>OY743226.1:10440297-10960297 GCA_963555765.1 Orthonevra nobilis | reverse complement strand
TAATCCAACCAAGCATTGAATTCGCTTTATTGGCAATTATGTTGATATGTTGCTTAAGCTCGAGTTTTTGATCCAACACAACTCCTAAGACAGAAATATTATCAACATTGTACAATGTCGAGCCATTTAAATTGTATGCGAAAGAAACCGGCAAGCTTTTTCGTATAAAATAAATGACATTACACTTCTTGACATTTAAAAATAAACAATTATTGGAACACCACACATAAAACGCATCAAGATCACGCTGCAGATCATGACAGTCTCCAATGTTATGTATCTTCTTAAAGAAAGTAACATCATCAGCATAAATAAGACATTGTGAACTCTTTAAAATAGAAACCAAATCATTTATAAACAAAACAAACAACAACGCACCTAAGTGGTTGCCTTGTGGTACTCCAGAGTTGACAGTAAAATAGTTCGAGGAACAAGCATTAAAAATAACAGAGTAAGATCTACTTGATAAATACGATTCAAGCAAATTAAGAACTTTGTGCTGAAGCCAGATTTGTTTAACTTTAAAAGTAAGATGCGGTGGGAAAGCTTATCAAAAGCTTTACTAAGATCAGTGAGTACACAATCTGTTTGATTTTTTTAAACTTAAATGAGTCGACGCAGAATTGTGTGAGTTCAAGTAAAAGAGTTGTTGTTGAACGGCCCTTTAAAAAACCCATGTTGATTAGGGACAATTATAGATTTAACATAAAAATACAATGATTCACAGAGAACAGATTCAAACAATTTAGGTATTGCCGACAATCTCGCAAACGGGCGATAATTTTGAATGTCATCTTTTCGACCCTTCTTAAACAGAGGAATTATAAATGACTTCTTCCAAGCAACAGGAAATATACAATCAGACAAAGATTGATTGAGAATCAGAACATTTTTTTTAAAACAATAGATGGAACACCATCTGGACCTGATGCTATGTTGTCATCAAGGTTGGATAGAGATGTCGTAATGATGTCAGTATTTATATTAAAATTAATGTTGGTCAAGTCGTCATTTTCGTCAAGATTGTCACAGCTAGAAATATCACAGTTTGTAAAAGCAGATCTAAAAAAGTCAGAAAACAGATTAGCTATAACTAGAGGGTTATGGCTAGAGTTATCATCATAACTAAGAACAGACGGTTAGTATCCACATACTTTCTTTTTTTGTATAAAATTCCAAAAATATTTGGGATTAATTTTTAAGTCACTTTATACCCCCTGAATATAATTTAAGAATTTTAACAATGGATGTGGATTTACAATGATTGAGAACACAAATAAATATATACAATGATTATAAATAAATGTTTAAAAAATAAATAAATAAATAAATAAAATAATAAATAAATAAGTTAATAAATAAATAAATATATAAATAAATAATAAATAAATATAAGGTAAATGTATATTTACAAAAATAAATAAATATTCATATAATAAAAAAACAAAACAAAAATATTAACATATGAATAAATATATATATATATATATATTATAACGGGTCCGCCAAATAACTTTTTTTTTTGAAAATGCTATAAAAAAAACTGCTGAATATTTTCTCAAATTTCTTTTTTTATTTGAAAGTGCAGTCCTTCCGGTTAATAATGGAAAATAATTTCGTTCAAATGGCTGCCTCGGCTGGCCATGCAGTAGCCTACACGATCGGTCCAATTTTTAAGCACATTATCGATTGTGTGCAGCTGTATTTCACCAATGGCTCCACGAATATTGTCCCTTAAAGCGTCAATTGTCTCTGGCTTGTCTTTGAGGGCACCACACAAAAAATAGTCCAACGGTGTCAAATCGCAGCTCCGAGGTGGGCAAACGACATCAGCTCTGCGGCTGAAAATGCGATCTTCAAAAACAGGGCACATAAACATCGATTGTAGCTTCGGCTGTGGGGCACGTAGCGCCGTCCTGTTGAAATCAAATGTTGCCAATATCCTTCTCTTCAATTTTTGTGAACAAAAATTCGTTCAACATGGCCCGATAACGATCGCCATTGACTGTTACGGTCACTCCTTGCTCATTTTCGAAGAAAAATGGTCCAATTATGCCTCTGGACCAAAAGTCGCACCATACAGTGACTCGTTTTGGGTGCATCGGCTTTTCAATGTATGCGTGCGGGTTTTCTGCGCCCCAAATGCGAAAATTTTGCTCGTTTACATACCCGCCAAGATCAAAATGAGCTTCATCTGAAAAGATGATTTTTTTGGCAAAATCGGCATCTTCTGTAAATCGATCGCAGGCCTACTTAGCGAAGCGAAAACGCATTGGATGGTCAGTTGGCTTCAACTCCTGAACCAAATGGACTTTGTATGGTGTCATACCAAGGTCTTTATGCAAAATTCGTCTCAATGATGTCTCCGAAATGTTCAATCGTTGAGAACGACGGTGAATTGATGTTGATGGCGCTTCACGCACACTTTCTGCCACAGCAGCAATATTCTCGCACTGTTTTTGGCTTTTCCCGCTTGGGTTTATCGATAAGGATGCCAGTTTTTTTCACTTTTTTCACAAGATAACAAAGATACGGATGATAAGGTGCAAGGTGAATAAATAAATAAATAAATAATTTAATTAACTTCAAACAAAGGTCTTTTTAGAAGAAAGGAGTTTAAGCAGCCAGATCTGATGTTAACTGGTTTTCAGAAATACTGCAGGTCAAGTTATAATGTTCAAATAGTTTTTGTAGTCTTATTGAAACTGTCTCAATATTGGCCAGGGTGTGAGCTAAACATTACCTTGAGAAATGCCAAGGAAAATTCTACATCATTTTGAGCAGTTTGTTTTGGAACACCTGCAATTTGCGGATATGGCTCTTAGCCAGACTGGAGAGCCATAGAATATTATGGCTTGTAAGATCACTTTGTTCTCCTCACTCATTTTCGATTTCCGATTGATGAATGGATACAACGTTTTGATTGTAATATTAATTTTGTGGATGACTTCGCTAATATGTAAAGAGAATGTAAGCGTTTTGTCTAGGTGTACCCCAAGAAACTTAGCCTTTGACCCCCCAGTCGATCTGTACGCCATTAATTTGAAGTCTGTTGCTTGGCAGAAGACGGGCGCTTCTTTTCCGTGTAAAAAAGACAGCCTGAGTCTTTGAAGCGTTTAATTTTATTTTTCAATTATTAAAAAACGTTTCAATGGTGTTGAGAGCAGATAGCATGTTGGTTTCAGCAATGGAACCAATCGAATCTGAGGAAAAGATGCAGGTGTCATCAGCAAAGGTAGCATAATCACAGTTCCTTATGAAGGAAATATCTGACGTATAGTATATATTATAAAGGACAGGACTTATTACTGCTCCTTGGGGTACACCCACAGCAATAGCATTAACACCTTTAACGTCCTTCCACAGAGAAATGATTGGGTAATTCTTACTAAATTGTTTGGAAAATTCAGTGTCACTAGTTTATGCAAGAGTTCATTGTGCCACATGGTGTCAAACGCTTTTTCGACATCAAGCAGTATCACACCAGTACTCTTTCCTGCTTGGAGATTAACTTTAAGTTTTATTGGATTAATGCGTTGAAGTATTATAATAAAACTAATTCTGCAAAAGATATAAGAATTAAACTAAAGGCCTAAATTTCATTTCAAGACAAATGCATTTTTATTGTTAGTGTTAAATCGTTACTTCATTGATTGTGACTTTGATCAAAAAATAAATATTCGTTAATTTCTGCACTATTGGATGAAGCTTTGGACTATTGAACGTGAGGAACAAAAGATTTGATTTGATTTGATTTGATTTATTGATTGATTTTTACAACAACATTTATAATAGACTCTGAGTAATCTTTTATGAATAAATGTGATTTTTTACAATAAAATGATCTAAGTTGAAATTGAAAATAGAAAAAAAAATTGTTGAGTAAGATAAAGTTAAGTTACCGAGTATGATGTTTAAAGCAACAAAATAATGTACAAATATTATATCTAATTATTACCTGCTAGGTGCCGAAAGAGAGTGTTATCGAAGCCATTCGAGTTATAGAGCCGTCTTAAGCTGAGAGGAGTGAATTCCAGAGGCATAGGGCATGAATGAAGAATTGTCGTTCACAAACTTGATATTTAACAAGCGGCAAAATTAAACTTAATGAACGATTTGATTGTGAGAAGCTTAGTTTTTCATATAAGTACTGAGGTTGTTTGCTGGTTATGATTTTGTGTAGATACTTGAGAGTGCAGTAGTCAAGGTTACTTGTCGAGTGAACATCCAAGAATAACTTTCGCATACGTCGACACATGATCATATTGTTTTAAGCCGAAGACGTAGCGGGCAATATTATTGAAGGCAACATTAAGCTTGCGCCTAGTGAGTGCATTATGGCAACAACAAATTTCGCAGCCATATGTTATCAATGGAATGAGCAAAGACCTAACTAGCATAAGCCTTGTGTTAAGTGGAGTGAAGCTTTGAGTCAGAGAGAGGTTCCTGAGGCATCCATAAATTTCCCCGATGATGGAACGCACATGGTCATCGCAGCGCAGGCTCGTGTTGAACCAAACTCCAAGATTTTTAGCTTTATCCAGAAACTCAATGGGGGCATTACCAAGGTAGATTGTGGGGAAGCTGCTGGTGTTAATACCATTTCTATTTATGACTAAACATTTAGTTTTTTCCGGATTGAGCCGTAAGCAGTTTTCTTGAGCCCACCTAAAAATCTTTTGTAGGTCTTCGTTACATTTGACTGCTGCATCTTCAATTTGTTCAAGGGCAAAACTAAAGTACACTTGAATATCGTCCGCAAACATGTGAAATTTTGAATATTTTATTACCTTTGGTAGGTCATTTATAAAAATTGTAAAGAGCAAGGGACCCAAAATGGATCCTTGAGGAACACCTGCTGAAGTTTCAATAAATTCAGACATAATGTTGTTAGCTAAGACTGCTTGTTTTCTTCCAGACAGGTACGAATAAATAAAGTTTGCAGCTGATGAGGAGAAACTGTACAAAGTTGAAAGCTTAGAGACAAGTAGCTTATGATTTACCGTATCAAAGGCCTTGGAAAAGTCTAAAAGTGTCAGGAAAGTAATTAAGTTTTTATCCATTGCAGATCGTACGTCGTCTGTTACTTTAAGCAATGCCGAAGTGCAGCTGTGGTACCGTCTGAAGCCAGATTGATGAACGTTTAGCAGGTTTTTGCGCCGAAAAAAGTCTGACATTTGGTTGTGGATAGACTTTTCCAACACCTTTGATAGGTAAGGCAAAATAGCTATAGGTCTGAAATCAGCGGGTGAGTTAATTGTTGTTTTCTTTTTGAGAACTGGAATGATCTTTGCGACTTTCCAAGCACACGGAAAGGTAGATGTCATAATGATGTTATTAAATATGTAAGTAATGACTGGCAGAAGGTATGGCAGGATTATTTTTAAGAAGAGAGGATGAACTCCATCAATACCGACTACTTTTGATTTAATTTTAAATACTGCCTTAACAATATCAGTTTGCTCGACCCTGCAAAATTCAAAGGAGCCACTCTACAGCACTTGAATGTGTTGGGGTGGTGCCCCTGATGTTGTTTGTATCTCTGCGAATTTTTTATTTAGCTGGTTGAGATTGACTTCATCCATCTTGTGCTTATTTTGTTTCCCTACACCTAGTTCTCGCAAATTTTTCCAAAGCATTTTGTTTGGAAGCCTTTGATCATAGTGCCTTCCATAGTACGCTCGTTTTGCTTCTTTAATTTTTGCGTTAACAGAGTTTCGTAAACTCCGAAAAGCTTCATAGAACACTGAGAGCTTAAACCGTTTCCATTTTTTATAAGCCATGTCACGATTATTCCTTAGTTCACGGATTTCTGGAGTAAGCCAAGTAATAAAGTTACATTTAGTTACATAAGAATCAGCATCAATCACAAAAGCTTAATTGTGAAGCTACTTAGATTTAGGACAAATGCGGAGTTCATAGTCAACTGGCACATCCCGCCACTAATGAGAACGTTTGAAATTAGTTTTTTTTTTTTGCAATCGGGTGTTGTTTCTCGTAATTCCAATGACAATTATCCTTTTTGTTTTGCTCTTCCAATGACATTTTTTTTTTTCTTTTTATAGCTCAATTTGATGGATGCTTTTGGTACGTGTCTCAGGTGGTGTAAAATAATCCTGCATTATGAGTAAATTATTTTAAGCAAGAGAATACTTGCATGTGAAATATTTTCATTTTAATTCTCATCAGATTTATCATCTGCGGAATTTGCCAACGATGAATTTTCCTACTCCAGATAAAGAGAAATTCTTTGTAGTACCACAAAGTGGGTACATACACATACGTTCCCGTGCATACGCAGCTGGAATTCTTGTGGGCACATCCTTATTTGCATTGGAATTAATTTCGTTGCATTTTTCTGTTAACAGCTGCAACGCTTCTTCTGTTATGCCTGAATGGCTTTGCACAGAAAAAAAAAAATGTTGTTGATACAAAAGTTCATCGTCGTCAGGCCACGGTCGTATTCCTTGGGTGAGAAATACCAGGCATTTCTTTTGGACAACCGATGGATGTGGAAATCACAGCAATGAATGTTTATTGATTAAAACAATTGTTAAATATTTATTAAACGTATATTGAAAATTATTTATAAAATATAGGATTATAGTTTTAACTTAAAAGGAATGTAAAGGGTTTTCCAATAGGGACTTGACAACTTTGAATTTATTTTGTGAACGCACTCTTTCACTAATCATCGAGCTGTCATTCAGTAAATTCAACATTTTTATCATGGTTAAGTACACGAACGAGCAACGTCTGCAAAGTATAAAAATTTTGTACCGCAATTCGGAGTCCGGGACCGCAACTTTAAGAGCGTTAACTCCAATTTTCGGTAGATATTCTCGCCCAAGTAGACAGGCAATAAATTTGATTCGATTTGATGTGTGATTTTGGCGTGTCAGTTAGAAAACGTGTTGGTCGAATTTTCGAAAATATCGCTGCCGTTCACGCATTCGTAGCAAACGATGCAAATCAGTCAATTCCACGGCATTCTCCAGAATTGGGCATCTTGCTTTACACCCGTACAAGTTCAAGCTGACTTAAGAATTGAAGCCGATGGGCCACTTGAAGAGACAAACGTTTTAATTTTAATCCAAAAGTTAGATAACTCTGGTTCAACTAAGAGTTTAACTGGGCCTAGTTGTGATACTTTTGACTAATAAATGATCGCTTGAAAAATTGGATTTTTTTCAATTCTTTCAAGGAAATTGCATCTAAACCGATTCATTATGGAATATTGTATTATTTAAAATGACTGCATTCATCTGGTGTGCCGCAAACATCCGTCCTATGACCTATTCTTTTTACTTCTTACTTCTTATATAAATGACTAGGCTGAGCAGCTTACAAACTGTGAACATCACGTCTATTTTTCACGAAATTGGCAACAATTTTAAATGGACACTCGATAATAAACTAAGCCCCAACCCAAAAAAGACTAAGGCCACTCTTATAAAAGTCAGCTTTAAATAGCTGTGCGAGATATATTTCATTATTTCCGCGAGACATAAAAACATCTCTTATTATGATATTCAAATTGTAGACTGTTCAGTAGAATTGTTATGAAATTTCGTTCAGTACTATAATATTTTTGACATTGTATCCGTCTCAACTTTTGAATGTGCTGCTTTCTGTTCAAAATATTTTCTTACAATAAAAAACACAAATAATGGAAACAAACAATAACAAAACTTCATACAGGAACACAAAAAAGTTCCTTGCATGCACGAGGGGAGAACAAAAAAAACAACCGCATGAATAATACATATTCATGAAAATATCACCGACTCATAAGCCAGGCGGACGAAATCAAATTGTGACTTCAAGTTACTAATACAATTTTGAGTCCAAGAAAGTGGGATAAAAAAAATGTCACAGCTAAACCAACCCCATGCGGTCTTGTGTCGGGCGCCACTTAAACTGTACCATAACATTTTTTTGTTTCTCTTGTCGTAATCCTATTTGAAGATACAAATGCGATTTGTGGAGCTTTTGAATATGGTAGCAGATTCTTTTTAATCACTGCTTGGTTGGAAAAAGTGAATACAAATTAATTTTATTTTTGTTGTGTGGAAGCTGTGACAATTTATGGTTCTTATTTGTTATTTTCGAGAACCAGATATAAATGCTGCTCTTTAGAATCATTCATGGAATATCGTTCTGTGCTGTCATTATACAAATTATAACCACAAAAGAGCAGAAGTATCACAATGAAATAATTCAGATTGCACAGAATCCAGGAACTATCAAACTAAATTTTCCAAGATGCAAATATGTTAACAGCTCTCGTCAGCTTTTTGTCAATACGTTTCGGCTTTGAATTCACTTAGTCATTATAATAAAGTGCATTACATGAAGAATGAATTCGAGTAATGACCGAAATTTGAAGATTCAAAAATAAGAAAATTTCCAAAGCTATATTTGTTGTTAAAACAAACTTGATCGCTTAAAAAAGTGAAAGAGGTTATAATCGCGTGTTAACTCGAGACCCAATTTTTTACATCGTACTTCCATCGGCAGGGCACAAGTTATCTACTTGTGTTTCTTTCCAACAAGGATTTAAAGCTGGTGACTCAAGGAGTAATTTGCACAATTTGTAATCTTTGAAAATGATCGTCCGCTAAAATTTCCAAGTATTTCACTCATTCAGGAAGTTTCTACATTCCTTTTTTACTTCTTTTGCAGTAATACTCAAAGGCACTTCCTGCCTTTATTTTCCTTAGAAAATATCAAAAATGTTTGTTTCATATGTAAATGGGTTTCCTCAAAAAATTCATCTAGAAATTCGAAATTTGTGGAAATAAATCCACTTCTGAGAAAGATTGGCATTTTAAAACGTATGTTAGAAGTTCTTTTAAATTTAAGCATTCTCGGAAGACCAGCTTATAGTGTTTCTCAAACTTTTGAAAAGATTGATAGTACACACGTGGATTTATGTTCGACATAACGACTTTGCTGAGCACTACCCAAACAGTATGCAAATCTAGAACACCCACCATGAGGCAACTGCAAGAGTTATTATTTCCAGGTACGTGTAGTTCGTAAAAGTTTTTTTTATTTAATTGTTCGTCTCGCATTCAAATATAAAAACAAATCCTGGGAGTATCATATTTGATGTAATATTATTCGCACTAGTGAGTGTTTTTAAGTAAACTATTCATAGCCAACTAAAATGGTCCACAGGAAATTTGCTGCGGCAAAAGTACTTCAGGATGATTGCCAATCATTCGATACAGATGGAGCTGAAAAAACATAATATTTCGCGAATTTGGACCCACTTTTATTTTGAGGAATTTCAAAATTAATTATTTTATCCATTTTCTTACATTCTTCTTTAGATGGATGGAGAAGAGGATCCTTGTCCAATTCCTTAGACAAAACTTTCCTGTAGCTACTTTTCGAATGAGCAGTTCCTCCCTTTTAGTTTCGAAGACTCTTCGGGCCGGAGTATATCTAAAAACAATGTGTTCACCTCACTTGTGGTAGCCAAAACCTTTTGAATATATATTTCGTACAGCTCTTCATTGAACGTCCACCACCACGCTGCATCTTTGTACATATGAACGTAAATGGTCCTAAAAATGTGCTTGATAAAAAGCCAATAAATGGTTGGAACCCTTAGTGAACGTGTCCGACAGATACTTAATTGTATCTGGATTGATTGCATAGCATCGCTCTTTAATGGGATCCCGCAAATATGGGCCCAAAAGGGGTAAATTACGTCTGATTAAACTATTATTAAAGCTGCAACCTTGACTCACCCAACTTAAAATCTCTCCCTTGTTACGCTGGAGAGCCTTTTTAAAAAAACAAACAATTTCGAATTCATAGAAATATGAAAACGAATACGTTATTTTCGTTACACTCTTTTCGCTCCATATCAAAGAGTCTGCATTATCTAAATCCATTTTGTTCACTACCGTCAGAACCCTCTGTTTTTAATCTTCGTTCGCAAATTGCCGTCCCTTACCTGCCGCAGGGTGGCGTAGTTGGTTAAACGCCGGCCTTTCAGTTGTATCAATTGATAAGTGCTGGGTTCGAATCCTGATTTATTTATTCTTATTTGATCTAGTGACCATTTGCCATTGGGATCAAAATAATGGCGCTATCGACTTACGTTAGCCGTCTGACCAAGGGAGTGGTCTTGCTGTAGTGGTTGTTGTATCGGCTGCTGGAATTCTTACTATGTGTTCTTAGAAAATTATGGTGGGCTTTTGTGATCTGTCATTGAGTTTGCTGACACCAGAGCCGTGACGCAATGACCAAAAAACACAGAAAATTGCACTTCCAACAAATGAGAATTAAAATACTGCGAATTGAGTGAATGATGTAAATTCTCCGTCAATAGATGTCAGTCTTAAACCACTACTGTTCGATTCTTGTTAAATGCATTATAATTGTTTTCATAATCCATAATGAGAATAAGAAAAGAAAAATTGCTTTTATTGTAACATTGACTATGTGACATGAGGAACCACACGTCATCCAATTCAGATGCCACACTCAACCATTTACATCTGTGCCACAGCGATTTACAAAAGCATGACAATAGTTTGTCCAGTCAAGCCTGAACTAAGCTTCCCTATTTGTGTGTAAGGGTAAACTCCCGTCGTCTCATTCCATAGTCCAACCGACTTCCAGTTCCAGATGAAATTGAATGTGCTCTGAACATGTTTTAGGGAACAAAAACAAAAAAACAAAATTGTATCCGACTAAACTTTTGAATGCGCTTCTTTCTGTAAAAAAAAAACTTTTTATTTTACAATAAAGAACACAAATAATGGAAACAAACAATCACAAACAATGACAAAACCTCATACAGGAACACAAAAAAGTTCCTTGCATGCACGAGGGGAGAACAAAAAAACATCCGCATGAATAATACATATTCATGAAAATATCACCGACTCAGGAGCCAGGCGCACGAAATCAAATTGTGACTTCAAGTAATGCTTCTAAGCGGTGCCATTCACTGCATACTAATACAATTTTGAGTCACACAAAGTGAGATAAAAAAAAAAAATTTAAGCTAAACCAGTTCCATGCGGCCTCGTGTTGGGCGCCACTTAAACAATATCATACCATACAATTTTTTTTTTCGCTTATCGTAATCCTATTTGAGGATACACATGCGATTTGTGGAGCTTTTAAATAAGGTAGCGGATTCTTTTAAATCACTGCTTGGTTGGAAAAAGTGAATACAAATTAATTTTGTTTTTGTTGTGTGGAAGCTGTGACAATTTATGGTTCTTTAGAATGCTGCTCTTTAGAATCATTCATGGAATATCGTTCTGTGCTGTCATTATACAAATTATAACCACAAAAGAGCAGAAGTATCACAATGAAATAATTCAGTTTGCACAGAATCCAGGAACTATCAAACTAAATTTTCCAAGATGCAAATATGTTAACAGCTCTCGTCAGTTTTTTGTCAATTCGTTTCGGCTTTGAATTCACTTAGTAATAACAATAAAGTGCATTACATGAAGAATGAATTCGAGTAAAAACCGAAATTTGAACCGAATTTGAAGATTCAAAAATAAGAAAATTTCCAAAGGTATATTTGTTGTTAAAACAAACTTGATCGCTTAAAAAAGTGAAAGAGGTTATAATCGAGTGTTAACTAGAGACTCACTTTTTTATATCGTACTTCCATCGGCAGGTCACAAGTTATCTACTTGTGTTTCTTTCCAACAAGGCTTTAAAGCTGGTGACTCAAGGAGTAATTTGCACATTTTGCTTCTCGCTTGAAAATTTGTAATCTTTGAAAATGATCGACCCCTGAAATTCCCAAGTATTTCACTCATTCAGGAAGTTTCTACATTCCTTTTTTACTTCTTTTGCAGTAATACTCAAAGGCACTTCCTGCCTTTATTATTTTCCTTAGAAAACATCAATTATGTTTGTTTCATATGTAAATGGGTTTCCTCAAAAAATTCATCTAGAAATTCGAAATTTGTGGAAATAAATCCACTTCTGAGAAAGATTGGCATTTTAAAACGTATGTTAGAAGTTCTTTTAAATTTAAGCATTCTCGGAAGACCAGCTTATAGTGTTTCTCAAACTTTTGAAAAGATTGATAGTACACATGTGGATTTATGTTCGACATAACGACTTTGCTGAGCACTACCTGGAATGGGAATCTGGAACGCCCGCATAGCAATCCTACATTCCCACCATGAGGCAACTGTAAGAGTTTTTAGTTCCAGGTACGTGTTTTTCGTAAAAGTTTTTTTATTCCAATTGTTCGTCTTGCATTCAAATACGAATACAAATTCTAGGAGCATCATATTTGATGTAATATTATTCGCACTAGTGACTGTTTTTAAGCAAACAGTTCATAGCCAACTAAAATGGTCCACAGGAAATCTGCTGCGGCAAAAGTACTTCAGGATGATTGCCAATCATTCGATACTAGTGGAGCTGAAAAAAAAACATTATTTTTCGCGAATTTCGACTCGCTCTTATTTTGAGCAATTTCAAAATTAATTATTTTATCCATTTACTTACATTCATCTTTAGATGCATGGAGAAGGATACTTGTCCAATTCCTTAGACAAAACTTTGCTGTAGCTACTTTTCGAATGAGCAGTTCCTCTCTTTTAGTTTCGAAGAGTCTTCGGGTAGGAGTATATCTAAAAACAATGTGGTCACCTCACTTGTGGTAGCCAAAACCTTTTGAATGTATATTTCGTACAGCTCTTCATTGAACGTCCACCACCACGCTGCATCTTTGTACATATGAATGAAAATGGGACTAAAAATGTGCTTGGTAAAAGATCATTAAATGGATGGAACCCTTCATGAACGTGTCCGACAGATACTTAATTGTATCTGGATTGATTGCATAGCATCGGTCTTTAATGGGATCCCGCAAATAAGGGCCCAACGGGGTTAAATTAGGACTGATTAAACTATTATTAAAGCTGCAACCTTGACTCACCCAACTTAAAATCTCTCCCTTGTTTCGCTGGAGAGCCTATTTAAAAAGAAAAACAATTTCGAATTCATAGAAATATAAAAACGAATACGTTATTTTCGTTACACTCTTTTCGCTCCATATCAAAGAGTCTGCATTATCTAAATCCATTTTGTTCACTACCGTCAGAACCCTCTGTTTTTAATCTTCGTTCGCAAATTGCCGTCCCTTACCTGCCGCAGGGTGGCGTAGTTGGTTAAACGCCGGCCTTTCAGTTGTATCAATTGATAAGTGCTGGGTTCGAATCCTGATTTATTTATTCTTATTTGATCTAGTGACCATTTGCCATTGGGATCAAAATAATGGCGCTATCGACCAACGATAGCAGTCTGACCAAGGGAGTGGTCTTGCTGTAGTGGTTGTTGTATCGGCTGCTGGAATTCTTACTGTGTGTTCTTAGAAAATTATGGTGGGCTTATGTGATCTGTCATTGAGTTTGCTGACACCAGAGCCGTGACGCAATGACCAAAAAAACACTGAAAATTGCACTTCCAACAAATGAGAATTAAAATACTGCGAATTGAGTGAATGATGTAAATTCTCCGTCAATAGATGTCAGTTTTAAACCACTACTGTTTGATTCTTGTTAAATGCATTTTAAGGGTTTTCATAATCCCTAAAAAGAATAAGAAAAGAAAAATTGCTAACATTGTAACATTGACTATGTGACATGAGGAACCACACGTCATCCAATTCAGCTGCACTGAATTCGTTCCATTTTATTCTAATCCATTCATGACACAGAAAGGAACATGTTTTTAAGAAACAAAAAACAAAGAAACCAAATTTTATCCGACTAAACTTTTGAATGCGCTTCTTTCTGTAAAAAAAAACTTTTTATTTTACAATAAAGAACACAAATAATGGAAACAAACAATCACAAACAATGACAAAACCTCATACAGGAACGCAAAAAAGTTCCTTGCACGAGGGAAGAACAAAAAAACATCCGCATGAATATTACATATTCATGAATATATCACCGACTCAGGAGCCAGGCGCACGAAATCAAATTGTGACTTCAAGTTATGCTTCTAAGCGGTGCCATTCACTGCATACTAATACAATTTTGAGTCACACAAAGTGAGATAAAAAAAAAATGTTACAGCTAAACCAGTTCCATGCGGCCTCGTGTTGGGCGCCACTTAAACAATATCAAACCATACAATTTTTTTTTCGCTTATCGTAATCCTATTTGAGGATACACATGCGATTTGTGGAGCTTTTAAATAAGGTAGCGGATTCTTTTAAATCACTGCTTGGTTGGAAAAAGTGAATATAAATTAATTTTGTTCTACTTGTGTGGAAGCTGTGACAATTTTTTTGGTTCTTTTTTTGTTGTTTGCGAGGACCAGATGGTATGGAGGCATTTTGGGGAAACTGTGAATTGTATAGTTAATGTGATAATGTACTCAAGGGAGGCAATACCAGTCAGGATATATAATAAGAAAGATACACAGATGCTTTTTGCGTTACACAGAAATTGCTTACACTCTTGTTGAATTAGGAAACATATGGGAAGAAGGTGCCCCCAGGATGTATACACAAATCATTCTGAATAAAAGATTACAATGAGCACGAGCATTGGATTTCTCACATGCAACTGGATTAGGTGCATGGAGAATGGAACTGATTCTAGAATTTGCTTTAAGCTTTGGCAGCAGCTGGTTTGAAAACATCCCCCATCATGACCTTTTATTTATGGAATGTGTTAAAGATGTGGGAAAAAAAATTAAATTTGTTTAATTTTTAGAACAAACAAAAGTCCTACGAATTTATGTTGTACATTCAGCTTTCCTTTAAAAGGACATCAAAAAATATTCTTGCAGTCCTTTCACCATAGAAGTGAAAAGTATGTTGTTTGCTTTTTTTTTGTGTTTCATTAAGACTTTAATTAGAAGTTGTTTAATTTGAGACTTAATTAAACACACAAAAAAAAAACAAACAATAAACAATTGACTAATATTTTAATTTGTATAAGACCATATTATATTTGAGTCTTGTCATAAGGAGCAGTGGCATAATTAGTTATGGCACGGCGGCGGCTCTAGGTTCGCTGGCAGAAGAGGTTTTATTATTAAATAAAATTAATTATTTATTAAATACACTGAATCATGTTTTTTCTAAGTACTTTCTAGGATCGCCTTTAGAACAAGGCCAACATGAGCAAGAAAATGCTTTTAAGAATAGGAATATTATTTTAATTATTATAATAATAATAAAAATATTATTATTTTTACATACGGAATGAGGGCGGTGCATTGCACTGCATTTTTGACACCTCATTTGCACTGTCACCTCACTCATTACTTTGAAGTCAAGGAGTTTCGTAGTGCATCGAAATGAACGTTTTATTTGTTGTATAACAATAAATTTTCGGAGTCTTTAGCTTTGTTTTATTAACACTGCACTATTCTGGAAATGTTTAATTCAGTCAATTTAAGGGGGCATTGCTGGCGAGTTGATGCGAATTTGTTGTCATTTCTTTTATTACTTGTATGGAGTTAGCCTCTTTATACCTCAGGTCTTTTACTGCATCTTTAATTGTCCGTGCTAACACATGCTTTAGTAACTTTTTTTACTTGTTTCGCAAAAGATTCACTTTGAATTTAAATACTTACTTACTTTTATTGTTATGCCTCCGCATCATCTACACAAGCCATTATTTTTCTCAACACGAACTTAGAATTCCAGCAGCCGATACAGAAATCACTACAACAACGCAACCCATCAGTCAGACGATTACCCGCCATGAAATAGAAAATTCACGGATGCGATATGATTTCACAATATATTGAAAATATTATATTGACCAGGCAAAGGTGGCCCCTCCTAAAAAACAAAGAACCTTTCTCGTAAACACGCAGAAATGCTAGACGTGTAGTGCATGAATTTATGCAGGGGCTGCCACTCAGAGGAGGAGGAGAAGAACGTAGCTCACCTTGTCCGGCCCAAAATCCGGAAACAGAAACCTTGGTTCCCCATTTTTTACAGAACTGCCTGAACTTGCTCAAGTAAATGAAAAAAGACATCGACCAGTTCACTAGAGAAACATATTGGCTCTCTCCTTCTAGGCCTTTTTCATCTCCCAAATAAATATTCCAGATTATTCGATTTAGGAATTGAAGCAAAATAAACACCTGCTTTATCGTATTTGTGGCTCGAAAATCCGCAATTAATCATAGAAAACTCAAAACATCCTGATGGTTTTTGAAGTGATGACAATCAAGGAAACTTTATACCCAAAAATAATGGCAGTTAATATACCGCATCCTTTTTTATGGAAGCTTTTTAGTTCTTGAACTTTTCCTAAGAAAGCAAGTAAGTATGTCTTACCGTTAAGACAGAAGTCGCCAAAAACTGCTGTTTTTTAAACAATTGTACTAAAATAATGAGTCGCCACGAAAGACCCTTTTGTTAAAATCTTTTAATCTTTACAAAATTGTGCCAAAACCTTAACATATAGGTATGTGTCGTCGCGGACTTTTTTATAGAACTTTTCGATTTCAAAATCTTTTCTATAGAAAGCAATAAAAAATCTTTTACCGTTAAAGCAGCGTTCGCAAAAAACGCATTTGCTAGACCATTTTTAAGTTAAATGTTAAATAATTGGTCGCCACGGAAGACCTATTTATTAAAATGCTTTCTGAAGGTATATTTTAAATGTTGATTTATAAATTTCGAAGAATATCTCATACATGGAAACTTAAACACATCACCTCTTTATAATATTACGTTTTAAAATCAAGCTTTTAAAAGTGTTTAAAAAAAACGAAGGATGATGGCCCACCCAAAAAAAAAAGAAACACTTTTTTTTAATCTTAAAGGCTTATATCATCTACTCGTATCCTGTACATAAATTTGTTTCATTCCGAACAATCGAGTACAAGATTCCATTTAGTGTTTGCATGCGCCTAGATACTTCAATTTGTATATGCTCCTCGCAAAGGTTATCTGCGTCATGTACACATATACTTATCTATCACATCTTTGCATTTAAGTCCTTTCGGCTCAACACAATTATTCCATCTCCTGCCGGAAGAGATAAGATCCTCTTTCGAAGCTGCAATTGAGGCACCAGCTTAATTAAGGGAAATGTGTATTCATCAATGTCAGCAATAATAATAATACTCAGAAATTCATTATTATCGAAAGCAGATACTGTTGCTCAATTTTGATAAAACAAAAACCTTAATGAAAGATTTATTCCAAGAAACAGTGATTTTAAGGGTTGGAGATGCAAGAGCAAAAGGAAAACCAAACTAATCACCTTGCTCCCATTTTTTTGCTGTCAACGTGCCCAACAACAGTGAGTAAAATGTGTACCAGTAAATAACTATCTGACCACAAATGATGTTGTCCAATCTTTACGCATAATCCTTGAAAGAAAAACCAACAAGGAAAAAGAAGAAGAGGAACCAACAGCCAGACAACCGTTTCTATGTACGAGGACATTGATGTCTAAAAATAAAAGAATCGAAAGCTATCAACATATCGTTGCCCCCTCAAGGTATAGACCATTCAAAAAGGTTTGACAGCTGTCTAGATTGATGGAACAGATATAGAATAGGGCGGGCCATTAGAACTCTCGACCGATATCTCCTTACAATCAGCCCAACTCAACAGAGCTTACCCTAGCCGCCAATCAATGTCCACCTCTAATCGACCAAAACAGAAAATATGACAGCCCTAAGGAGCAAATCTATTGAACTTCTTTTTTTTCTGTTTTTTCCTATCACGGGCTTATCAAGGATAATCATAGAAATGGATATGCTGATGAAACGAGTAAAGAATACAAAAAGACTTAGTGATTCTGGAAAAAATCATTCATGGGTTCAATACAAAAGGATAGTGTTTCGGAGGAATTATCTACCTCAGTTTTTATTATACTTCCTTCTTCCTCGAATTCATTTTCGAACGAGTTCATGAGAACAACATTTGCAGCTTAATATTGATCAAGATATGATTACGTTGGTTTGCACTCAATGAAAGCGAATTGAACTTTTTAAAACTTGAATTTTCTTGGTCCTACTTTTGAGGCAATAATATTTCGTAGTTTTGGTATCCCTTGTTAAAACTATGACCATTTTACTAATAGCAACACTTTTTACTGCTGTGTTATTGATAATATCCCCAACTTGGACAGTTTGATGCGTCACGACATTTCATCTTAAATAGCAGTTCATATAATCCTGAAATCACACGCGAAGAAACGTACGTCAAGTTCCTTGCTGCAGTTTACTTATATCATATCAAAGCTTGTAGACGTGTCAACGCAAACTCTGGACTTGCTTTTAAACTCTCACTCCGATTAGTACACTCGTCCATTCGTATTCTCGCCTCTAGGCTCGCCGCATAGCTTTATCATATCGGTTTGTTTTTGTATCATGGCCCCTCGCAGAACACTCCTTGTGTAGTTGGCATATGAGAAAGCCAATTTCGATGCCCTGTAGACTCTCTAAAGACTTTCTAGTCAAGGGCTAATAAAACCATCTTAAAATTATAAGGTTGAGAGAACTGAGTGCTTGGACCTTCAAATAAAGGGTCTTTCAATGGGGACTTCTAAACTTTGACAGTTGATAGCGGCCATATTATTAAAGCTGCATCTGTCAAATTGACTGTTATTTATTCAGTCTGTTTTGCCAAATATCCACTGATTATTTTTTTTATCAAAATTATTGCTCTATTAGGGCAACGTTCCGCGCGCTTGGCCCAATTTATGGTCGCCATAATCGTCGATCAGAAAGGATGGATAAGTTTGAGTCCACTGGTTCAGTAAACGGTCAACAGAAACAAGTTCGTCAACGAAACGGAAGATCTGCCTCAAACATCACCGCTGTCCGTGAGAGTGTACAGGAAAATCCGAGGCAGTCGATTTCAACAACTCGGACTTTCGCAGATCACAACTTGGTGAAGTTTTGAGCCTGTACCCATACTTACCAAGGAGCTAACGAAATACGACGCGTGTTCGTCGATTGCGCTTGGGCTTGGAACCATTCCCTCATTTCTGGATGAATCGGTACAAACAACAAACAATATTGTAGAATTTGGGACGATATCAATCCACATGAGATCAAGATCAAGAGCTTCCAATGGGTCCAGAAAAAGTCAGGATTTTGGTCTTGTGTTGTCATCGACCATTATTTCTTGGAGAAGGACGTTGACCAGGCCGTCACCGTCAACGGAGAGCGCTATACGTCTTTGATTGACAACTTCTTTTTGCCCTTATTGGATCATATTGACACCAACGACATGTGGCTTCAAGAGTATGGCGCTGTGTGTCATACACCTCACGCCACATTGGAAATTCTCTATGAGCGATGGTCACCCCACGTTGAGGCATTAAACTTTTTCTTGTCGGGTTTTCTGAAGCCGCAGTTCTATGCGAATAAGCCACAAGCCAGAGCGGCCCCCATAGCCAATATAAAAAACTCATGCCATCGGCCAAATTCAGCCTGATTTATGCGACAGCGTCATGGCAAATTTGACATTTCAGATGCGCGCCGACTAGAGAAGCTGCGGAGGACATTTTAACGATACTCTTTATCATACATCGATATGAATTGTGATGACAACTCACACACACTTCGTTTTATTTAAATTTAAAAACAAAAATCTTAAGAAACTGATTTAAATCCATAGCGACGACATCGTTGGACTAAACGTGCCTATTAGACATTGAAAAAGCCTTTTAAAAAGGACTTGTCTTCAAACTTACAAAAGAAGTAGCAAATATTCAACGGAATTTCATTAATGAAACCGCTAATCGGTGAAGTCCCACAATGAGGAGGAATTACACCAGTTCTTTTCATTCCACATATGATATTCTTTCTTTCTCCGGATCCTTATTTGAATTCATTGTTCATGTCTTAAAAGAGAACAAGCTTATATATATTGAAATAGTCTTTAAATAACATCAAGTATAAAAGTATTAAAAGTAATCAACAATAAATGAAATAAGAACATTTTAACATTAACAGCTTTCTTTTTGACTCATAGTCCATATTAGAAAAAATTTCGCATCCGTACAACAAAATTGGTAGTATAAAGGACTTGAAAAGCTTTAACTTCACGTTGGTTGGAAGGTATTTGGAAGTTTTACTAAGTCTTCTTAAAGCTCCATAGATTTTTCATACCAGTCTAGTCACATGAATATTCGAGCTTAGGTTGTGGCTTAAGTAAACCCCAAGATTTTTAAAACTATCAACATACTCGATTGGTATACTCGACTAATGTTTAGTGGTGGAGCTATTTGTCTTTCTCGGGCAACATTAATAATCATGTCTTTAGTTTTTCTCGGGTTAAGCCCAAGTTACATAGTTGCTCACTTAAGTCCTGTCCTGCCTGCTTTTTGGGAAACATGAATAAATCTGCACATCGTCTGCATAAATGTGATGTTCACAGTTTGTTAGCTGCACAGCTAAGTCATTGATATAATACGTAAAAAGAAGAGGTCCTAGGACGGATCCATGCGGTAAACCAGAGGAACATTTAACCTCATGAGACTGTGAACGATGGCATAAATAAGATGTTACAAATTTGCACAAAGTGGTATCAAATGATTGACACAATCGAACGCCTTTGAAAAGTTCGGAAAAACTTAAAGAGACAGCATTTTACGGTCCAAGCCCCCACGTAGATCTTGGCAGACTTTAAGTAGAGCTGTAGTGCTATTATGTTTTTCACGGAATCCCGACTGCAAATTTGTGACAAGGTTTCTATCTCTTAAATATTTGATTACTTACAATTTTCTCTAAAGCTTTACTCAAAAACGTAAGTATGGCAATCGGACGGTAGACAACTTTTCCCTGAGACGACAAAGTCTTTGGCATTGGCAACACCTTAGCAATTTTCCACCTCATCCAAGGAACAAGTGTTTGGACATCAATCCTAGAGCATCATATGCTTCCAAATAGCCAGGCTATGCGTTGGAGGGTACGTTTGCTTTTGAGGATTACTTTTGGTTTGGAGCGGATGATCTGTGATCGCATCGGTTTAATATAGCCCAACTGGGCTCTATCCTGGACCGGTCAATTTTCATATGGATCTCTAGGCAACAGTGGGATACTCCTCGATTTGAAGTAGCCAGCCCTCTCCTTCGTTTGGGGTCCTGCGTTCACGCTAACCTTCCGACGACCCGACAACACCCATCGTGATCCAAAGGTCAACATCCGGGCCTGATGAAAAACGTCACAAATCCGATTTTTCAGTGTACTGGCAACCGGAGCATCACCTGCCTGATGTGATTTTCAAAACTCTATGAATAATAATATCAGCCCGAATACTTTCAAACATTGTTTTTTACATATTTCGTTTTATTTCCGCACTAAATTGAAATTTAATTAATTCTCAAAACTTAAGTTAAAAATCATTGAAATAAATGCATTCATCTTATTTAATTAAAGGTAATTTCGGCTTTTATTTTTTCGTCAGTTCAATCGTTTGTTATTCATAGCACAAGCGTTTTTCATTCAACTGAATCAAGTTTCATTAAAAATACTTATATTTTCTGGAATCAATTGATCCACCACCTGTGTCAGCTTCATCCCCACTACCGCTCTCGCAGATACTATCTCATGTCGACCAATAAGGCTCTTAATGACGATGACATTGGGGTGAGGTGACCCCAACAGCGTAATCATCATTGCCAATGACCATAATTAACCTTCTTCGGGCGAACGTCAACGAATGGAAAACTGCCCGTTGACATACACTGCCGTCCATAAGTTTAAAAACAGAACATCATGTCAAAGTAATTTGGGACTTGACAACTTAGAATTTACTTTGCGAACGCACCCTTTCACTAATCATCGAGCTGTCATTCAGTAAACTCAAAATTTTCATCATGGATAAGTACACGAACGAGCAACGTCTGCAAATTGTAAAAATTTTCTACCGAAATTCAGAGTCGGTGACCGCAACTTTAAGAGCGGCAACTCCAATTTCCGGTCGTAATTCTCACCCGAGTAGAGAGGCAATAACAAGATTAGTGCAACAATTTTAGTCTACATATTCATTGCGTGATGTGGCCATGTCAGTGAGACAAAGGGTTGGTCGAAGTGTCGAAAATATTGCTGCCGATCAGGCGTCCGTAGCAAGCGCTCCAAATCAGTCAATTCAACGGCGCTCTCAAGAATTGGGCACCGTTTAGACCACTTAAGGATCTTGGTTGACACCCATCCTAGATCAAGCTACCTCAAGTATTGAAGCCGATGGATCATTTGAAGAGACGCATGTATCCGATTGGGCTCTGGAGAAAATGCTCCATGTTGATGAACTTCATCGTAAAATTATCTTCAGTGACGAAGCTCATTTTAGGCTCAAATTAGGTTCGGCAAAATAGGAGTGAAGATAAGAACTTGGATGACATGTGGTTTCAACAGGATGGTGCCACAAGCCACACAGCACACCTTACAATCGATTTTTTTAAACGTTAGTTTGATGAGCGTGTTATCTCAATAGATGGGCCAGTCAATTGGCCGCCTCAATCGTGCGCTTTCGCGCTATTTTTTAAGTAATTGGTTTACGCCAACAACAAGACGACGTTGGAAGAGCTAAAAGCCAACACTGAATGCGAAATAGCAGCCGTTTCGGTCGAAATGTGTGGCAACGAATCGACCGCTGCAAACGTACCCTAGATGGCCTTATGAACAAAGTCGAGTTTTATAAACGTTTTGATTTTACTTCAAGCCAATAATGCAGTTTTTGAAATATCTCAAAGGGTTTTATTAAAACAAAAAAATTTCAAATCCTTATTGACAAACCTTTTATAAAGAGGTAGTATAATAATTTTACCTGTAGGGAACAATTGCACCAAAACACATTTACGTAGAAATAAAGCTCCGCAGAACAAAGCACTTAAAATGATCTTGAACCTTCCTTGGCATTTTTGACAAATAAATTACACTACCTGGCGCAAATTGAAACGGTTGAAGCGAGAATTGCAAATCTCGCCGCTAAAAACAATTTTTTAGTTTTATTAAACTCATATCATCTGATCTATTAACATTACAAAATGAACGTTTTGTTTCATTAACTATTTCTTTATTGATAGTTGTTTATTTATATATTTTTTGTAAATTGTTTACTTATTTATTAATACTACTGTGTCCAAAAAATAAGGTCACATATGAATTTAAACTGCGCGCGTCGAAGGATTTGGAAATTCTTCTTTCTTTTTAGGTTGGTAGTACTGTCAATAGTACTAGTATACTATACTATAATAGTCAATATATTCATAGTGTTTGAGATACGCGTCGTTTTGTGAGCTGCTAAAAGTGAGTTTTTCGTTTTTTGCGATGTCGAAATTTATTGAGCAAAGAATTTGCATTAAATTTTGTTTGCGGAATCAATTTTCTGCTGCGGATACGTTGAGGATGGTGCAGAAAGACTTTGATGATGAGGCTAAAAAAAATGTTTACAAGTGGTATAGTGATTTCCAAGTCGGCCGTGAACGTGTCGAAGACGAAGAGCGTTCTGGGCGACCATCAACCTCAACCGATGAAGCTCACGTCCAACAAATCAAAGATTTGGTGTTGGAAAACCATCGGTTAACGATTAGAGACCTTGCTGATGAAGTTTGCTTATCGAAAGGCTCAGTCAATACCATTTTGAAGGATGCTTTGGGCCTCAAGCACGTCAAATCTCGACGTACCGAAAACATTGATTTTTTTGGAAAAAAGGCGTCGCGTTGAAGTGTGTGAAACAATGCTCTCCGACTACCAGGATGTCATGAAACGCATTATAACTAGCGATGAGACTTGGATCTATGCTTACGACCCCGAAACAACCGATCAATCGAGCGAATATCGTGCCAAAGGAGAGCCGAGACCAAAAAAACGCGCCAAAGTCGCTCAAAAATCAAGGTCATGTTGACTGTTTTCTTCGATTATCGTGGTGTTGTGCTTTATGAATTCCTTCCAACCGGCCAAACAGTCAACAAGGAATATTATTTGAACGTTATGCGTCGTTTGCGTCACGCTATCCGCCTAAAAAGGCCGGAATTGTGGAAAGACAATTCTTGGTTTTTACACCACGATAATGCACCATCCCATACCGCACTCGTAATTCGTGATCATTTCGCCAAAAAACTCAACCCATATCGTTCCGCAACCACCGTATTCACCTGATCTGGCGCCGTGCGACTTCTGGCTGTTCAACAAGCTCAAAAGACTGCTCCGGGGACACCGTTTTGATACGATTGAGGAGATTCAAGCCGCAGCGAAGACGGAACTGAAGGCCATCCCGGAAAGTGACTACAACCAGTGTTTCAAAGATTGGAAAATCCGTTGGCATAAGTGCATTGCATCGGGAGGGGATTACTTTGAAGGGGATGAAAATGATTTGGAAGAATAAATAAAGAATTTTCAAAATAAATACAATGTCACCTTATTTTTTGAACACAGTAGTACACCTCTGTATAGTATATATTTTTTTTTATAAATTTATTTGTCTTTTTATTTATTTGTTTGTTTGTTTTTTGTTAATTGAGCGAAAATATTTAAATTGTTGACTCTTAACTATATTGAACATAAGGTATAAATAATTTTACTACTAACAATATTCCAATATTTTAACAATTAAGATCAAACAAATTTATAAATATACTTAGGGCGAAGGAAATTTAAATAATTATTTATAAATTTATAGATAAATACATAAATAATAAATAAATATATAAATGTGTAATTATATTAAATAAATAAGTAAATAAATAAACGATTAAATGAATAAATAAAAATTACTAATTATCTAAATAAATAAATACAAAATAAATAAATATTTCTTTTAAATTTCTTTCTACTTTTCTCAGCAACTGTTCTGAATTCTCTTCTCTCTTGCCCTGTGCAACTTAAATCTTATTCTAGTGACTTTTTCTCCAAAACTAATTTTCGCTTATAAACATTTAAGATTTAAAGTTGTACGGTATATAAGCCAGATCCTCGTACATAGAATATTTTGTAAAAAAAATCACAATGTACATATTTTGGACACATTAAAAAAATCATTCTTTTTTTGTATAAGGACCCTAATTTAACTTTGTAATTGATGCGGCAATAGCATCACAAATTGGATGTGAGAATTGCAAGTGTCAACCTATAACGATTCAGGAGATACGGAGGAGTGGAGGCTTAGTAATAGGATTTCTTTGCACCCTTTGGGAATGGAACCCTTAAAAGGATAGCCAATGGCTTAGAAGACGATTTTTTCACTTTGAACTGAACTTCAACTGACTGCTTCAACGTTACCTACTTTGCTCCATTTTTTATCTGCGAATGATTTGGACCCCAATTCATTCTTTACTGACGCCCCGATTTTCTTATATTTGCCGGAGGTCCCCAAATACAAAAATTATGTCTTTGGCGTTGTAGTTTTTAAACATTTCTTTAAAGAAAAAGGAATCCATGTCATCTTTATATTCCAATTTCATAAACCGTTCAGGCATGGCGATGATGTGAAGCTTGATGGCGCTCACCAAGTAACCAATCACGGGGCCTGAACCTCACTGATGAGATAAAACATAAGACTGTCATTGGTTACCTTCTAAGGGTAGCAGTGCAAGAAAAAGAAATTAAACAATGTTCCAATAAATAGCTTTTGCATGCCAGGGTATTGAAATCAGGTAAACCAACTTACGAAGTCGAGATATCCGTACGCCCTTTGCAATTCAAACCAGAAATTTGATAAATAAAACCGTAGTTCTTAACAATCAAGTGAGTTCTGCAATTGATTTAAAAAAAATAAAAAATTGACAAACCACAAGGCAACGTGCTATGTCCTGAATAATATATTTTATTTAGAAGACGTCACCATGGCGTCTAAACTCATTAAAACTTCAGACTTTTTCTTTCGGAATCCTCAACCAAGTTTATTTCCAATGACGAATGACATTTTGTTTGCAAGTTTTAAGTAATGCGCGAAAATTGACAGATGGGAAAACTAAACTTGGCACACCTACAGTTCATGGACCCCACAAATTTCTCGCACATACTCATGCACCATTTTGGGGAAACTTTATCGTTCCATGGATCATTACACCTAAGGACGTGTGTAATGTGACACCCGTTGTGTATAAAAAAAAATCAAAGTTATCGCTCGGGTTTTCTTCGAGAAGCGATTAATTATTCAAGCATCCGAACCACAATCCAAAATTTATAGCCACCTCTTTGTTAACCCAAGCATGTTGAATCTTCATAATGGATCCATTTTCTTAAAGCTTCATGCTTGGTTGAGGCGATGTCCTAATACGCAATCCAAAAGCACTTTAAGGATCTTCTTTTGCTGTCCTGTTCTGGACATCAGCATAAAGATGTCTACGTATATGGTCAAACTCACTCAGTGGAAATGATTTAGGCCGGACGAATAGTGGAAATTCTCTTCACTTATTCATGCTCAAAGTTAGAAGGGCACCCGAAGCTTGAACGGGCATCCAGGAAGCACCAATGCGTACTAATTCCTTGCGACGCATTCCTTTATTTTTACGTTTGCTTTTGCTTACACATTCACCGAAGGATTCTCATGGGAAAGATTTGGCCAATTTTTCACACCCCTCACAGAAATAGGCCTCAAGGAATTTTTTAGTGAAATTAAATTTTTAAAGAACGTGCGTTTGGTAGCTCTCATCACCACAGGGGTGACCCTAGGGGATGTTTTTTTTTTTGTACTTCTGTTCTATGATTGGTTAAATTCCGTTCAGTTTAAGAAAGTTCCTAAGGATCCCTTGGCGATGTTTTGCGACTTTAGTTGTTTGAGTTATAAATTTATTAGTAGACCGGTGGTTGTTGGCCACCTAATCTTGATGAGGAACTTTCACACCATGCCATCTTATCTGTTATGTTGCCATAACTTTAGTGGGTGAGATTTCAACATCATTGAACAATTTTTTGTTGTTGTTGAGTTTGTCAATTCTTCATGGGACAATGATTAAGTAGAACCTCTTAGGCATCTAGGTTTGAGGAACACCTACCTATTTATTGATCCGAAGGCATCACGTCCTGATGGATGATAAACTTCTCTCTGAAATTCGTTTAGCAAGCTTTAAGTACACGCATCCATCAACCATTTGCACATGCTTGGCAGACTAATTGGGTTTCACAGGGCGGCTTTGAATTTCTAACGAGGCTGTGGATTTTCGATAAAACAAAAAAAAAAAATTGATGATACCCTGGTATCTGGTTCGTCCTTGAGTTTGTTCATCGTTACTTTGGCGAAAATAAATGACAAATTTACATTAATTCATCTACTGTGGGTCTGTGTGCTTTCATTTGAGTATAGCTATCATAAATTTGAATTAAAAGAGGGACCAAGCGTAAGTTTAATCAAAGGGTTATTCTTGGAACACGTTAAAATTAAAACTTTGATGGATTAAACTTTTGACATATTTTTTAATGTCAAATATAAGCTTCATCCCTAGTACCACATTCAATTCGAGTATGGATTTTAATCACCTCTCATACTTAGACTAATAACTCAACTTTCATGTCCGCATGTAAGTTTGGGCATGAGTTCTTAGGCCCCCTTCCAGGGCTTTGTTTTGCGTTGGAATGTTTTCGACAGCATGGTTGAGTTTTTATATGACAACAAAAGTCGCTTAAAGGAACTCTTTAATAGCCAGAGCAGTTGTAGTAAAATGCAATGAGGGATCGATTGCTCTAGAATAAAAGATATTAAATTGTCCTCAATGGAAACGAAACTAAACGTTATCAGTGTTGAACATTCAGAGAAGTTTTAAATCCTTAAAAAGCATCTGCCACTGGAGGAAACGTATTCGTATAGGAATTGACTGCAATGAGCTCAACCGCAAGCATATTTAGCAAGTTCCAATTTCCATTTACATATATTGTGATGATATTCAACCGGGCAGCAAAACTTAGTTTCACCAGAGAAGAGTCCACTGATGTGATGGAAGCCATCATGATGGTCAACCAAATGCCATGGGTCTTGTTGGTAATCAGCTGTCCTAACAAAAGTTTTCCTATTTAAATGAAAAAATTGTCTGCATATCTAACGGCGGTAGTAAAGATGAAGCCATCCATATAGCTATAGTTTTCGAAAATTAAATGATAGACAGCTTAAGTGTGAAAAGTGAGGTCATCAAGAAAACCATTGATAAAGAGTTCGATGATAATTTTATAATTATATTTTTTTTTCAATTGAATTACTGAACATACTACTGTGTCCAAAAAATAAGGTGACATTGTATTTATTTTGAAAATTCTTTATTTATTCTTCCAAATCAATTTCATCCCCTTCAAAGTAATCCCCTCCCGATGCAATGCACTTATGCCAAGGGATTTTCCAATCTTTGAAACACTGGTTGTAGTCACTTTCCGGGATGGCCTTCAGTTCCGTCTTCACTGCGGCTTGAATCTCCTCTATCGTATCAAAACGGTGTCCCCGGAGCGGTCTTTTGAGCTTGTTGAACAGCCAGAAGTCGCACGGCGCCAGATCAGGTGAATACGGTGGTTGCGGAACGATATGGATTGAGTTTTTGGCGAAATGATCACGAATTACGAGTGCGGTATGGGATGGTGCATTATCGTGGTGTAAAAACCAAGAATTGTCTTTCCACAATTTCGGCCTTTTTAGGCGGATAGCGTTACGCAAACGACGCATAACGTTCAAATAATATTCCTTGTTGACTGTTTGGCCGGTTGGAAGGAATTCATAAAGCACAACACCACGATAATCGAAGAAAACAGTCAACATGACCTTGATTTTTGAGCGACTTTGGCGCGTTTTTTTGGTCTCGGCTCTCCTTTGGCACGATATTCGCTCGATTGATCGGTTGTTTCGGGTTCGTAAGCATAGATCCAAGTCTCATCGCCAGTTATTATGCGTTTCATGACATCCTGGTAGTCGGAAAGCATTGTTTCGCACACTTCAACGCAACGCCTTTTGTCCAAAAAAAATTCAATGTTTTCGGTACCAGTCGAGATTTGACGCGCTTGAGGCCCAAAGCATCCTTCAAAATGGTATTGACTGAGCCTTTCGAAAAGCCAACTTCATCAGCAAGGTCTCTAATCATAAATCGATGGTTTTTCAACACCAAATCTTTGATTTGTTGGACGTGAGCTTCATCGGTTGAGGTTGATGGTCGCCCAGAACGCTCTTCGTCTTCGACACGTTCACGGCCGGCTTGGAAATCACTATACAACTTGCAAACATTTTTTTTAGACATAGCCTCATCATCAAAGGCTTTCTGCACCATCCTCAACGTATCCGCAGCAGAAAATTGATTCCGCAAACAAAATTTAATGCAAATTCTTTGCTCAATAAATTTCGACATCGCAAAAAACGAAAAACTCACTTTTAGCAGCTCACAAAACGACGCGTATCTCAAACACTATGAATATATTTTGACATGAAATTTCACATAGATGTCACTGACAGTACTAACAACCTAAAAAGAAAGAAGAATTTCCAAATCCTTCGACGCGCGCAGTTTAAATTCATATGTCACCTTATTTTTTGGACACAGTAGTATATTGAACGTCTTTTAGCTTTGGAGGTCTTTTTAAAAAGCTAACTTTTAGCAGTTAAATATTTCACAGCATAACGATTCAGGGACAAAATAATTTGTTATTCTTTTTCAACTACTTTTTTTGTATGATGAATAACTTACATTGTTCCCTAAGTTATAATACACTAATATAATGAACCATTTTTTTTTTCAAAGTATAAATTAGTGATACCTATTTAAGCTTGCCAGCTGCGGTGAAAGGGTTTCCATCCAACTTATAGGGATTTTTTTTAAACTAAAAAAATATGTTAATTAAGTATTTCAAAGTCCAAAGCCAAAGTCCATAGTGATGCCACGATTTCTAATTTCTTCAAAATATCTCCGTTCTATTAGCTATAAATTTCTTTTCTATAGATTTGCTTAGTGGTGTATTCTATTCTAACATATTTACATATCGACATGTTTTTTATTTTACTCTTAATACATTAGGGCATTCTAAATAAAACCTAAACTAAAAGTTTCATTTTTGTTTTGTTTATAACTTAAATTAACGCTACAACTAAGAATAATTTTTTTTAAGAAAAAACGTAATAAATTTACTTTTTATTATTTATTTTATTTCGAATATATATAAAAGGGTGTGTACTGAATGGACTCCTGTATTGTGTAAATTAACACAAGTGTTTTTGTGGTACAAACTCCAGGCCGCTAGGTGTTAAGAAAAAATTGTCTTTTTTCCAACAAACAACGCTATGAAAAAAAACACACATAAATAGCATAGTAAGGACAGCTCAATATATATTTTAATATTAAAAAATAATAAAAGAAAAGAACACGAACTTAAACACTATTTTTGTTTTTTTCTAATTTTACACGAAAGTCCGAGAGATACCACGGTACACATTTTAAAAGAATGTTTATTATTTTATTTACTTGGGAATAACAAATCATTAATTTAAACTAAAACATATTAACATCAAAAAATGTAAATAAAATAAAAAAATAAAACTGGTTCGATGAGATTTGTAATTTTTAGTTATTAGGATAAATTTTGTATTTTTTTGATTCTTTGTATGGCTTCCTTTTGCGACTAAAATGGTTTTTATCCTGTCTGGCAGGCCGCTCAAGATGAACTCTTTGCAAACCTCATCCTTTGTCCTGGCTGGACTGTCCCAAGCTAACAATTTCCTTTTCGAAATTCCCCAAGGGTGTTCGATGTGATATAGTGACGTCATGATTATGCAATAATGCGCGAGTTAGCCTTCATGTATATTTCGGATCATTGTCTTGTTGAAAAACAATGTCCGAATTGTACTTTGCTCCATTTTTCGGCGAAAGGTGGAAGACCTTCGCTTAAAATTTAGACGTAAGATACTGCGGTCATTGGACTATCAATCTTTGTGGACACCCATATCATGGTATTTCCCCCCCCCAAATTTCACCATTTCCTCAAACATACATTTTGAGAGGGCTTCCTTTGACCTTTTCCAGACGCACTCTGTTTATTTTAGTTTCGTCGGACCATACCACATCTTCCCAATCCGCAGTTTTTTTACTTCTTTGCAAATGGCAGGCGAAGTTTTCTTTGGCGATCAGTAAGTAAATTTTTTTTTTTGTTTCGCTCGTACTTTCATACTCCGATTCCTTGAGACTCTGCTTTATCTTGTTTAATGAAAATACTATTTGTGTACCTTACATTTAAAATGTTTTCAACACATTCCTATAACATTACAAAAGCTCTGACGTTTCTGTGCACCACCTCACCATAAGGAAGAACTGATTGAATGTATGTTCAAGCGGAAATAAAAGTTTTGATGCAAATAGCACAAGAAATATACGAGTTCCACTCAAAAATACCGTTTTCTGGAATATACTCTTCCAAAGCAGCCCACATTCGATTGTATTTATGAGTGACTGCATATCCAAACAAGATCTAAGACAAACATTGTTTATCATTTTCTTCAGTGCAATTTTGAATACACAAAACAAACCGCAAAATCAACAAGGGTGACCAGCAGAAGACTGCTCACATTCCTCTTTGGAAGGTTATTTTGTACGAAAGATAATATGAAATATGAAAATGTAGGGCCGAGTTCCTAGATAGACAGGTGGCCAACATGCAGAGGTATTTAAAGGAATATTTATTTGAAACGATGCATACGAGACTGCTAACTAAGGTTGCAACCACAAGGCCAAGGAGTTGATGAATTCAACGAATAATTTGTAAACCCATTTTTCTTGGTTATTTTTGAGTATTGCGTTTTGATATTTTTTCAGTTAGTATACCCAATTGGTATTCCAATACGTTGTAAAATTGAAAATTCTAACATCGAAAGAACGTTTGCTGGTCCTGTAGAAAAGCCGTAAAGGTTCACTAGTAATAAAGGGTTTTCCAATAAGGACTTGGTAAATTTTATTTTAAATAAAACGCAAACCATATGAGATATTTCAAAAACGTTATAATCGTCTTAAAGTGCAATCAAAACATATATGAATGGATTTCGACTTTGTTCATATGGTGACCGCGGACACGTTTGCAGCGGTCGATTCATTCGACTCAATTTTTGATCACTCGGCCGCTCGCTATTTCGAGTTCAATGTTGGCTCTGAGCTCTTCCATCATCGTCGGCTTGTGGGTATAAGCCAAAGACTTAACGAAGCCCCAAAGAAAATATTCTAGAGGCATTAAATCGCACGAACGAAGCGGCCAATCGTCAGGCCCATTTCTTGCGATACCACGCTCATCAAACTTATTCTTCAATAAATCGATTGTAAGGTGGGCTGTGTGGCTTGTAGCACCATCATGTTGAAACCACATGTCGTTCAAGTTCTTATTTTCACTCCTATTTTGCCGAACCTAATTTGAGCCAAAAATGAGCTTCGTCACTGAAGATGATTTTGGCGTATCTTCTCCAGAGCCCAATCGGAGACCGTTCGTCACTTCAAATGGTCCATCGGCTTCAATTCTTAAGTCAGCTTCATTGTATGGATGTAAACCAAGATCCTTACGCAAATATATGATCTGAACGATGCCCCATTCTGGAGAACATCGTTGAATTGACTGATTTGGAGCGTTTGCTACGGACGCCTGATCGGCAGCGATATTTTCGCCACTTCGACTAACCCGTTGTCTCACTGACACGGCAACATCTTGGGCGAGAATAACGTCTGAAATTGAAATTAACGCTCTAAAAGTTGCGGTCACTGACTCCTAATTTCGGTAGAAATTTTTTATAATTTGCAGACGTTGCTCGTTCGTGACTTCACCATGATGAAAATATTGAGTTCATTGAATAAATTGACAATGACAGTTCGATGATAAGTGAAAGGGTACGTTCGAAAATTAAATTCAAAGTGGTCAAGTCCCTATTGAAAAACCCAATACATACTATGTATAACAATATATCTCGCAAAGTGAAATCAAGTCTTGTTCCAGTCATCATCAGACTGAAGGCTCTTCCAGCAAGCTAGACTACGCACATAAACTTTATGTATTGCAGGTTTTAAGTGAACTTTCCCTCAAAATTTATACTTCAGATATTAACCTGCGATAGAAACATTCACAACATGTACTACTTGAAAACAAACGCGGGAAAACTTTTCGAGACTCCTTCGATGCAGGAGTCCGATATGCACTTGGAAAGTTTCCGGAATCTTGACACTTATCCTTTATCCTCTACCACAGAAGACTTTAAAAGAAAAAAAAGTAAATGAAAAAATATCCTTCCATTTGCTTAGCTTTCAACCCCATTCAACAAGACAAAATTCCACAGCACTTGAAGGACTGAATTTTTTTTAAATCTACCAACACTTAAATCATCTGATTTTCCCTTTAAACTTTATTGAATCAGAATCGTCCCCTCACGCTTGTTGTGCTTAAAAATAATTGCCTGAAAACTTTTTCGTTAGCTTGCGACCGCGAATGATGTATCTACATCCATTAGTGTAAACGATACTTTAGCTGAAATGTGGGTTCAGGTTAGGCATTGAATGTAGACCTCTTAACACAAACCTATTAATTCCTTTGCTCCCAGGAGATAGATAATTTTTCCTTTCTTGTCACGATTCTGCCGGATACACTCCCTTAAAAATGTCGCAAGCCATTCAACTTTTAATTGACGTGACACTGGTGATTTTTCTAAACTAAATGTTTTCTTTTTTGTGTGTTGAGCTGGCGTATGAAAGGAAGACGGCAAACGGGGTTTGGAAGATTTCTAATTTCATTAGAAATTTAATGTATTATGTTGTTTTGTTTTTTTTTTTAAATATAATTTATGAGAAGAGGCGGGTTTAGGATTTAAAATTCGGGGGCTTGACTGAGTAAGTTTCGTTGTATTATAGTGAGTTGAAAACTTGCCACTTGGGAGTGGTACTTTCTGTCTGAACTTCTTCCAAGGATGGATGTGCTTCGAGTGAGATATTCTGTGGAAAGTTTAAACAATTAAATAAAGGACTGGGTGATCCTTTGCCCAGTCTGTTTTCTTTTTCTACCACATATCCACGTATCAAATACCTGAAATAGTTTTGATAGGTACTTTTACCCACATTCTGTATGAGAAGTAAACTTAGTCAGTAAGTGATAAGGGAATGTGACGTTTCGTGACTGTTGAGTTTAATTTAAAGAACAAAATAAATTTTCTTAAACTGAAGGGTTTTTTTTAAGAAATTGTTATTATAACAAATCATAGATTCCTCAGATTCCTGTTTGGAGGTTGTTTTACGGCAACCTTTATTTACTTATAACCGAGGATCGATTTCCTTACAAGTCTATGCAAAAAAATTGACGTACTACATCATATATATTTGAAGAATGAAATTATTGCAAAGATATCCTTTCTAAAACTCTATGGATATCTTAGTTCCTCATATATGACGAAACTTCAACAATAGCGTTTTCAACATCATTTTCGAAAGACTGAATTATATTAAAAGCGTTTACTTTCGTACAGACTCCGCCTACTTGTATAAGAAGAAAAGTTTTATTTATTTAAAGTAGACATTGTATTTTGTATTGAAGAATTCTTACTTCTCACATAGCCTTTAAGATCAAGCATTTGTTTGGAAAAATATTTGCATAGCCTTTAAAAGCATATATTTGTGCTTTCTTCTTCATGGATATCTCGCGAGTGCAACAAGAACAATACCGGCCCAAGGACAGATCCTTGTGGAACTTCGGCGGCAAAATCTTTAGAAGCAAAGTTGTCGTTCTCCTGGAAGAGTCTCTTTTCTAAGTATGTTTCTACTTAGAAAACCTGTCATTTCGTTTCGGTTGAAGGCGATTTTAATTTATTTCGAGTGATTTTCACACCTTTGGAAACCATTATCAAATTTAACTTTACTCTTCATGTCTAGCAGCAATTAATTTACATCAAAGTCAAAAGTCTCAAGGCCATTGTTTCCGTAAGTAAATTTGCAATTTCAAATGAATACAATAAATTCTAAAGGATACGTCGGCCAACAAATCTTTTAAATTCATAGCCGCAAGCTATGTAAATTGAATCCATTTGAAATTCATAAAATAATATATACGCTCGGTTACAACTGAATATACTTATAACCGATTCGATTGTGTTATGGATCCACGCGTAGATTGGAACAGAATAAGATTTATATTTAATAATCCGTCAACTAATGACATGAAATGATAATTTCATTATTTGAAAATATGAAAATTTTAATTGCAATACGGTTTTGTGTTTGTTCTTTGTTCTTAACAATAAATAAGATGATTTAATTCAAGTAAGCCAAATAATTGCATTTTATTTCGAGGAATAAAGATTAAAGCCGTCTTCATTTGAACTGACTTATTTTTGTTTTGGAATAATTTAAATCATATAATTACAAAAATAAATTAATTTTTATTAGAAAAACCGTCATTATGTCCTTTTAATTCAGATACTCCGAGAAAAGCCTTTTGAAGCCCACAACAGATATTCAGTTTTAAGTTTTCTATGCATTTATTCAAAAATGTATTTTTCCTCAGTATTTAAACTTTTCTTTGTAAGCTTTTCAATTAGAAAATTATTTTTTGTGATTCGAGCAAATATTCAAGTCATTCAATAAATACATCAAATCCTAAGCACAATTTCTTTTTAAATTTCCATCAGGATGTTCTTGTAATCGGTCCGATTTTCGAATTCCATTCCATTGTTTTTAGAAAAATTACGTCGAGCTGGATACTGTTAGAGGGATGGCCGTGTGCTTCTATGTGCCTACAGAAGACTGGCTAAGATTTTGGGTCGTTGGTCTTATATTTTTGTTTTAAATAACAGGAGCTGCTTTCTTTGAGTCGTGTAATGCAAGCCATAGACGGACAGACAGCCAGCTTCAACATGAAGCTCGACAAGATAGAACTCGAACTTTCTCAAAAATGTTTTTGAAAGCCAAACATTGCTATTTGGAAGAGCATGAGAAGCGCGCGATCGAGGATGTTTAGAGATTAAAAAACAGGAATAAGGTAAGAAAATTCTACTACCAGAGATAACAATTATCTCAAGGTTACAGACCCCAAACCTAAGACTCCAAAGAGCAAAGTGAAAAAGTCACAGTAGAATTGCATTCAATACTGAGGACAGTGAAGAACCACTTGTGCAGACTATTTAAGGGCAACTAAGAATAAAATTCCGTTGGCAAGCAGCCTGAATCATTCGAAGAAGACGACGCAGGCCAACAGCGTCTACCCGACCTAAACGAAGTGAAGTTAGCAATAACACATACATATAAGCTTAAATCGAATAAAGCCACTTTAGCTGTCGAACTTTTCATTGCAGCGGCAATGACACAATCAAGCATCAAAGATGAATGGAATCTCAATATTGTTTGCCCAATCTTGAAGAAAGGAGACCATCTAAGCTGTGTCAATTATAGGTATCAATAATTTAAATGTTTAAATTTGAACGTTTGAAACAGTTCGTCAACAAACTGATAGGTCCATATCAATGAAGTTTTCGACCAGAAAAGACATCCCATAGACTAAATATTAACATATCGGCAGATCTTAGGACGCACGCACGCACCATCTTTTCACAAATTTCAAGGTTGGTTTTGGTTTCTATTTCGTCCAAAAACACGAGATGTTTGGCATCCCGTCCAAGCTCGTTCTTCTGTGAAGAATGACGATGGAGAACTGAAGCTACTTCATTAAGGTTGGCAAAGACGTCACCAACGCATTTGATGTCAAGCAACGTTTTAGGCAAGGTGATACATATTATGCCAGAAACAACAGTGCAAAAGTAAACACTAGACTCGCATAAGCCAAAGATATTGATATAATTAGGGAACGTAGTTCGATGTCAACAGTACTTTTATAATAGAATATTAACAAAGACAGCTATAATATTGAGCTAGTTAGGCTTCGCTGCAAACACAGATAATAATTCTAACGCTGACATCAAACGAAGAAGAAGAAGTCGCTAAGAAAGCAATTATGTAAGACCTCAATCATCCCCGTCCTACTATACTATATGTATACATAGTACATATAATTTCTTTTTACTTTCACATGGCGACATGGTCTTGGACCTCATTAGACGTTTTTCATCCCGACATTCGAGCAGAAAATTTTTTTTTTAACTTCCCATCAGGAAGTTTTCGGAATTCAAAATTTTTACATTTCCCAACGTTTCGAGGTCCCAGTAGTCGGACTCCATTGTTTTTAGAAAGATGTCTGTGTGTGTGCGGATTTTTTCGTCAAGCCTTACTCGAGAACAAATGAACCCATAGAATAAGTTTGAATTTGAATTGCTGAAAAGCTACTGGTTAAATTTTATAGGGTGGTTTGAATTTTATAACGAAAAAGCTGCCAAAAAGGGGCAATTTCACTTCTTCAATTAATATCAATTTAATATTCTAATGAAAAAAGTTCAAAATCAATTAATTATTAATTTATTAACTTTCAATTAATTCAAATGATAGGTCCCAGGTTCGATTCCTTGAGTAGTGGTCTAGTTTTTCAAATCTGGTCCAGTCACCATTTGCCATTGGGATCAAGTTAATGACACTATCACTGGGTTGGTCGACCAATGATAATAATCTGACTAATGGGTGGCATTGTTGTAGTGGTTGTTGTATCGGCTTAGTTTCTAATTCGTGTTTTAAAAATAGCGGTTTGTGTAGATTATGTGTAGATGGCTCTGCTGTGAAGGCATAACACCGACAGCGGGGTGTTTAAGCTAAATCTTCCAAACTTTCAAAGTTCATAAATCATAGCCAATGTCGAATAAAATTTTGCAAATTAGGTTAAAAGCCAAAAGGTCGATATCAAAATCTTCCGTCCCGTTTCGGGCTCAACGCACGGAAGTGAGTTGAAACCATTTGCACCTGAGTTTCTCAAATCACTACACAATCTTTCATTCTTCTCTTAATTCTTCTGCATGCTCTGTGCAACACGCATTATAAGAGTCTTAATATCCTCTTGAAGAGCGAGCAAATATTTAAAAAAAAAAATTAAATAAATAATGGACTACCGGTTGAAAATGTCGTCAATGCTTTATTGAGGAAAAATAGATATAAATTCAATATTCAGAGTATTGCCCATCGCTAGCCACACATTTTTCTCATTTTTCTGGCAATTCAAGGATACCCGTTCTGAAAAATTCGACCGGTTTCGACATCATCGAAATGACGGAAGTGCTGGTCAGCCAGGCCATGTTGCATCGATCGGAAGAGACAGCAATCGGATGGCGCAAGGTCTGTACTATACGGCGGGTGGGGTAGGACATCCCATTTGAGCGTTTCAAGGTAAGTTTTGACGACATTTGCAACATGTGGCCGAGCATTGTCATGCTGCAAAATAACTTTATCGTGTCTTGCGACCGTTTCCGGCCGTTTTTCCTTCAGTGCTCGGCACAAATGCATCAATTGTCATCGGTGATTGTTTCATTCGGTTTTAGCAGCTCATAATACACAACACCTTTCTGGTCACACCAAATGCACAGCATAACCTTCAGGCAATGAATATTCTGAACAGCCGTCGATGTTGAGACATGTCCGGAGTATCCATACGCTGCCCGACAATTCGATGCAAAAAAGACTTCTTTTTGTGTGGGTTATAAAGTCTAACTTAAAGATTAGAACAATGTTAAGTTGAGTTAATTTCAAATTTTGATGTTCCCCTTTCTTTATTTCTTGATCCACGTTTCCATGGAAGCGGTTGGAAATCGTTGACGAGGCAATTGATTTCGTAAAAAAAAAACATCAATAGAAAGCTAAATTGCATTACTCGTATATTAAAAAGCGTTACAAGGAAGATCATAACTTTCGAAGATTAAGGTTGTTTACCACTGTTATAGTTTCTTATCATAAACCAAAATCCAGTGATCTTTTAAGAAAATGTCTTAGAGATAAACAATCTCCCGAAGTCGGCCTGGAAATATCTATCAAAATCTCTAAAGAAAACGGGACTGAATGTGATCTCCTTGAAGCCATCTATTTGTTCCCTTGACACCCTTTGGTAAGGGAACCCTAAAAATTATCAAATGATAAGATGTGCTTAAGTATTTCCATATACAGAAGGAGAAACTTTTTATATTTAATATTATTGGTATTTTAGAATAGACAGCGACTGAAAAAATATTTATATATACTCGGTTGCGTTTTTGACCGATTATATCTCCGTATACCTTTAAGAAAAATATTCAATTAAAGGGCTATTTCGGAAAGTGAGTAATGAACTTCAAAAACCGAATGTATAAAAGACGTTAAAAAAAACATTTGCTTAAATATATAAAAAAATTATTTGTGAACTCATATTTACATAATCAACCTGTTATAAGACATCTAAAGGATTTTCTTAATAGTGGACAAATTCATGATATTCCGAAAAAAATTTTCTAAATCATATTTTGAAACAAAAGAAAAAAAAAACAAACTCAAAAATTCAAAATAGACGAAGTTCTTCATGGTGTACCTCAAGGAACTTTGCTTGCTGCGTTACTATTTCTTGTGTTTTAATACTGCGCGTTTCACAAAACTAGTGTCATTTGCAGATGGTTCGTTATTGTTCATTTATATAATATAAGTGAAGTAAGTGTGCAAGTACGTTTAGACAAAAATAGAACATGGCTAATAGGTTCCAACTTTAAATCCTAGAATACTATAAGTCTTGAATTTTTATCTCGTCTTCCAATCTAATCATGTTTTCCCAATGAAAAATGACCTACAACATTTATTGAGGCTCAAAAAACGTATGACATATTTCAATAATAATATTTTCAAAAGAGAAAACACAACTAATTTGTATAAAATTCAATACACATGAATTCCATCAACAATTAATTAACCTGAGTGCCATTCGATCCGCACATTAAACCACTTAATGGAATAACAAAAAAAAAAAAAGAAGAAAATATTTAGTCAAACGTCCTCAATGTTCTATCATTAGTGGTGAAAAGATGTCCGATTCACGACAACACCAGTACTTTGGCTCGCAAATAAAAATCCTTTATAAATGTTTCTTTTTCCTTGGCCTCACACACATCCAATTCGATAAATCAACACGTAAATTGAAACACTCAAAGTTTCTCTACATCTTTTCGGGAATATTACATTATTGCATGCGGCTCATTATTGCATTTCGATTGTTATATCAGATACTTTTCTTTCTTTTAATAAATTTAAGAACGTATCGTAGTCCCCTCTACTCAACCGCAATAAATCCTCAATTCACAATACTGGCAAAGTTTATAAATTTCCTAACCGATATTTCGTTTTACATTGTCGTGTCTTACTACTTGAACCATCGTACAAGCATTTTGCCAATTGTCAACGAAATGTTTTACATTTTTAACCACGTTAATTGCAAAACCAACACAAACTTATATTTCAAACGAAGTTTTTTTAAATTAATGCTTCTAAAATACTGCATCCTGGCTGGTCGATTATTGGGCGGATTGCCGTTTGCGTTGATTTTGACTCTTTTACACCAGCCAACAGAGGCAATTTATGACCTTATTTTTTACGAGTTGATGTTTTTTAGTTACGTGTACTCGCAGCTTACGTTGGCGTGTTTTTATATGAAAATAATCGATTATATGAAAAAATTCGAATCGAGACTTACGGAAGTTTCGCCTAGGCAAGTGCGGCATTTGAATAAATTACTAAAATTAACATTTCGTATTCGATGCGTGAATGGGAGTTTGAATACATTTTTTGGTGGAGTTTTTATATCGGCTTGCTTAAAGCTTATATTTCGAATCTATGAATTATATGGAAGCATGGATGAATCTATTGATAAACGCACATTGGCCCATAGGATTGTTTTTGTCATGAGAATTCTTTTGCCTTCTTTTATGAATTCTTTTGATCTACTTCTGATTGGATATTTGTCAGACATGCTGGTCAAACTGGAGAACATTTTTGAGAATGGTCTTTTCGACTTGTTTCTCACTCAGCAGGAAAACTTCGTCGAAAGAAGTTCTTTGAATAAACAGGCAAGTTTTTTTTAAAAGGACACAGTTTAACACATTTTTGTATTTTTTTTTTAATTCAAGGTGGAGCTGTATTTTCTGCAAGAAAAATTGTGTGGCATGTTCGCCACGCTGCATGGAACTATGAAACTGGATCTAAAATTGTTTTGCCTCGAAATTATTAGTTTAATGTTGCTAATTTTTTTATTGTACAACGCAAAGGGAATGATATCAACACATAGAATGTAAATTACTCAATATATTTTGTAAAAAGATGGCCCGATGTTGTTTGCTTTATGAGTTTTTTTTAAAGTGGTATCTTTATTTTAGTCGTTTGGGCCAGAGCCTTGGCCGATTAGTACTCGTACTTGTTCCAGATATATTTGAGATCCCTAGAGTCCATAAAAAAAAACATAACTGAAAAATATATCAGGAGCGATAAAATCGGATCAAAATCGCGACTATACCTTCGTTGCTCATCTGGCGCACCATTGCAGTGTGCACTGTTTTTCGACCGAAAATCAATCATTGCGTCGTTGAGGTTCAGGAGTGCATGATGGACTATTTGTTCTTCTTCACGGAACATGTTCAACTCTTTCACGTCTCTTCCCGGACGTTGAATGCTCCTCCGCGATATTTTCAGTCATACCGCTGATATTCTCACCGCAATGAGCACAATGAAGCCTTTCGACTAATTGCTTTAATATTTGACCAGTTGATGTAGAACGGTGCCAAAATTATTCTGTAAAAAAAATATTTAAAATCACTCAACAGATACCTGATATACCTTAAAACAGACAAACAATTAACACGTTCCCTGCCAAGCTGTTTTTCACTAGGTGTCATTTCTACGCCGCGTGTACCGAAAACAGTACACGGTAAGTGCTTTAATAATTTTGTATAAATTCTTATTTTTTTTTTGTTTTTGAGAGAATTTATATTATTTTCGAGATTATTAATATTAAAACAATAATACATACATAGTAACATCAAAAAATAATATTTATTTCAGATTGAATATTAAATAAAAATGAAGTACAGAAAAGAACATGAAATCCAAAGTGGAGTATATCCTATGTTTCATTTACGTTTTCATGTAGCGATGAATTTTGTTAAAACATGGAATGCATAAGAATGGCTTATTAGGACAATCATTACAAAACGTCGTCACCCTTTTTACAGTATTTCGCGCGATTTCGCTATTATGATCTTTCACACATTTTGCTTAGCATGATGTGCAGCGGTTTCTTTTTGCTGGTTTTCTACTGTCTTTTTGTAATTTATGACGTTTTCTACAACGTGGTACATGGTCATCTTCTTCAGTATATGAATCATTACCTATATTGCATAAATATAAAATTAATTTCTTTCTGTATTCTAAAACTGAAATTGGATTATTGCTTTTTGTATTATATAAAACCGATGCATTCACAACTGCCATGTTCAATAAAAGTTCGAAAGCCAATTTTCGATACCATTTTAAAGTTTTTCGTAATGGAGAATAATATGCGGTCATTTGGTCAGATATGTCCACAGGCGATTTGTTGTCATTGTAGTCTACAATTAGAGCAGGTTTTATGGAAGACCGTCCTTTTACTCTTACATTCACTGTATCTACGGAATGTTTTGTAGACAATACTAAAATATCCCGCTTATCTCTCCATTTCAACAAAGTTTTCCCGGTTTTGTGTTCTTTTCCAAAAATATCCCCTGGTTTAAGTTTTTTGCCAACAACTTCTTTATCCAGACCTCGACGATTTGATCGAATTGTTCCAACTAGATGAGTATTTTTTTTGATCAACTGTTGTGCTAAATCTAAACTAGTATACCAATTATCGACGTAAATGGTGTGTCCTTTTTCGATGATATCTTGAGAAAGCATCATCACAACGTTTGTTGGAGTAAACTTTGCAATGGCTGAATTTTTACCATCGTATATTTGAAAGCGATGTGTATAGCCATTCTTCGAACATAATTTGAAAATCTTAAAACCATATTTGTGCCTTTTTTGTTTCATATATTGTCTGAAGCTGAGCCGTCCGCGAAAAGGTATTATAGATTCATCAATGCAAACATTTTCTGGGACATAATAATATTTCTTAAAATTTTCATTTAGTGTATCAATAATTATTTTTATTTTATTAAGGCGGTCGATACTGATTTCATTGTTGTTACTAAAATGAACCATTCTTAGGAGCAATTCGAAACGATTTCGAGACATTACTTTGCTAGGAAATATCACAGCAAATAAGGTGTCTCTCGACCAATATAAGCTAATTTCAGGCAATTTACATATTCCCATCCAAATAATTAAGCCAAAAAATTTCTTAATTTCTTCTTTTGAAGTTGGAACCCAATTACTTAATCGCACAGATTGATGTTCTTGCAATACTTGAGATGTTACCAGTAGTAGAAAAAAGTCTTTTATTTCGCAACAATCAGTTTCGAGAATTCGCAATTCGTACCCCGAAGCGAAAGGTTCAATCTGAGGTTGATTTCCTCTGGGATCAAACCATTCGTTTTGAATATTATTATAAGTAATACTAATTGTGTCTTCTTCACTATCTGTAATACATAAAATTCTACGTGTATTGCGAACACGTCGGAAAGCAATTTCGCTTGGTGAAGAACTTGGTATACTGGCAAAAGAATCAGACCTAATATTTTCATCCTCACACTCCATTTTTGGGAGGGCAGTAGAAATTAGAAAATATATCACTGAATGTATGAAATATTCTGGAAAACTATAAACTAAAATATATTCAATGTTTTTATTTAAATATAAAGCGTATTCATAATACCTTTATCCAAATATAAAGTTAAAATAACTGTTCCTTTATTATTGACTATTATTATTTCACTAATTTTTTTTTGTAATTCAAAAATAACAAGAATACTTATTGAAAGCAAGCGGCAAAGCGAACAATCAAATACTCAATGCTGAAATTTGCTATCATGACTAATCACCACGCCGCGTGTACCGTTATCAGTACACGATGCAAAAATTCCTCTAAACATCACTAAACAACATAAAACAATCATAACGGGAATTAAAATTTAGAAAATAAAAAATTTTAATTTGAAAAAAACACGTTGGCGTAGAAATTAAGCTAAGTGTGTACTGTTTTCGGTACACGCGGCAGGGAACGTGTTAATTGTTTAATATATTCCAACAACTTTTTCTTTATTTCAAGGAGAATTCTTTCGTTTAATTATGAAATGTTGTTTTATTCTACTAACTGCATCGGCTGGCTTAGCAATAATAGATCCAAACAATATTTCCGGCTCCTATTTGAGTCATCGCTGGATTTTTAAAATCACCGATTATTGCACGATGATCTGTCTTTCAGGTACCAAAAATCGTTGTCGTGGAAGAAAAGTATTCTTAAAATCTAAATCCAGTCTGATGAATATTCTTCACAGGTTCATGCATATTTTTAAATCGTATAAGGAACTTGAAGGCTGTAAAAAAAATGGATTTTGAATTTTTTTTTAATTAGGAAAAAAAAACAATTTGCTTTTATACGGAAAAGTGAAACTATTTCCTTTTGAAAGTTTTTTTGTTATAAAACTTAGACTACACTTATGATGACACCAATTTGGTTTTGATAGCTTGATTCGTTCTCAATATATGCGAGACGAAAAAATGCTCACGAACGCACTTAACTACATACACACACACACATTCGCATTATGAATTATGAATTCCGAATATCCGAGACTCGGACGCATTACAAGAGATTTTAGATAGGAACGTAAAAACAAAATCCAACTCTGGAGTCTTCAAAACGTAGAGTTATAATCGGAATTCGGAGTTCCAAAACATCTGAAACTTCAAAACTAGTCGAACAAATTTCTCCAAAAACTAACCGTTATGTTGTTAATTTGTAAATAAATATTCATTGAAGGTGGGAATTTGCACTCACACACTCCCTTAAAGGGTCAACGTTGATAACCTGAATTTTTAATCAGTATTCTATGCGTATTTTGAAATCTAAAAAAATCAAAATCTTTAATTTTCATGGGTTCTTCAAAAAAAAAGGTTGCATTCAGTTCATCTTGTAAATACACTTCCAATGACACTTATTTGGATTGGATAGATTGATTTGCTCCCAAGATTTGCGAGACGAAAAAATACGCACAAACGTTCATACCACACACACACACTCGAAACATGGAATTATGTAAGAAAAAATTTGATTACCAGAATCGGACCTGTTACACGAACTTCCAGATGTAAACGTTAAAAAAAAATCCAACTCTGGAGTCCTCAAAACTTCTTCTTCTAAAAATCCAAACGGCTCATAAAAAGGTATGTACGTATTTTTAAATCAAAAAAATCAAAATCTTAAATTTTGATGAGCTTTTAAAAATCCAAACGGCGTGAGTTCGCACTCAAGCACTCCCGTAAAGGGTCATCGTTGAAAATATGATTTTTTTTATCAGTGTTCAGTAAGTATTTCGAAATCAAAAAACCAAAATCTTTAATTCTGATGAGTTTTTAAAAATGTTGTAAATACACTTCGAATGACACTTATTTGGATTGGATAGATTGATTTGCTCCCAAAATTTGCGAGACGAAAAAATACGAACAAACGTTCATACCACACACACACACACTCGAAACATGGAATTGTGTAAAAAAAAAGTCAAAAGAACTTCCAGGTGTAAACGTTAAAGTTAAAGTTAAAGTCGAAATTCGAAGTTCCAAAAACATCTTCAACTTCGCAAAATTATGCCTTACAACTTTTATTTGAACAAATTTCTTAACAAACTAACCATTATGTCGTTTGCACTCACGCACTCCCGTAAAGGGTCAATTGTCAACCTTGACAATATGATTTTTTAATCAGTATTCAAAACGTTTTTCGAAATCAAACATCACATCCCACCCCTCTGTCAAAAGTCGTGTAGAAGTCTTAAATTTTGATGGGTTTCTAAAGATCCAAACGGCTCAGAAAAAATAAAGGCTCCATTCTTTTTTGTATGTGTGCTGTGATGTGAAATCAAAAGCTTGACAGGTTCGGGTAGGTTGAAAGCCTTTATACTTTCACCACCCTATCGTCTCCCTTCTCCAAAATCGTATGTATGTATTTTGACTTTGTAAGTGCTCTATTCCCTTCGTCGTTACGTATCCGTGAATGCAAATGCTTTCAGCCAACATTCGGGCACATGGCACCATTTTATTTTCACTTAGGATAAACTTTCAGCCTTTTCGATCAGGCTTTATTCGGAATCGGAAGAGCAAATGGTTCCATCAATAATTTGATGGTGGGCTGCATTTATGATGTGATAAATTATTAAATCTTCGTATGTTGGGGTTATGTTACGAGCAACTTTTTTTTATGTTTCGTTTTTGAAAAAAAAGAAGAAGTCGGGATGAGTAATGCACATAAAAATTATTTGCTTACGTTTGATGACAAAGGAAAGGACGATTTATTAATGCTGTGAGTATAGAATGTTTTCCCATCAGGAAGTGTGACGAAAAATTGTTATGCTTTTAGCTGATTGCTAAGTTATAAGTTCGAAGAGCAACAATTTTCTTCTTTTTTTTTGCAGGACGTTTTTTGTGAAAATGAAGCTATAACATAATAATGTTGGATTTTATGTCTCAGAGTATATATTCTTATTTCTTGGAATGCAGACAAGGTTTCGAGCTCGTATCGACCTTTAAATTCCTGCCCCAGTTTCAGGTGGGCAAGCTCAACTAGGTATGCATTCGTGGACTTCCACTTGAAGGTACCGAATTAGTTAAAGTCCATCTCAAGGGCTTTTTAAATATTTAAAAACTATGAAATTGGCCGAAAGGTGGCAACCTTTACAGGTTTGCCTTTTCAGCCTTTCAATGTAAGAATATCTGCTCGATGGTTACATCAGTTGCCTGTGTGCATTGAAACCCATATCATCGTCAAGGAAATGTAATGTCAAAATTTCAAAGCAAATAATGAGGGAATTGTTGAATAAGAACATTTCAAACCTTTTTGTTTTTGTGGACATGCTTTAAACCAATAAACCTCGGACTTTGAGTAACCTGGAAAGTAACTCAGTACTTGTCTACTTTTGTCCCGAAATATACTTCTTTTCTTTGCATCTAATCGCACTAGAAATTGAAGCTTACAAAATTCCTTTCTCAGGATGAATGCACATAAAGGAGTAAGTCAATACACTCCATCATCATACGACCTTATCAACATTACATGATGATTATCCTACGGCATCGCCAGAGGAAAAGCCACATAAGCTTCATTAACTGTGTCCTTGTGTGGTTTGAAACTTGACATTGTAGAAATATCCTTCCTTAGGCGCCGCTTGGAGGTTCTATGTAAATTAGACTATTGGAAATGGAGACCGTTCGCCAATTTTGTATTCGAAATTAAGCTTCAAATGACAAAGTAATATCGAGCGCTACGAAAGTTTTTTTTTTAAATAAAACAAAAACGGTTTTGGATATCAATGAAATCCTTTATTCCTGTGAAAAAAAGGTCGATGCCATTATGTATAGAACTCGATTTCTTTTGCATGGCCACCACGGGCACGCTTGCAGAAGTCCAGACGCTGAACCCAATTTTCGACGGTTTTCAAGCATAAATCGGCAGATACTGCTGCAATTTCACGTTCGATATTCGTACGAAGTTCATCAATCGTCGCTGGCTTATTGGCATAGGCCATAGACTTGACATAGTCCAACAGGAAATAGTCTAACGGCGTCAAATCGCACGACCGAGGCGGCCGAGCGACTGGACCATTTCGTGAGATAACACGTTCTCCAAACTTGGTTTCCAATAAATTGAGTCTGACATTCGCTGTGTAGCTTTTGGCCCCGTCCTGTTGGAACCACATATCCTCCAAGTCCATAACATCCAATTGGGGCCAAAAATATTCGGTTATCATTGAACGGTAGCGATCCCCATTCACAGTAACGTGCTGGTCTTGATCATCACGGAAGAAGTACGGCCCAATGACGCCACCGGCCCATAAACCACACCAAACCGTAATTTTTTCGGAATGCAATGATGACTCATGGAGTACGTGTGAATTGCTGCCTGACCAATACCGCATATTTTGTTTATGGACGAAGCCATTCAGCCAGAAATGAGCCTCATCGCTAAAGATGATTTTTCGATGAAAATCCGAATCATTTTCAAGTTGTTGCTCAGCCCAATTCACGAACATACTACGCTTCTGGTGATCAAGCGGCTTCAGTTCTTACGTCAATTTAATCTTGTAAGATTGAGATGCCCAACGCTTGAGAACGACGTGTGAGAAACACATTTGGGCTTTCTGCAACTGAAGCCTCAGCGGCAGCAATATTCTCGACACTAGGGGCACTTCTTTGTCTCACTGGCACGTGAACATTTTGTACTATGCATGTGGATTCAAATTTTTCCACTAGACGCTCAATTGTTGATCTGCAAGGACGATTATGAAGACCATAAATTGGACCTAGCGCTCTGTATTAAATTTTAATAATTTTGACTCGTTGTTGGCTCGTATATCATTCCATCATGAAATGGCAAACCTTACTGAAGGCGTCGTTTGCTGTCCCTGTTGAAAAACCCTTTAATATCAACGGGACCACTTGTTCGAAATATGCAGAGGTCATGACCTTTCCAGCAACTCAATCGACAAACACAAAAATCTTTTTTGAAGGACACTTAATCTATTGGTGAATCTTTAATCAAAGTCCGTTGTGGACCATTTGAGGTTAGCCCTTTCAAACAGACTTTTGTGATGGTCTGATTTTACTTTCTACCAAGTAGATTTATTTGATTCGCAATAGTGCCAGTGCAAGTCGCATTTTATCAACACTCGCTTCATCCGATGAGTGCAGTTGAATTAAAGGAAGTTCGAAAAAAGTTTGCGTTCATTTCCACCCTGCATCTTTCCATTCGCACTTCACGTTAACACTGCTAAGTTATCCGTATAAAAAAAGAAGCCAACAAATGATGACTTTTTCAACATTTGTACGGGTATATCGCAATATCTCATCCCTTCTCAGGATCATAACACAATACTCAGTTGCTTATTATCGAATGACAATGTAATAGCTGTCAGGATTCGCATTCTCAATTTCGTCCCATTCGTGCTTCCTGCTTCCTCATATATAATTCAATAGATCTGCTTCATTGTTTCCACAGTTTATATATTTGCATATAATAAAAACGCCATCATCTGTCTTAATATGGGTTCCCTTAACCCCTATTCCTAATAGAAACTACTACTATTGACAGCTTCTGAGAATCTCATAATCATGGTACCCATCCACAAGCTCCAAAGTATCCTTATCGATTTTTTTTTTTCATTTTTCACTTTCTTTTCACTTACACGCTTCACCATTGAAAAGAGGAACTGAAGCGGAAGTACATAAAGGACTGTGAGTATGCCATGTGTCCTCATCAAGTTTATATATCTTTTAGCGGGACGGTCTTATCCTTCACTAAGGATTAACGAATGATTCCCACTGCACACTTTCGTCTCGGCTACGTCGTCCGCGATTTACTATAAGTATGAACTTTTGGCCTTCGGCTAACAACCATTATGATGATAGTTCAAGAGTAATAAATTCATAACTTGCAATAAATGAGGTTACAATAAACTTGCCGACAGGACACTATGTAAATCGTGAACTGGCAATGGTGCTCTGCTATCTTTTTAACTTGCAGACAACTCTGCAAAGCCAACGATGGAAAAGATATCCTTTGGCATCAGATGGAGATGATTGTATCGATTTTTTGCTTTAAATTGAACTTGAAGTGTATGTCAAGGATTTGATTTGCTTGATGTTGATTGAAAGTTCGAGGAGCATAAAGAAGATTTAAAAAGTAAGTAACCAAGTAGTCGAAGTAGTTCGAATGTAGGGCACCCAAGGCGGTTATATGTAAATCTAATTACTTTGTACGTCCACCCAGAAAATGTTAACATAGTTAAGCCTGCTGAAATAAATATTTTCACGGGAAGCAGAACTTTGTTCCCAGAAGTAAACGTTCTCAAAAAAAAAAAAACATTCCGAAAAATAAACACAATTACAAATTACAATTTTAAAACAGCATTTATGCCTGAGTTAAGTTTGAAGGAAATTAAATGCCACTTTAGATTTAGTTTGATATTTACAACTAACTCTGGCGTTACGAATGCAACCATGCTTAAACGAGGGCGGTGAACGCAATTCTACTAATGCGCTTTTACTGATGATGCCTTAAGTTCAAGTAAAGTTAGCAATAGAAAACTTTGGCAGTTCCAAAAATCAGGTCTAGTAGGAAAACAATGTTTGTGATCAAAAACTTTCAATTTTATTTTATTTTATTATAAAATAATAAATATATAATAATAATATATAAAAATGAAATCTGCCGAGATTTTAATGCAAAACACACAAACTGGGGTTAAAGACCTACCAACAAACTTATAAGCACTTATAAGAAACTTTATAAGCACTGGAGAGCTATTTTTTGGCCTACTTACAGCAACAAAAACCCAGACCTCGTAGATTTTTGCATAACCAGGAATATTAACCCAAATCACTTGACTATCCATTCATGCCTTGACTTTTCATCAAATCATCCTCCTGTCACAGTCGAATACTCCACTAAGGTTACAGATAGAGCTCATAATCTAGCTCTTACTAACCACAGAATGAACTGGAAAATAACGAAATCTACGCCTGATATAAAATCTAATCAATTGGAGCCCTCTACACCGAAATATATTAAACAAAAAATGAAAGAAAAACGAAGACTACCAAAAATTTTGGCAATGTAGCATAGCCCCGACGGACAAGGCAAATGATAACAAATCTATGAAAGAGCTTAAATGCCTACTTAAAGAAAATAACAACAAAGAAATGACCACGTTCTTAAAAAAAAAACTTAACAAAACACAAACAACTAACTCTTCACTATGGAAGTTGAACAAAAGGCTTTAAAAAACGAATCGACTATCACGCCTCTGATGAAATCGGATAGTACTTGGTCCAAAACAAATGCTGATAAAGCAATCTCCCGGATATGACCTGATAACTGGACAAATAATGAGGCAACTGCACGAGAAAGCCATTACTTGTATGAGAAACTTCTTCAATTCAATCATTAGTCTGAACTGTTTCCCAAAGTTTTGGAAAGTCTCAAAAATAGTTGCAATTCCCAAGCCAGGCAAAGATGCAACAAGAACATCATCATACAGACCAATAATTCTCTTGCCGATCATCTATCTCTAAGATATTTTAAAAGCTTCTACTTGACCATATCGAAAGGACTTTAAACCAAAAACACTTTATCCCAAACTATGATTTAAGACAAAGACACTCCACAATACAACAAGTGCATAGAGTGTCAAATGAAATACTAAATGATCTGGACAAGCAAAAATATTGTGTCGCAGTCTACCTTGACGTAGCCAAGGCCTTTGACAGTTTGGTGTGGCACAAAGGACTTTTACTCAAATTCAAGATAACGTTTATTGGACAATCGGTAATTCTATGTGCAATACAATGAAAAACACTCGGTGTCCCTCAAGGTAGCATACTGGGACCTTTCCTCTATCTCTTATACACAGCGGACTGCAACACAGAAATCCATGCTAGCAACGTTCGCAGACGACACAGTAATTCTTTCCTCGCATACCTGCCTACAAACAGCTACAAATCAATTAAAACGTAAATTAACAATTAACATTTCAAGAGAGTTAGTCTTGACAACTCTGCGAAGAATTATGGCATACACCTTGATAATTAAGTGACATGGAAGCCGCACATAATCCAAAAGACAACCAAAATAACAACAAATTTGGACAACAAATTTGGGGAACAAATCAAATATTGACATCATTCAGCGTCTTCAGTCAGAAATACTCCGGACGATTCCTAATGCTCCTTGGTATATTACCAACGAAGACATACACAGTGTCACAGACGAAATAAAAAGATCCAGTCTAAAACATCAAATAACAAACCACACAAACAACAGATTTGGACGGAAGCTATTGGCAAACTGGTTTTCAAAGGCGTTAGTTTTTTCATCGTTAGATGATAAAAAATGAGTATCATGTTGAAGTTGGTCCACAATTGGGGATCTTTTGCCAACTAGTTTATTGATTTTTTTGAAAGCATCAGGGCCTGGTTTGATTTTACTAAGTCTTTTCTTAAGCTCAGTGTTCACAAAATCTTGTCTATTTTGCTGTATCAGGGAATTCAAGCAGTTGATTTTTGATTTTACGGATTGGTACTCACTGTTGCGAGTGTTAAACGCACGGTGGAAGATTCTCTGCAGAATTTTACGAAGCTTTTGCTTGCATTCATACATTTTAATTATATGGTCGGGGAGGTTAATGAAAATTGGGAAACAATAAACAAAATAAAAACAAGCGAGATAAAGAGGAGCGACAATAAAACGTTAAACACCTTCAACGAATGATTACAGTGAGATCTATGACAATGTGGACTCATGGAAAATTATGTAACCTGGCCAAGAAAAGATCCCCAGAATTAAATACAAGGAAAATAAGCAATTGATTTTTGCCACCGAATACGATCATTACATCTAATGCAGATGCGTTCGGCCACAATAAATATCACTTTATTCGGAACCACAAAATTTAAATTAGTACAGGTGTGGTGCATTATGTTAAATAAAGGCAAGTGTCTATCTTTATGAAATTACCACAAATAAAATGTCATAAACATGGTGCCGTACCAATTGTGCTACACTAAGAGATTCAAATAACATTTTTTTAGTTAGTTCAATTTAATTTATTTATATTTCTATTGGATAGAAAATTGAATTTTATTTCAAAGAACTTATTATTTTTGAAGATGATAGGCATACTCATCCACACATGCACCTGATCAGAAAATTATTCTGATCAGGTTTGAACGGTTGAAATCGGCATCGCCTCAATTATTATTTAAATGGACTGCTTGAGATTCAGAAAATTTCCCTTGTACTACGAAAATAAAAGACATCTTTCATCTATCTAGCAATATGTGAATCTGATAATTTTTTATGATAATACGACAGGCTTTTCCAGAAGTTAATTAACAAGAAGCCAGCATTTGGTGTTTAAATGCCGAAAAAATTACAGAAAAAATGTTTCAAAATTGGACTAATAGTGTTGCATTTCGCATGATTGAATTTCATTGATATGCTTAGTTTTGCTTATCGCAGTCATTTGTACCCGTAGTGATTTTGATACCTTCCAAAGTCTACCGCAAAATGGTTCAACTATGAATGGCATTTTCACTGTTTAAGCTGTTTAAGGTTTTTCGTCCTCGGAATCTGTTACAAGCTTTGTTGATTTGACCAAATAAAAGATGCTTCGAAATGCCTGCGTTTGCTGAAGCGATGCTAAAAATCCTTTATCCCCTTTTGATCTAGCTGCCATTTCATAAACTCAAATCCGCCTCAAGCTGGAGTATGACTATCATGTATGGATAGTATATTCAAAGATCGTTTTTGGTCTGTTAAACAGAGTTCAAAAACGAGAAAGTCTTAGAAATGGACAATTCATACAACCCTCTTAGTACAAATCTGTCTAAAATCTTTATTTCGAAGTTAAAAAAATAACCTTCACTTGGCCCTGAATAAGTTTACCATAAGTTTGGTGAATTGAGTTGCTACAGTGCACTATTCCATTAGAACTATACCCATCAACCATTTACAATAATATTTGGATATTCATTAAGATCAGTAATTTGTTTACAAGCTAGTTGTTTAAAGTGACCGGTTTAAAGTATAATGATCCACAAAAGACCTTACGCTATTAAACATAATTTTGTTACATAACTTCTTATACAGTAGATGATTAAATATAAACCTAAGGCTGCTATGCTCTGAGTTAAAATTATTCGAATATGGAAGAAAAAACTCGGAACATATTTATTTTAAGGACGCATCAATATTAGAAAATTCAAATAATAGTAAGACAATAACCCAAGGCGGGAATTAAATATATTTCTTCTATTATGAATACTTGCCTTAAATTGCAATATTTTCCCACTGTTTGGAGAGAAGCTAAGATAATACCACTTTTCAAGGCGGGAAAACCTCCTAAAAGCCCTGAAAGTTATAGCCTGCTAAGTAGCATAAGCAAAATAAGCTAGAACGAACTGTGAAAGAAAAACTTTTAAAAAGTTATAGATGAGCGAAAAATATAACCTGACGAGCAATTGGCCTTTAGGCGCTATCACAGCACATCCCACCAAGTTTTAAGAATTTGCGATAGAATCACAAGTAATCTCACCTTAGGAAATTCCACGGGTATGATATTACTTGACATCGAAAAGGCTTTTGATTCAGTATGGCATGATGGCCTTATATTCAAAATGGTCCAAAGTTTTATGTCCAATCGTTGTTTCAAAGTACATGTCAATAATAGTGCCTCAAACTTTATTCATTGTGCTGATGGTCTACCCCAAGGTGCGGTTCTATCTCCTCATTTATATAATTTGTTTACGTCTGACTTCCCAAATTTTACTATTCCATGGCAGAGTTTCTTATAAGATGTGATTTTTCCGAAAACCCAGTAATTAACCAACTAAATCCAGTTAACTATTGACGCATATATAACTTAATATGTTTATTTTCTTGTTTTGTCAAAAGTATCGTGTTACACAGACGTACATATATTCTTGTATTAATTTTATCTATGTGAATAGACATATCCTTATTTGTTAATTTATTTATATTTCCCTTTATTTATTGATTTAATTGTTTTTACTCACTTATTTATCTATTTTTCTATTCATTATTTATAAATTTATTTAATTATTTATTTATTCATTTATTCATAAATTTATTTATTTATTTATTCAATTATTTATTCATATTTATTTATATTATTATTATTTTTTCTTATCTGTTATACTGTTGTAATATATTTTTTTTTTCGGGAAATGTAAATTGTACGGGAGCAGACTTATAAAATTATTATTATTGTACGAAATAAATATACATATACATACATATTAAGTCAATCTTGCTATCTTTTCAATGTTTTATTATATTTACTTATTTAATATTTAATAAAAATCAATCAATGGTTAATAATGCAAACTACTTTATTAAAATATATTTTTATTTACACGTGGTTTGTATTTTCAAAACACAAGTATACCAAGTTAAATTCATATGTGACTGATTTACTTATGCGTATAAATTGTATGTCCAGCATAGAAAAGCAAACACGAAATAATGTGGATAACAAAAGAGTTAAAAATCCTTTCGAATGAAAATCGTCGATCGAATCTCATTTTTCCAAAAGCAAAACGATTCTTTGCGAAGATGTTAAATTGAACGAGCATAAGTTCGACCTAAAAGAAAAAAAAAAGAGTCTTTTTTTTTTTTGTTATATTTATGAATTTACTTACTTCTCTTTCGGTATATGTATCCACAGGTTGGCCACCTTTGAGTAACATCCACATCAGTATCTTCCTCTGGAACATTTCCTCCGTTTGAGCCAACATATCCAACGACCGACCAACAGCAAACAATACAAATGGAGCCTTAAAACAAGCCGGTACATCGGTAACAAACGATGTCACATACGAATTCGACACTTCGTTCTTATCCAAATACTTCACATACAGCAGAGTCTTCAGGGCATCATACAAGAAAAAAAGATCTCCAAAAAGGCGAACGTACGTCATAACTAAAGTCGACACAAAACACGAGCTCAAGGTTCTCTTCACATATTGAATACGAAATGCGATTTTGAGGAATTTGTTTACATTGTGGTTTCCATCGCGTTCCAATCCCTCATTCATTTCATTATAGAGAAAGGTCAGTACCAAATTTGAGTAGACATAGCTTAGGATTAGTAACTCCTGGAGTATCAAAGTGTGTGGTTCAAAAAAATCAGCATACATGATGCATTTCAAAATGGCGATAATGAACTCAAACTGACAGCAAATTAAGAACCCTAAATATATGTGTATAGCCTTCAGAATTTGTCGGCTTGTATATAGTTTTGAATTAAAATTGCAATCCAGTTTTTGAAATATTGACAAAATTTCATTCAGCGTTTTTAACATAGTGTTTCGAAATTTTGTCATAGTTTTTGCGTTGATATATGATGACAGGGTATGGAAAAACGACCAAATAAACAGAATGAAACTGTCTTGAAATTCAACAGAGCTGACACGGCAGTTAAAAATTCTCGCATTACAGAATACCGCCCACCACATAACAAAGATTTTTTTTATTAATTGAAAGCCAGAAATTAACTTAATAAAATGTAGAATAACTAGTGACAAAATATTGCAATATTTGGAATGCTCAAATTTTTGAGTTTGGTGATTGAACTTGAAGTGCAAAAACCCGGAATAAAGAAAGCACTTGTACAAAATTTTTAGATGGTTTAAAACACCAATTTTTTGAAGAACTTTATGCATGACTCAGCAGGAAGGGGCAACTAAATAACAATGCGCAAGTTCAGAATTTTCATTGCTGCGAGTGTTCCATTATATTAATCGGATTTCCTTCATTGCGGAAGTAATGATCGTAATTTTTCAAAAACAAAAAAAAATCATATAGCATAATTTGGTTTAAGTTAATTAAATGCGCACGGGGACTTATTTTCTTACAAACAACACTTTATACGCTTTTCTGGTTAGCCTATAGGGTGGGCCATAAGTTTATTTCTTTGTTAATCATCATATTGGACTATAACTATTGCGCACATTGTGTCTCATCAAAAAGCTACTAGTGTTACGAAACAAATTACATAAAATGATGCTTTACTTTCTGAGCATTACTTCACAATGGACCTTCATAAAAGAACGCATGTTGAATGGACATCTATGACAAAAAGATTCCTAAATAAATGTGCTTCTATTGAATATACACTTTTATTTGATTTATGCTCATAAGCTATTTTTTGTATAATAAAGGGTGATTTTTTAAAAGCTATAGGAAAGTTTTTCAAAAAAAAAAAAACACATAAAATTCAGAAAAATGCGTGAAATCTTTATTTGAATACGGTCTATATAATTAAATGTTTGAAGATTATTTTATGCAAATGTTGACCTTGACTGCGCCTCAAATGGTCCATCCGCTTAGTCCAATTTTGGCATACTCTTTCAAACATTTCGGCCGGTATCTCACGAATAAATGCTTCAATGTTGTCTTTCAATGCATCAATTGAAGCGGGCTTCTTTGTATAGACATGAGCTTTAACAAAGCCCCACAAAAAATGCTCTAAAGGCGTTAAATCGCAGGATCTAGGCGGCCAACTGACCGGTCCCGAACGTGAAATAAAATGTTCACGGAACTCGCCTCTCAATAAGTCCATTGATGCGCGTGCTGTGTGGCATGTGGAACCGTCTTGTTGAAACCACATGTCATGCAAGTAAAGCTCTTGAATTTTGGGCAAAAAAAAGTTGGATATCTTCTCACGGTAGCGCTCACCATTCACAGTTATGTTACGATTCGCATCATCTTTGAAGAAGAACGGTCCAATGATGACCAGCCCATAGCCCGCACAAAACTGTGACTTTTTCTGGATGCATTGGTAGCTCTTGCAATGCTTCTGGCTGATATTCACTCCAAAATCGACAATTTTGCTTATTTACTTACCCATTGAGCCAAAAATGAGCTTCGTCGCTGAACACAATTTTTCGGTAAAAAAGTGTATCTTCGGCCAACTTTCCAAGAGCCCATTCACCAAAAATTTTACGTTGCGGTAGGTCGTTCGGCTTCAATTCTTGCACCAGCTGTATTTTGAAAGGTATCACACCTAAATCCTTCCGCAAAATTTTCCACGTTGTTGAGTAACAGAGGCCCAATTGCTGCGAACGGCTACAAATCGATAATTGATGGTCATCATGAACACTGGCCGATACAGCTGCGATATTTTCTTCAGTTCGCACTCTACGTAAGCGTGTTGGTCCTTTAATGTCCAACAATGTAAATTTGGTGCGAAATTTAGTCACAATAGCCCGAATAGCCGCTTCAGTGGGTCGATTAAACTGACCATAAAATGGAAGTAGCGCGCGATTAACTTTCTTAACAGAGCAATAATTGCAATAATTTGCAAGCGTTGTTCGTTAATAAGACGATTCATGTTAAATTATAGACCAAACTGAAGATGTTTGACGGTGAAAAAAAACAACAAGAAACGTGCGTCAGCTGTTTAAACCAGTGTTGCCAAAAAGATAATAGCTAAAAAATTATCCTTCATTTTGTGTGTTATCCTTGAACAAATAAGTTTTTAAATATAAATATTGTTAGAATTAATTTATTCGTTGACTAAGTTATTTTCGTTTTATTTGCTTATAAGCTTATGTGTAAAACTGTTTGTTTAATTATTTTTAACAATACTTGCATATTGTCATATAAATATTATTTTACAAATAATTATTAAACTATCTATTAAAATTTTTATATATTTCATTTACTTAATTATTTTTAGATTATTTTTTTTTTGTTTATTGAATTATATCAATAGTATGAGTGTTTTTTCATTTTTTATTTTTTTAATATTAAAATACACTTTTATTAATATAAATGAATATTTAAGTGGCAAAATAACTTAATATCGAGCTTCGGTATGTGTGCTTACATGTAAATTGTAAAATTTTGTAAAATTACTTTACAAATTAAGATATTTATTTGTAACTAACTATTGGCCAATTTATTCCCTCCCTTATCTTAGGTACGTTTTTGAAGTCTCATAGTTTTTAGCAAGTCAATACTGTATGAGCTCAAAAGAATCTACGAAATGCGATGATTTAAGTCGCATACTTTCACTCTAAGCTTTTTTTTTAATACGATGATAACCTTTTGTGAGGTTGTAATTGTTACCGATCTTATTAAGCGTTTATCCTGGCTTACAATAATATTAACCTTTAGCTGCATAATTTTATTTTTTTTAACATTCAGAAGCATATCGGGTCCTTCTCCTCGCCGTGTCGTCTTCCAGCAGCTTGGTCTCTCATAACAAGTCCTATTCTACGTGATTGAAGCATAAAGTCAATACACAACCGCAAATTAGAGGTTTTTTTTCGCTGCATGGAGTAGTGGAGCATTGCTCAATGTTTTTATAAGGTTAATCTTATTCCTTCATCATGACAAAAATGAACGAAAGGCAATGTCCTTCGTTGCTATTGAACATACTATAGATTCAACTCTCAATATGCAAAGTCGCCTTTGACAGCAAAAATTACACCTCAGGGATATCCATAATTGGATTTGCGAACTTTCCAAAAGAGCCTATGTTGTATTTGATATGCACATTCATTTGGGGATACATTTGAATCGGATAACATCCATCAACCTTCAGGTGCCGCGTTCAATAAATGGAATGGATTACTGAACAAAGAATTGAACGCAATCATAGATTTAGGTAGCATAGTCAATCATCTCATAAGATTAATTATTTTTCTCGGAATGAATGGCGCAAAAATATTATGTCAAGTATACGCCACAGAGCTTTCGTGATCTTCTTCAATGCAGTGAATGCAAATTTTGTCGGGAATTAATCCTTTCGACAACACATGTATTATTCGGGGTGCAGAACTTAGTGCAAGTAAAATTAAAATAGGATTTCCTAGAAATGAAAATTTGATACTTCATTTATAGCTCCTTTGGACATGGCATGCGTTGTATGGCTGTGGTATGCTGCATGCAAGTCACACTGTATTGCTTCGATAGACCCTCCTCTGCTTAATATTAATCAAATATTTTTTTCTTATAAAAAATACAATTATTTATCAGAGGATTAGGATCACAAAAAAAACATGTTCAGCATTGGATGCCTAACCATACCGCAAAGCGAAACTCTTATATGAGCTATTTATATGAGCTATTTCCTTACGCAAAAAATAAAGGACGCACAAAAGGCACAAAAGAGACTTCAGAGGAAAACTCGTGCAGAAAAACCAAGGCCAGATGAGGAAATAAGAAAAAAGAGCGTACGCAGTCTCCCAGCTCAAGGATGTCGAGGGATCTAGACACAAAGATATAATGAGTTATTTTCCAAAGTTCTGTATTCGGCTACAAAAAAAAAACAGCAATTCAGTTTCTCCGTATTTGTGAAGGAAATCTCGTCACTGATCCGCCCGAAAACTGTCCATATTTTCAAGCAGAACTTTTCAGCAGCTACTAAATGAAAAGCCCCAAAAAGGGAGGAAGGTTATCAAATTGGTGTTGGTGGTGTGGTCAAAAAGAAGCTTAAAAATTGTTGATATAATGAGGTGTTCTCAACATGAAACATTGCTTAAAGTCAGCTACAACAAACACCAATATCGATTGGGAAGCTGCTTTATTAACATCACCAAAAACCTTCGTAAATTCAAATGAGATTTTAAACCATTAAACCATAAGTGATCTTTTATCAAATTTACGTAAATCATCGGTAAAAACTTCACCCATTCAGAGATCGAGGTAACAGCAGCAAAAAAGTAGCCATATATTAGTTGACTCTCACACGAAGGGTTCCGAGCCTCTCTAGAGTGTGCAACACCATATTTCTTTAAATTGGATTTTTCGTGTGTAGTATCGAACATAAATATGAACAAATAAGCCAGACAGTGAAAAGGCTCTATATCAGCTTGCTTGTAATTCAAATGAGAACATTAACTTCCAAATGGGAAATTGAAAAGTTAAAAAATGACTTTTAAACGGTCACAAAATTAAAAGATTTTTTTATGCAGAATTATTGTAGAAATGTGTGAATCTATGATTCAGATCTCAAAATGTAGTGCATAGTGTATCACGTGATTTTGAATCGTGTCCTAGTAATAGTTGCCAAAGTATTCAAGAAATTGCTCTAAAAAAGGGATTGGCAAATATTGAAAAAAGAAGAAAAAATGTTTCTCAGCATTGATTATCCTTGTGCGCCTCAAATGCGTAATCAACACACACAACGCTATTCAATTTCAATATTTTCCGTTTTTTTCAACCCTTTCTTTTTAGTGATATATTGAAATGCTAGGACAATCATTACCCAAACACACATCAAAATCACATGAACAACTTATTTTAATAGTTTATTTTTAGAAAACGACATTGTTAATATTTTTTTCGGATTAAGGAAAATGCCGCTACGAAAGCAAAACATGAAGACATGGAAACAAGACTTCGTTTGGTTGGGTACAAAACTACACAACATTCAATTCGCACCAACAACACTACACTTTGACATTCGTTCCACTAGTTTTTTTTCTAATTTTTCTCATAAGATCATTGCCTACTTTTAAAAGTTGTTAAATTGCTCTTTGAAACTCATTGTCTACTTTTAGGTGTAAAGTTAAGTTGCGATTAAATTAAACACTTTCTTGGTATGGTGACCCACATTTATATTTAACTTTAAAATTTTTTTATTATTTCCTGTTGCGGCGGCAAAAGCAGTTCAACCTTTGTGAAATTTGCTAGTGTGTCCCTTTAACGGTTGAGGAGCTACAGCTCTATGAAAGATGGACGGACAGCGGAGCCCTAAAAATCATCAATTTTTTTAAAGATGATGATTCTGTAGAACAACAATGCGTTTCTGCGAAGAACGGCGCTGGATCGTTTGAATGTTTGAATGAAGAAGCAAAATGAATTATCGTTGCAAGCTGTAACCGTCCAAAAAAATCCTTCAATTGTTTATGAAGTTTATGCTGCTAATGTGGTTAGATAAATGCTTATTCTATGTTTAATGTTGTTAAATTAATTTGATGGAAGACTGTATTCCATGTAGTTGGTAAAAATGCGTTATCCCGTAATTGGAGAGTTTTTTAAAAATTATTTTTACAGTCACTTGAAGTGACTCATTCGGACGTGCATTTGTGCTGCAATTTATTTTTTAATTTTTGCCATCATACGTGTGTCACTAAAAATAATCACAAGTTTAAGAGCACAAAAATAGATAGATTGCTTTAGATCGAAAAAGGGTTCAAAAACATTTTACTGAACTATGAGGTGCCGGGCCTCGGCAGAAAATGACAAATAAATTAAGACTGCAAAAGACTTAAAAATTTCAGAGCAAAACAGTCCAACGTGCATAGGCATGCAGTTCAGTAAAAGTAAATTGAAAATTTCAATCAATAAAATATAAGTCAACATAGTTGTGGTCTATTCAATGAATCTGTGAATTTTTTCAAGTCAAAAACAAGTGAATTTACACAATGTTATCAAAAGGGAAAAGTAAGAGTATCGCCTTTGATTGAACAATTAATAAATAATCACCCGCTTTCAATAATTTTTATGTAAAATTCGGTGGGTACAAATATTGCCCCACTACCTGGATATGGACCCCTACTGTTTTAAAATTCACAATAACATTTATCATCGTACTGGGCCTCTATGTCCCAACATTGGCGAATAACGATGCTGTGGATCAGAGTATGAGTTTAAATGGAAATAGTTGTTAAGATCCTTTACTGATGTGGGAATTAAGGCAATAAATTCTGATTAAAGACGCTATAAGTCTGTCGTTTTACAAAATGCTAATGGTGAAAAATTAAATATTCTTTTTAGTTCACTGCAGATCTAATCTTAATAACTCAAGTCGGAGCCAAACTAAAAAAAATACATTTTTTTGATTCAAATTTAAGTCCAATAATTTTTTATTTAAGAGATCAAATTTGGGTTATAAAAAATATTAATAAATAAAACAAGCATTTGCTATGAAAATCAATAAGTCTTAAGGGCAAATTTGGCTGGTATTTATTTACAGTATTTTGACATGGGCAACTCTATGATGCAATGACCAGAGTTCGTCGTAGAAGTGACTTGAAAATTAAAAATTACACAGGATCCACATCAAAGAAAATTATCATTAGCCTAATAAATCCACCGTATATATTTTACATCAGCTTTAATCTTCATAAAAAAGATTTAAGGAATTTCCATAATTTATGCAATGTTTATTTAATAAAAATTCATTTCAAAAATGTGTACGACATTCTTCCTGTCGTAACAGACTATCCTACTAGTTCCAATACTCAAAAAAAAAATCATCAACTCATGATCATGTTTTATTTGAATGTTATTTGGGAACCACAAAATAAATTTCACTGTATAAACATTTATTTTCAGTCCATTAAAATTTTTCATTAAGAACAAAATACGAAAATGTTCCCAAGGACCAAGTCCACAAATTCTATTACCAACTCACTAATAAAATATTGATTCAGTGTCGCTTTATTGATTTTTTTTATGCCACAAGTCATGAACAGGTTCTTTTTAAGAAATCGTATCCTTACAATTAAAATATTTTCTGATTTAATGTCTTTGTTTATCGATATTTGTTTCTCAAGGCTTTTTTTTATTTATTTGGATAACACAATTTCTACGTGAAATAAATGAACTGTAGTCTTTTTATTTTCGCAAATCAAAGAAATAAGTTAATAACAATCTGTTTATGGACACAGCACCAATAATAAATAAATTAAGCCGGAAACACATTGAAAATCGAAAAATTGAAAAACATTTTTCGCCGTTAAACCGCACGCCAATCGCAGAAAAAAAAATGTATGTTAATGTACTTAAATCCGTAACGCGTTAGAAATACTCGAAAGTTTATAGCCTCCCATCCAAGCAAATAAAAACGTATACACACTACCGTCCGTAAACTTGCGCACAGTATTTTTGTAACAGAATTTCGAATACAATTTTTTTTTTCATTTTCTTGTCAAAGTTGTTGTTGTGTGAATAAGTGGCCAAAACAAATTTCGATATAAGAACATAGTTTTGTTGTTTCAAAATCCACCTGGAACTTGACATATTTGGCTGTCAATCAAGGCGATCTCTAGACTAGTCCCAAAGTATACCTTTTCATGTTGGCCACTATTTAAGAACATTTTTGTCAAGTTCATTGCAAAGTGGTCAACGGTGTTTCTTGATCACCATACAAAGTTTGGCAGAATATTTTCGATAACTATCATGCACAAAATTCGATAACAATGCTTATTCTTATAATACTCACTTATCAGGCCAATCGCACCGCGAAGTATCTGCGCCTGAGAAATAGCTGCTATCCATCTTACACGCTCCCGGGACACACTTCATCTAATTCCTTAATCTTTAAACCCGACGTTTGGTCTTCCTTTTTATGAGCATGGTCGTTGGAATTCGTATAGGCTTTTAGATGGAGCATTGTTATGCAGCCGAGTCATTCAAATCTACCAATCCAAATTTCCTTTAAATCCATGCTGCTGTCCTGTTCATCAATCAGTGTTCCGTAAAGTAAGATTTTTCTCCTTCGTGTATGAAATTTTGATTGCCGTAAATCTGGAATAATACAAAGTCTAAGTGCACAGTACGACCCGTGTATTCGAACGTTATGAGACACAAGGGGATCAGTTTACCTTTGGCCATCGCTTTGGATAGTCCAGTGCAAAGGATAGTGACAAAGTCGAGATAAACTCTTTACCTACAATTGGCACAGAATAAAAATTTGGTCTATTGTCGATTTGCCGACTCAAAGAGCACACTTGTAATGGCCGATTTTGTGTGCCACGAAACGTCTTCAGACATTCACACAATACACTGGATAAGATTTTGTAAGCGACGTTAAGCTGAGATGTGCCTCAAATGTTGTGGTAATTGATAAGAAGGATAAAGCTTATATTTCCGTCGTTAGGCATGCTTTTGTCATCCCAAGCCTGGCAGATAATATCGTGCATGCTCTGAACCCGCAGCTAAGTGAGCTATTTCATCGGCTGGAGACGAGTTTTGTTAAAGCTGTATCAGTCTTTCATGGTCGTTATCGTTTATTTGACGCTATCATTTACACAATAATGGGCAAGAAAAAGCTCATTTTAGAATCTTTCCTATTCGCTAAGATGGTCACACTGGTAAGAGAGTGCAAACACAAACTAAACAAACAAGCAACACTTAAGTCAGTCAAACCGTGGTATCGAAGCACGAAGGTTTAATGGGTAAGCAAACAACTGATGAACTAGCTAGGAAAGGAGCACGAAATAAGGACGAGAACCCTGATTATGAAATAGAAGCCCCCTGACAGCCAGAGCTTTCCAAAATTGCGCAAACCAGAAATTCAAAAACTACAAGATCAAAAAAAAAACTGTTTAGCAGCAACGATACACCTAAAAAAAAGGAATCGGCGAAATCATGGACTTTGCAAAAAGAACCAAACGATTTCCCGACCACACAGACCAAGTCGCTTAATAGACATCTTCAACCAAGACGTTTTCCATACAAAAAATAAGTAAATATTTACGACGAGCCCAATCGGAGGCCGAAGTGATGAGCAATACGCTCAACCAAAGTTGATGAACACCAACATCAAACCTCGTTATTGTTCTTCAGCTTGTCTCTAAATCGAGGTTCTACTTTAAAGTTGTCAGAATTGACGTAAGCCGTCAGAATATTCGCAACTTTAGAATGTATCACAAGTGACAGAACGAGTACTCGGGGATATCCAGACTGCTCTTTTTCCTATCATTTCGCCAAACAAGTACGGTCCAGACTCGTGAGCTCCTTCCAAGAGTTCGTAGAATTTCGAAGAGCATATGCACATAAAAATTTGAAACAAATCTACAATACTGAAGTAAGAGAAACAGCCCTAAAACTCTATTGACCACACAACTTGTGAGGCAGTTTTATTCAACAGACTCTTGCTTATGTAAAGCGTAGTCTGGTCCTTCTGTTTTCATACTTATTTTGGTCTTCTCGATCTTATTTGACTTATCTTTATAGCAACTTACGGTGCACTGTCGACTGAAAGTTTACCAGCAGTTCGGGAAACTTAGAAACAGATGTAGTTTTCCGAAGAGCATCGGAATTGTAGTTTTCGAGAACATTTTGTTCAAAAGTATGTATTTTTTTATTTTCATTTAAAACACAAAACAAAAAATATTTTGTCTGGAATCTTATGGCCGGTAGTGTATAAATTTTCACAAAGGCACTCTTGTGTATACTTTGGGTGCTTATCGAATTTAATGTTAGCAAATGTGCTGTAAATTGCTTTCGATTGTTATGATAGATTTTGGGGAGTTCAGCCGGTTACGAAATCGAATTGGCCATCATTTCCAGATACATTTTCAAAAATCCATAATCGAGTTGGATAAATTTTGGGATGGGGATAGCATGGATTTTTATCGTTTTTATGGAGATTTTGACCACGATTCGGGTGCGAATATAAATGTTGTTTCTTTTTTCTCGTTTTAACGATTAACATTAAATGGAATATTTCATGCTACTCGCTTTTTATTAAATAATATGCCATGAAAATTGAGGGAATATCTGCAGTAAAATGAAAATGATGCAAATCCTGAGGGGGTATGGATAGATAATTGGCTGACCGAGCGTTGCGAGAATGATTTATATTTATGAGAATTCCAGTATACCATAAATATTCATAAAAGATATCAAATTCATTGTTACTAAGGTGCTTCATAATGGATGAGTTTCGTTTATCTACACGTACATAATGCGTGGAGCAACAGTAAGGCTGCATCAACAAGTCTTAATTTTACTGATAAAGCTTTAAACATTTTAGACGCCATCAATACTGCTTATAAGACATGCATTGTTGATGACAGTGCTACTCATCTTGCCACAGTCATCATTAAGTGTGTGGCGAAGTTGGTAGAGTGCCTGCCTTTCAATTAATTAAATTGATAGGTCCCAGGTTCAATTCCTAGAGTAGTGGTCTAGTTTTTCGAATCTGGTCCAGACACCATTTGCCATTGGGATCAAGTTAATGGCACTATCATTGAGTTGGTCGACCAATGATAGTAATCTGACTAATGGGTGGCTTTGTTGTAGTGGTTGTTGTATCGGCTTAGTTCCTAATTCGTGTTTTCAAAATAGCGGTTTGTGTAGATTGTGTGCAGTTTGCTCTAATGTGAAGGCATAACACTGACAGCGGGGTGTTTAAACTAAATCTTTCAAACTTTCAAAGTTCATAGATCTTAGCTAATGTCAAATAAAATCCCGCGAATTAGGTTAAAGCAAATAGGTCGATATGAAAATACTCCGTCCCATTTCGGGCTCCACCCACGGAAGTGAGTTGAAACCAATTACACCTTGAGTTTCTCAAACCACTACACAATCTCCCATTCTTCTCCCAATTCTTCCGCTCGCTCTGTGCTACACGCATTATAAGAGTCTTAATATCCTCTTGAAGAGCGAGCAAATAATTAAAAATTAATTAAAAAAATCAATGTTAGTTCTTAGTAAACTTATAAAAATATTGATAATATTAATAATGTGTATATGTACATTTCATTAATATTCATTTCAAAGAATGCCAGTTAATTAAATGAACTAAATTACAAACTGAATTTATTTGTAAATTAACGTTTTAAGCAATTTTTGTATGTAAAATAATATGCATTATTTTTCACGCATTAAATGATAAAATTAAAAGTGTTTTTGAAGTTGTAATTCATAATAATGAAATTCTTCATTCAAGAGTATTTCCTGCAAAAAAAAAATATTTCCTGATGATTAATAAAATACAGACGTTATTGTTCAAGTTATCACGTCTATCGACACTCCCAGAGTGACCCTTATAATTTGTTTGTGTTAACTTTCATATTTTTGTTTTTATTTATAAATATATATAAATATATATCGCTTTAAAAGTTTTCTGTTTTATTTATTTATTATATTGTTTAAAATAACTTATTTCTTAAATTATAAACACTTAAAAATTTATTGGTTTAATTAATTAACTCAAATATTAAGAATTTATTTTTACGATTCATAATTTAATATAACTTACTTAAGTTAGTTTCTTCACTTCAAATTTTTTTAATAATTTTTTAAGGTTTTAGTTTAAAGTTTCTCTCTATCCAGACTTTTTCACTTTTGTTTTTATTTATAAAGTTTATCAATAAATGCTTGAGATTAAAGACTTCTATGTTTATATGCGTGGTCACAATCAGAATGTAGAAGAGTTTACTGTACAAAAAATGTCTAGCTATTTCCGTGAGGAATTTGTTTATCTCCCTCTCTTAAATGGTGAATTAATCAGCTAGATCGTTCGATTTGACACTGTAAGACTAGTTTTATAAAGAGATTATGAATTACTCATATCGCTTATTGACAGCCAGCGTCGATTGCAGAATTAGAAATCAACACAACACGAATTATTAGAAAGACAAGTCTTAAAATAGCACTCTTCGTATAGACCACTTAAATCTGCGGCCTTAAAATTTCGCTTAAATAAACTCTTAAAAAAATATTAAAAAAAATGCATTTAAAATTACAGATCGATCTCGGCGCTACAAACCTCCGCTCAAATTTTTAAAAAAACTTCTATGGACACGCTTTGTGTAATTTTTTGATGAATATAATTCTTTTAGATTTAGAAGGAGTGCATCAATTGAGATTGCTTTTGTCCCAAAGGTTAATCAGATGCATGAGTTTATTAAGAGGAAGAAATCTTCAATGACGCTCTTTGAAAAAAGCATTCGATATTTTAAGTTTCTTAAAAAATTTTCCGGTCTTGCTTCAAATGCTAAGAGGTCTTATAAATGGATTTTAGATTTCTTTTATTCAAATCTCGTCTTTGTTCCGATGTGTACACATTTCTTTACCACTACAGCTAGCATCTTCCATTCGGACTATCTCCATAGTCAAATTATTCGGAAACTGTAACTAGCCTTTAGTTGGCATTTAGTAAATGAATGAAATTGAATTAAATTGAAATATAAAAATCATTCATGTAGCACAGAGTTTGAACACACATGTGGACTTTTGTTACGTGCCAAAACTTCATCTTAAGAATCTTCTGAACATTTACATAACAATTCAAGGATATCATTCCAGCTGGAAAAAAAACACCCATCAATGCACCATAGCCCTTTTACAGTGGGAAAACTTTCATCATGATAGCTCTGGGTAAAATAAAACCTTTAACAAAGTTTTGAAACTTTTGAATACAAACTTGCCAATTTGAATAAATGTCTACAGGCTGCTGTTGCGTCTGATGTTGACTTCAAAATACCTACCACCGTCAAATTTAAAGAAATTAAAACATATTGTGTTTCTCAAAATTGAAAACAGCTCTTTCGCTTTAATTTCGCCCCAAACGAGCCTTAAGACGTTTAGGCATAGGCTCTACTACCAGTTCACATCACTGAAGTAGGAGTATTCCGCGCAATTAGTTAATTGAAAGCCAAAAAGTGGTCGGGTGGAATAACGTCCACCGTGAGGATTCAAAGGAATAAGGAGACGATGGAGATGAGTAAGTCCTAAACGTATTTAAATGGCCGTTTTATGATCTTTTTTTATATCCACATCACTTATGAAAGGCAAAGCTATAAAACTGGAATATCGTTCAGAAGCAGATTAAAGTTTTTAGGTGCAAAACCACATCGTTTCCATTTCAGACAGTTAAATCCGCTTTGTGGTCCATTAAATGTAGTTGCATCCTGGTTATCCAAATATTCATTTTTTTGTTGTTATTTTATGGGCATTTTGGTATAAGGGAACTTCTTCCTTTGGGTCCTAGCTCCTTAAAGAGCTGTTTCACGAAAAATTTGTCCTTGTTCTTTTTTAAAGCATGGGGCGAACGTAAAGTGAGTTAGGAGACTCTTTGCAAGGACCGAAAAGAAAGTTGGCTCTGTTTTTTACTTAAAGTTTTTTTGAAGGTGTAAAAAGATGACATAAATTGAAAAAAAAATTAATGTCTGTTAATATTTCTGCTCGTTGTTCGACATTTTAATTGTTGCTCGAAAAAAATCTTGGTGCAAATTGGTAATTTCTTTTACAATGTTGGGTTTCAAGTCTTCCAAGGTTTGAATTTCGTCACATTTAGGAGATTGAGTGACTCTTCATGCATCTCATGTGGATCCTTTTGGTAAATACAAAGTCCTTCGCTGCCGACAATTTCTCACGGCATCTCTAGTAGACGAGGTTTGCTCTTAGCCAATTGCTTTATTTTTTGCGTACAAGGTGCAGGACGATAAGGAAAAGGACCACAAAATTCAAGCAACGCTAAAACCGCAGACATGAAATGTATCGGACCTGTTTTTTTTATTCTGGTGAATAGGACCAAATGCGTTTTCATGGGATAAATACTTGGAAGACTTTAATATGTCTAGTTTAACAGCTTGATAGAAAGGGACTCTACTCACTGAAAGAATGCTGATATTCAGTAGGAGGCTTTTCAATCATAGCTTTATTAGATTTTTTGTATCTTTTTCCTTTTTGAGACTTTATTGTACAGCGACAATGAGCATCCTTCCAAAGATTATAAAGAAGGATTGTTGTATGAATGCATACCGCTCCTAAACAAATATCGAAAGCCAATGTAAAAACTTCGAGGCATGTTCGTTTTGTGAATGCATGAATTGAAGCCAAACAAAATCGTTTCGAGTATCGCGGGGGATGAGTTTCAAAGAAAAAAACGCACTCAGAAATGGGTCATACTGTAACTGTGAACGGCAGACGTTATTACAACAAGAAAAAAGTCGAAGAAATCAAACAGATGCACATATCCTTGCTGGACCTCTTGACCCAAACTGCAGATTGTCACCCCTTTTGCGGTTGGCGAGTCGAACTAAAAATAAAGAGAATGTGAGAGTTTGGTATCACTGTTGGCGAATTTATGAGTGCTCAAAATACAATATTTATGTTTGTTAAATAATTATTTCAACGCTAAGAATATTATATGTTTAGTTGGACTAAAAAACTAAAGTTAAAGAGAAAATTGGCATATAATATAACAAAAAAGAAGCAGTTGCCACATGAGGAGGATCACACTCCCATGTCTCTTTGTCCCCGTTAGAGCAGGCTGTTGACAAATGACTCAGCTTTCAACATGCAGTTAATCCACCAGGAAGAGTCTTTGGGTAAAACTTATCGATAGACCCCAACGAAGATAAAGAAGCTAAACCTTCATGCTCCATACAGTGACAAACGGCCAGGAGTCGGAAATCACAGAAGGATGCAGTTGATGAAAGGATAAAGCCAAACCCAAATTCGGACAGAATTGAAAGAATGCATCATTGGAAAAGGCGAGACATATACGGAAGTCGCATAGTCTTAAGAGAGAAAAAAATGGTCTTATGAAAGCGAAGCAGGCGAGGAAAGAGAAAGAAAACATCGAAAAATTCCGCCGCCATAAATAATGTATCGAAATAAAATTTAAAAAAATTGGTTTGGGTGCGAGTAGGCCTGCCCATAACATCAACTTCCCATCCCAAGATAAAAAAAGGGGAAAGACTTACAGGATTTACATTTCTGAAACAATTTTTTAAAGAACTTCCGTGGAAATTTGGATCAGAAAATAGAGAAAGGGGCACACCAATGGCCTCAACTAAATACTGTTTTAGTCTTTTTGGTAGTCTCTATAGTTAGTAACTTACTTAGTTTAGTCAATTGGCTAAATAAACACAATATTGATGAAACTTTTGGCATGAAAATTGAACAACAAAAAATGTTATATGAATTTGTCCGGAAACTTATGAACGGCAGTGTATATATCTATGCATATTTTTTTTAATCTGATAAGGTAGCTTTAAACTTTAAATTTAAATAATTTTGAACTTTTTTTATTGGAAAACTAAATTTTTGACTGTTTTTTCGTCATAAAATTCAAACCACCCTATAAAATTTAACCAACAGCGTGATTTTTATGCACACACGCTTCGAATGAAACCATTTTGACTTCCATAGCTTGATTTGTTCTCGAGTTAGACTGTACGAAAGAATCCGCACAAACGTACGTACGTACACACACACAGACATCTTTCTAAAAATAATGGAATCCGACTACTGGGACCGCCAAACGTGGAGAAATGTAAAAATTTTGGATTTCGAAAATCGGACCGATTACAAGAACTTCCTGATGGGAAGTGAAAAATTCAAGTAAAAGCAAAAATAGGGTGGAAGAGGATAACCGGAGACCGTTTTCAAAAAAAGTAAATGGTAGATTTATTACTAGTTTTTCAAAAAAAAAAATAGAACTTTCATCACTTTTTAAATTAAATGAATTATACCTAGCATCAAAATAGCGAATCATTGTTTTGGGATCACAATCCTAAATAAAGAAAAGTATTAAAAACAACAATCATCCGGAATAAAAACCTTCAATCATAACATTTAAACTGAAATACCCTTTTCGAATTCGATACCGAAGCCGTAACTGAGATGGGGCAACAATTCCAATGTGTGTTCCAACAACGCATCCTATTATTCGCGGTAGTCTGACATTTGCATATAAATAGTTTCATAGGTCTTGTTTTTCCCATGGGCTGGTCTGGTGTTCCAAATCAAATCAAAATCATTTCCCAGCATGTTTAGTAATTGCCGCTCGCAATTCAAAATGACAGATACTGCACGCGTGAATTTGAAATTATCTCTTATTTTATTCAAAACAAAGTTAAATGCATGCTTTTTCAGGTAATTCGAATATATCCTGTGCACATATTATAGGGGAGGGAGTCAGGAATTAAAAAAAACACTTGTTGCTGTGTTCAACACTTGTATTGTTGAAAATGTTTCGAACGCGTTTTTAATGATTCTTTTCCTAATTTTTTGTGTTCTTATATTTTTTTTGCCTACAATATCATTATTCTTACATTGGATCAAGAAGTTCCAAGGGGTTGAAGCTATCTCGAATTATTTTTCGAAGCCTGTACATGTGAACTTTCATTTCTTCATCGTGTCCGTCCTCGAAAAGTGGATCTTCACTGCTGATAATATTTTAAAGCAAAATTTATAACATTTAACAGATTGAAATAAGCACCAAATGAAATGAAAGTCACAGTAAAATAATTTTTTGACATTCAACAAGTTGTCATAAATATTTTTCATTGTGTTTCAAATTCGAATGGAAGAGTTCGCTAATCGCAGTACCAAAAAGGGCGTAGTTCGCTTATGAGATCTACTCGCGGATAACGTTCGACTCGCCAACCGTAATACGGATATACATCGTGTGTTTGCGAAGTATTTTCCAGTCGTCAGGCATAATTCCGTCCTGCCAAGCCTGACAGACAATCTATGGCCTGCTTCTAGCCCACAGAGTTTATGGCATTTTTTTACGGAGAAACTGAATCCCTGTTCCTTCTTTTTTGAAGAAATCCTCTCCTGATTGAAGTTTTAAAATCCTTCTCCAGCAATTTGCGTACGTAGGCTGCTAGATATATTAAAAAAAAAGACTCGTGTCGATTGGGGCAAAGAAATGTTTAAAAAATACGATCGCGGTGCTTCAAAAGACGTTAATGAGATTGTCACAGGTGACGTATCATGGATCCATGCGTATGAGCCCGAAACAAAACAACAATCGACCCTGAGGGTCTTCGAAGACGAGCCAAATCCAACAAAAGTTGTTCGTGGAAGAAGCACTTCGAAGCAAATGGTCGCCTGTTTCTTCGAAAAAACTGGTCATGTGGCGACTGTTCCGCTTGAGCAACGTAGGACGGTCAATTCTGAGTGGTACACCACAATTTGTTTGCCTAAAGTCTTCGGTGAAATTCGAAAAACGAACAAGAGAAGATGAATCATTGTTTACCATGACAATGCGAGCTTTCACACATCAGCTCAAACCAGCGCCTTTTTGACCGGCCAAAACGTCGAATTGATGAGTCATCCGCCGTACAGCCCTGACTTGGCACCCAATGACTTCTTTTTATTCCCGCACATCAAGAAAAGAAAGCGTGGTCAACGATTTTCGTCGCCAGATAAGCGACGTTCAAAAACCATGTTTTGGAGGTGTCTCAATCGGAGTGGAAAAAGTGTCTCTACAATTCGTTTGAGCGCATGCAAAAGTGTATAAATCATGCTGGAGAATACTTTGAAAAACAATAAACCCACTTTTGATGATAAATATTCGCATTTTCGTTATTAGGCCAGAAATATATCTAGCGGCCTACGTAGCAAGCTGAACTAATCCTTCCATATTCATTGAAGATTTAAAAATCTTTACCAAGAAGAGTGCTGAGTTGTTGGCTTAAGCTCTCCCCATGCTCGTTTTATGTTGTGTTGTCCATTACAAGTAACACTTTGAAAGAAATTTTGGTCTTTTTTTTTTGCAATATTCCTTGAATTCAGTTGCAAAATTGGCCTCTTGTCATACCTTGAATATTTTGATTGATTGTTTATTTTGTACACAATTTCTACAGTTATTGGTATAATACCGCACATTTTACAGTTAAGTGATATTATATTTTTCTAACATCTTTCAACTTTAACATTATTTAATTATTTGTTGAATAGAATAAAGTATAAAAGAGAGTTTGAAGGAAAAAGTACTAATAAAACCTTCATTTGCAAAAAAAAAGAAAAAAAAAGCAATTAATATGGCAAAAAGACAAAAAATATATACATATATATATATATATGAATTAAGGAGTATACAATAATATCACAGTCGGTTAAATATAAGTAAAAACAATGAACAAATAAATATCTTAATATGTATTTAAATACTTTATAGGTAAGGAAATAAATAGAATAAATAAATAAGTAAAGAAATAAATAAAATAATAAATATATGATTAACTATAAATAAATAAATAAATAAATACATAAATAAATAAATTAACAAATAAAGCAAAAATAAATAAATAAGAAAATATTATATAAATGACTAAAAAGATGAACACATAATAACAGTAAATCAATTAATAAATAATTTTATAATTATTTCATAGAAAAATATGAAATGCCCGAGCAAAAAACAAAAAAAAAAATAAAAGAACCAATCACAAGTAATGATTTAAAGGGAAAAGTTGATTTATAAGACCGTTATCTGCAATTGAACAACGCACAATGAAATTATCGGTAAGTTTCCGGATTCTTTCAGAGAGCAATTCAACTTTCACCCTATTATGGAGGTCGGATGTGGAATAATGCCAAGGTAGATCAAGCATCATTTTAAGAAGTTTATTTTGCGCAACTTGCAGTTTTTTCAAGTGACACTTTGCGCAATCACCCCAGATTTGACATCCGTAGAGGAGTATCGCTTGGAAAACAACTTTATGGATCAATATTTTGTTACCAATTGACAATCGGGATTTTCTGTTAATCAAAGGGTACAACATTTTTATTGCAATATTGACTTTTTTAATTGTTTGCGAAATGTGTTCTTTAAACGTCAATTTTGAATCAAGTTCAATTCCTAAATATTTCACGGATGATTGCCATTTGAGCTCCGTATTGTTAACCCGAAACTGCGTTGATGGAATATTACAAGGCTTTCTTTTACGCGTGAAAAAGATAGCTTGTAATTTATCTTTGTTGACTTTGATTTTCCACTTATTGAAATATTCTAAAAGTATTTTCATGGCATTGTTTAAATTGTTCTCAATAGTGAGAGCAAGCTCATGCGATGAAAATATGGCAGTATCGTCAGCGTAAATAGCTGATTTGCATCCTGCGATATGAGGGAAATCGGCTGTATATATGATATACATAACGGGACTAATGACAGAACCTTGTGGAACACCAAACTCAAAATATGACAGATTTGAACATGAATTATTGACGTATACTCGAAAACAACGGTTAGACAGAAAACTTTGTAATATTTTGCACAGATAAACAGGGAACTTAAACTTAAGCATTTTAAATATGAGGCCGTTGTGCCAAACTGAGTCGAATGCCTTCTCTATATCCAGCAAAAGCATTCCTGTAGATTTGCCTTTATCTCGGTTGTCTTTGATTTCCTTACATATTCTGCGAACCTGGTGAGCTGTGCTATGAGATGGTCTAAAGCCGAATTGTTCATCAGGAAGAATTTCAAAATCAGAAGCAATTTTTAAAATTTTTTCCTTTAAGACTTTTTCGTAAAGTTTGCTCAAATTGCTTAGCAGGCTGATAGGTCGATAGCTTGATGGACTATCAGGGGGCTTTCCCGATTTCAAAATTGGAATTATTTTCGCCATTCTCCACGACTTGGGAAAATATTGTCTTTTAAGACATGCATTTATTATAAAAGCTACGTATTTATATGCTTTTTTTGGTAGTGCCTTCAGATATATATTTTTTATGCCATCAAGACCCCCAGCCTTTTTTAATTTCAAGCCGTTAATAAAAAAGTCAATATCATCTTCATTAATAAACGCACTAAGGGGTGTTTCAGTAACGAAGTTATTGAAAAAATCGATTGAACGGTTTACAATTTCTGATGTGTTGGCGTCGTCAAGATTTTGGGAAACTTTATGATTATTTTGGAAAACTTGACTTAAAACATTTGCCTTTTGTTCATCGGTGTAGTCCTGAACCAATTTGTCCACCTTTTGATTATTATCTATATTTTCTAAGTCGGTTGACAAGCAATTTAATTTTGTTTTAATTTCTGAACGGAAAAGTCCCCAGTTTGAATTTTTGATATCAAGATAGAACTCTTGTTTTTCTATACTTGAATTCAGTATCAAGGCTTTTTTTTGCTTAATCTCCAAAATTTTCTTCTAAAGGGCCTTGAAAGCTCTCGGATTTTCAGCTGTATGCGTCTGAAATCTCCCTCAGCGTTCGCACATAACAAACATGTGATTCGGTCTTTTGCCGCTTTCAATCCTTGAGCAGACTTCTCCTCTTTCGAAATAAATGTCCCATTCGTCATGTGTTTCCAGTAGAGTTCTGTCTCATCTGCTGGGGAGAATACCCTCCAACTAGTCGAATAACAGCTGTGGTCAAAGGCATAAACTTCTTCTTCATATACTCGATTCATTTTTCAACAAGCAGTTGGTTTCTTCCTAATTTTTAGGGTTCTGTACCCAAAGGGTGCCAACGGAACAGTATTACTAAGGCACCGCTGACCGTCTGTCCCAGGGCTTTATCTTCGGTGATAAATGTAGTGTTAAAAATAAAGGGGGGATCCACACAAAACAAAAAAAACGAGTTCTTAAAATAACAAATCAAATTCAAACTATAAAGTGTTGTACAGTGGTACGGAACCCTTTGTGTACGTTTCCGACAAATACTTGGTTATTTTTCTTTAATTTAAAATCTTGCAGTAAGATGCCTACTGGCCCCCCATCCTTAATTTTCAAGCTGTCAATGAGAGTGGTTGCTACTAGCAGCAAGTGAAAACAATGACACGACAGCCGTATTATATTCCCAAAACACAAAGAGGATAAAATACCAAAGCGAAAGGAAATGTATTTTCAGAATTTACCTCATATATGGAAAGTCCTTTAAAATTGAGATTCTGCCTGCATTGCCTTATCGAAATATGTGTTTTTGATTTTCAATAACGTAACTTAAAACAGTGTTCAATGAGGAAACAATCACTATTGGAATAAATTATATTGCCACTTGATATTCCAACATCTGTTACAACAGTGTACGAGGAGGTAAAGTAAAACAACTTCGAATATACTATACATCCCAACCTGCATTGTTCCATGTTTGTCCAAGTAATTGAATGATTCCAAAGGACTATGATCGATTTAGAGTGAATTAATGTCCCCCAGCACACAGGACGGCCATATGAAAAGATTTATGGTATTTCCAGATCCAACTTACGCAGCTGGAAGCCTAATTGAAGACGACGAACGACAAGGACATGGCAACAACAATTTAACTAAATCGGTCGATAGCCAAAAGCCGGTTAAAGAATATCACACTGTTCATTGTCGTTGAAGTGAAAGCGCAATTTCCTGTCGAGGATATGCCATTTAATCGTAATGAACTTTGGGCGACAGACATTATCCTCCGATAAAGACCGCAGACTGGTATCAACTATAAAATAAGGATACCAAAATAGAGTCATAAAGCGGCAGGGCTGCAGTAAGAAAAAGCTATCAGGTTTGAAGTTGTTTTCTCCCAGCGAGGTCAAACCATACATAAGAACTTCCGACCAATGTGCATCGCACTCTTGTGGGCTTGTCATATAAATTTTTTTTTTTAATTAAAATTGTTATTATGGGATAGACGCTGTAATAAAAGAAAACTAAAATTAAGTGGGCTTTTGATTTTTATAGTTGGTGTCCTCTAGAAGTATGTTTAATGATTCAGGTTGCAGTTTGAGCGCCGTTCAGACTGGGGCAGTCGTACAAGTGGGAAATAGGATACACTTCCACCGTTTCAATGAAGAATTTATTTGCTCGAACGGGTATCAATAAATAGTCACAGCTTATAAGATTCAAATCAGGGATATAATGGATCGATACGTAAACGCATGCGAAAAAAAAACATAAAAGAATCTGATGTAAAGGTTTCAGATAAAGTTAAGTCGCAGGCGTCCTTGATTATTTCCTTGGTTTTTTTTTAAATATTTTATTTTATTATTATTTTAACACTAATAATGAGTCCGTAATGAGGCGGAGAACATGATACCGAATTATTAGCTTTCGCTTGATTCGCAGAATTTTATTCTGTAGTTTCACTGAAGTGAGTATATCTGAGTGGAAAATACGTTTTTCACAAGTGTTCGGATGTTCCATCCTCTTCCAGACACAGCCGACATTCCGACATCCTTCATGTTGTTAAAGTGGCAATTCAGGCCGCAGTGGCCTTTGCTCTGGCGAAAATCCATCTTCTACAATGCCAAACGAAATACTCCAGCTAAGAACGCTTCGAGTCTCATCCATCAGGTTCACGAAAAAAGCTATACAGAACCACTGAATCATGAATTAAGTTATCGCGGATGCCAGCAAGTCTAATTCAAGAAATTACAAGCTGCGTGCCCAGGACCGTGAAGGATGGAAGGCAGCTTTAGCTCAGGCACAGACTAATGGCTATTCAGGCGTAAAATTCTTTATGCTTACTTCAAAAGTTTGTGGAATTTGAGATTTGCAACTGCATTTTTCTCTTATATAATTTTGTCAGGAAAAAAAAATATGGTCACTGTGGACATCTCCTGGAAATTCTTTTCGAAACAACAATTGCATTGATATTCTCGAAGATGATTCGTTCGGATTTTATTTCTAAAGTGGAAGTGAAAGTTTATATATTAGTGTGATCGAATTTGTGTTTTGATGTGACCTTAATTTTTACAAACTGTTGGCGAAATCTCTTGCATTTTGGGTTTTCTCCTTCTTATCGTTTCGTACTAAGCCGTAGTGTCCATATTTTGCCTCATTCATTCAAATACTCTTTGATATCCTTTCTCTGTATATAAAACAAAATTTTGATATCTTTTCACTCTTTCAAAACAAACTTCGATGAACACAGATAAAACATGAAGAAGGACATTGACAAAAGTCACCATGACTTGAACCTGCACAGCATCCGTATGAACCCTATGGTAAATAGCAAACTGCGAGTCCCATTCATTGATTCAGGGAGCAAAAGATAACAACATTTGTAAAGTTTGTAAAGTTTTGCTAAACCGGGTGGGGTCAGTCGCACACTTTCGACTGAAGTCAATTGAAATTAGTGAAAGGCTTTAAAAATGTAACAGGAAAAAAATCTCTTAGAGATAATCGATTGGAAAAAGATCTAAATTCCATCCATTCCTCATCTTACTTGATGCCTTCCGAAAAAAAAAACCATGACTTAAGGATAATGGAAATTCAAAAAGTGTTCGTTGGGGAAAAAAAAAGTTATTTTCCTTGACGAGGGTTAGAAGAGTTTCAGGCTGAGTGTGCATTAAGAGGAAACATCATCAGTTTTAGCTTAGCATATCTTTACTTTCATTTTTCTTTTTTTTAATTTTTGTTCAAGGAAATTTTTGATAAAATTATATGCACGCAGAAAAAGTATTTATTAAAGAAAGTCTTCTGGAAGAAATGCGGCTAAGAAAGCTTGAAGTACTTTTATCGCAATGGAATAATGAATAGGAAATAATTATCTTCAAAATGAGTTTAAATCGTATTAATTGAAATGACACATTTTTTTTTTTTAAAATGACCCAATTGAATTCGTTTTTGGGATGAGATGATTCTCACTTTTAAGTAGTTATTAATATTCACTTCAAAGGGTGAATTGATTCGTCATGATGTTAACCACAAGTCAAAGAAAAACACTTGCAAACAATTGCTATATCTGTCAATCTTTTTCAGTCTGTGCCTTGCATTTAATAATTTTGAAATAATGTTTTAAGAAATAAGTATAACTACATAAGAAATTGGGTAAGAATTTGAGCAACATCCTTCACAAGGCTCCTTTCAAAAAGAGACTACCCCTTTTGACTTGAGCCTTCAGGAAACCATCAGATAAAGCGTGGTGGGCTTTTGATTAGATAGAAAACGAAAAATTCGAAGGTAACACCATTAAACCTTGTTATCGCACAATTTACACAAATAAATATACAGAGATTTGATATATGAAAAGTCTTTCTAATGGAAATTAATTTTACATATTTTTGAATAAAATTTAAATCTCAGAGTAGAGAAACAAAAATATATAATGAGGAAAAAATAACGAAAAAATACCTCAAATTTAAGGAAAAGGAAAATGCCTATGCACATATATATAAGTTCGTTTATAAACACATATACAGAGGTTTTGTACGGTTGAACTAAATTCTAAAATTATTATTAAATTGACTATTTTATCCAACAAATTTTTAGGGAGCATTAATTATAACAATACAAATAAGTTGATGAACACATTAATAAGAGCTTAAAAAATGAATATAAAAATAAATAGCAAATAAAAAAATGAATATAAAAATAAAGAAATAAATAAACAAAAAAATAAGTTCACAAAGAAAAAGTTTCACATGAAAATAGACTGACAGTAAGAATATTGGTATATGTTAGTTTATACTGAAGAAAGTATATAAATCAATATTGCTTTAGTATGTAGACCTCAAACAGTTTATAAATGGTTTATGAGGAGATTTTCAGAAAAAAAAAAATGAATCGTCGAGCTTCCCAAGTACGGCTTATGTGGAATGATGCCAGTGGAGATTGAACATCATTTTACGTATTTTATTTTGTATAGTTTGTAACTTTTAAGTGTGACAATTAGCACAATCACCCAATACTTGGCATCCGTACAACTGAATAAATTGAAAGATAATTTTGTGGATTTTCACTTTGTTTTCAAGAGAAAGTGCTGACCTATTTATAAAAGTTTATAACATTTTTATGATTGCATTTATTTTGCGAAGAGTTGATGTTATATGTTCTTTAAACGTCAATTTCGAATTAAGATGTACTACTGTGTCCAAAAAATAAGGTGACATATGAATTTAAACTGCGCGCGTCGAAGGATTTGGAAATTTTTCTTTCTTTTTAGGTTGGCAGTACTGTCAGTGACATCTATGTGAAATTTCATGTCAAAAACGATACGCCTCGTTTTGTGAGCTGCTAAAAGTGAGTTTTTCGTTTTTTGCGATGTCGAAATTTATTGAGCAAAGAATTTGCATTAAATTTTGTTTGCGGAATTAATTTTCTGCTGCGGATACGTTGAGGATGGTGCAGAAAGCCTTTGATGATGAGGCTATGTCTAAAAAAAATGTTTACAAGTGGTATAGTGATTTCCAAGCCGGCCGTCAACGTGTCGAAGACGAAGAGCGTTCTGGGCGACCATCAACCTCAACCGATGAAGCTCACGTCCAACAAATCAAAGATTTGGTGTTGAAAAACCGTCGATTAACGATTAGAGACCTTGCTGATGAAGTTGGCTTATCGAAAGGCTCAGTCAATACAATTTTGAAGGATGCTTTGGGCCTCAAGCGCGTCAAATCTCGACTGGTACCGAAAACATTGAATTTTTTGGAAAAAAGGCGTCGCGTTGAAGTGTGTGAAACAATGCTTTCCGACTACCAGGATGTCATGAAACGCATTATAACTGGCGATGAGACTTGGATCTATGCTTACGACCCCGAAACAACCGATCAATCGAGCGAATATCGTGCCAAAGGAGAGCCGAGACCAAAAAAACCGCGCCAAAGTCGCTCAAAAATCAAGGTCATGTTGACTGTTTTCTTCGATTATCGTGGTGTTGTGCTTTATGAATTCCTTCCAACCGGCCAAACAGTCAACAAGGAATATTATTTGAACGTTATGCGTCGTTTGCGTAACGCTATCCGCCTAAAAAGGCCGGAATTGTGGAAAGACAATTCTTGGTTTTTACACCACGATAATGCACCATCCCATACCGCACTCGTAATTCGTGATCATTTCGCCAAAAACTCAACCCATATCGTTCCGCAACCACCGTATTCACCTGATCTGGCGCCGTGCGACTTCTGGCTGTTCAACAAGCTCAAAAGACCGCTCCGGTTACACCGTTTTGATACGATAGAGGAGATTCAAGCCGCAGCGAAGACGGAACTGAAGGCCATCCCGGAAAGTGACTACAACCAGTGTTTCAAAGATTGAAAAATCCGTTGGCATAAGTGCATTGCATCGGGAGGGGATTACTTTGAAGGGGATGAAATTGATTTGGAAGAATAAATAAAGAATTTTCAAAATAAATACAATGTCACCTTATTTTTTGGACACAGTAGTATGCCCAAATATTAAACGGAATATCCACTTATTAATAACTGTTTAGCCGGAACTTAATAAGACCCTATTTTTCGCGTTAAAAAGATGGCCAGTATTTTTTCGACATTGAATTTGTGAAGTTTTTATATTCTGCAGTATTTCATTAGCATGTATTTAGAAACCAGAATTTGTCCGGAATGCCCACGAAAAAGGCGAATCTTGTTCTCCCTTCAGTTGCGAATTCACTGAACTAAAATTCCATCTTTCTAGCATAAAATATCGCTGTTGGTCTTTTAATACATTTAGACCAACAGCGATATTTTCATAGCAAAATGTCACTTTAGATTTGATGACTTATTTCATTAAAAGTGCAATAGCTATACTTAAGATTTCTAAGGTATTTGACACAGTATCCAAATCTTGTGGGTTTGAGGAAGAGTTTGTACAGAGTGAATTGATAATTGCTTACAACCAGCCGGGAGACAGTCACGACTCCGGCCGAGGAAAATTCAAGTTGGAAAACAGCCTTAGTGTGGCTCTTCTGAATAACCATGTAAGCAACGAAGTAATTCTTTCGGATGACGGGAGGGTTGCTGACTTCACCTTTATTATTATTAAATGAATTCAAGGTAAAAGACACTACTCTACCGGCACTAATTACTTTGTTTGAAACTTATTTAATGGGGGATATATTTCCCTGGTAAACGAAAGAACAAAAAATGTATAAAAATATCAATCTATCCTCCTTCATCCTTAAGACCATGTAAAAACATGTAGACCCTCTCTCACTCTCCCCTGCATCGCAAGCGATGTGCATACAAAAAGGGAAAGTCAACTGGTAGTGCCCTTCGCTATCTGGTCACCCTTCTTACAAAGACATTTCGTTTGAAGGAAATTGCTCTTTGCACCTTCCTCGATATTGAGGGTGCTTGTCATACCTTCAGCATTAATGCAAGTCTTAGAATAGCGTGATTGTGCAGGACTCTTTGTGAATTATAGCGAAACCATTCTCTTTCCTCTTAACAATGAGGTGACAACTGATTCTGCCTCCAAATGTAATTGACTGAACCTCTGTGAGATCCATCACAGGATCAACCAAGTACATGTGGGCCTGTAAGCGGCTCTATGCGGCCATAATTTGGTGGCCCTGAACTTTAGAGCTGACAACTTATTATAAGTTAGAAAAAGCTCAGCGTATAGCTTTTATAGACATTACTGATGCTATGAGCATCTGCCTAACGGCAGCGCTCGAAGCTGTCATATGATTGTCTACTCTTGGCATATTTTCAGCCATAAATGTCCATAAAGGCAACTGGCAATGAAATACAGACCAGGTGACCAGACAGGACACTTAACAATACTCAATTTCATCATGGCATACTGCTTTGGATGAATCTTTAATGTAGATATTCCTTACCATGACCTTTGGTCGAGCTGAGAAATTTAATCTGGTAACTGATGGCTCAAAAATGCCAAATGGTGTAGTGCATCCATGTATGGACCCAACACAACAATTTCTATACCAATGAGAAAGCATCCAAGTGTTGTCCAGGCCGAACTTAAAGCTATCGAATCCTGTGCCAAAGTAAACCTTACCAGAGACCTAAAAGGGCGAGAATTCGCATATATTCAGGTAGCCAAGCAGCGCTAAAGATATTGTCATCGAATCCTAGTCCAATGTAATAAAGTAAGGTAGGAATTGGCTCCAGGTTATCATGGAATTGAAGGCAATAGAAATTGGGAATTGGTTTTAAAAAAAAATGCGTTCACTGATTCGGAAGCTTTCTGTGGCGTCTGATCAATAGTTCGAAAAACCAGCTCCGCATCATCCACTGGAGGGGTTTGGGCAATCAAAATTATTAGTCAGTCCCTTTTCCTCTAACTAGACAAGCAGAGTCATTTAGAGGCCATTGCCGCTTGAGATCTGATATCTAACTCCGTCTACCTGAATCCATATTTCTCAGTAAAACCTTTTGTCCTTTGTATATATTGTATTACAAGAACCCAAGGTGACTTGTATCTTTTATATTTAGTGTTCACTTACGTCCAGCTGCTAACAGTTGAATTCTAACCTTCGAACCTCGTGGACGTTCATATGTTCTGTGAGTGAAATAAAAATATTGTGAAATATTTTTTTAAATAAAATGGATAAAAAGTCCTCAGCGCAAAGGCTTACGATCGACAAACAAAAAGGCGATTTCACGGCAATAGATTCACGGCACAGGAAGACACCAGTTTTACACTGCATCAAAGGAGGTCAGAACTGCTAGATATGAAGAGAGAAATATGGAAAATAGTTTTTTCGAAGTTGAGGAAGGTCCGATGTATGAAGCAGGAATGGCAGATTGAATAAATGTAAGTCTACAAAATCATTTCATGACTTTGACTGTGAAAAACTTTACGCGAAACTTTAAACGTGTTTTTCTCGAAACTGTTTTTTTTTCAAAACAAAACCCACGATTTTTCAGATTCTACTGGACCTGAAATTTTTAGAGTTTAGACTTGTTATAGACTTGTCTATGTCTGGAACTATCCCCATCCCCAAATTTCTATTACTTTTCTTTGAAAAAAATTCAAAACAGTCAAAAAAAGTGGTACAAAAATTGTTTTTTTTTTCAGGCAGTCGCCTTTTTTGAAAAAAATCTTTCCAAATTTTCCTTAGTTCCCGACATTGCGACATTATTCTAGATTAATAATTTTTGTTTTTTTTTTGCTTTCATATTGCAAGGAGGGTTGAAATGGTGGGTATGGTTACGCGCCAATTTTTTGAGACCCCCACTTCATCAACTACTAATTTTTGAAATTTTCAACTTTTTTTATTTTTATTTTTTTCTTTATTCTTGTTACGTTAATAAATTACTAATACAAAAATGGATCATAAAAATATTAATTTCCTTTTTTTTTGTACTTTAAAAATTACATTAAATTCATGCCTGTAGACTAGAATACCTCTTCCTCTCAATAATGAATAATGAAACGGCTGTACACATTACGCGTATCTTCCTCAAAGAGCTTTGTTCTACATTGGGTATTAGGCAGTCCAGTGATAAAGGCATTCCGACCTTCATAAAATGGAATGTCTGTTAAACTAATATTACTCCGTGCAGTCTTTCCATTCAGACCGCAGAGATTGATTTCCGCAAATGATTTCCTTTCGATGGTTGCCAAATATTGTATGCACTAGTAATTGACTTCAATTGATGATTTAAGTCATTTGAACTCGAAGTCTGGATTCTTTGATTTAAGTTCCATAAACCTATTTTCCGCTCAACTCTTCGAAGCTTTATTATATTTGATTTAATCCTTTCAACAAATAATATTTGTATATCTAAAGCGATATTAAATGCTCAATTAATTAAAAGGCTTTTTGCATCCTTCCATCGAAAAACATTATTGAAATCTCATTGGTAAAAAAAAAGTAAAACAAATAAATAAAAACATATAAAATAATACTAAGCCACTTGATGCGGCCAATTTCGAATTCCGGAAAAAAAAAATTGATTAAGAAAAGGGGCAAAAAGGACACAGAACGATTTAAATATTCTTTGGAATTACTTATGACTTCCCTAGAGCAATATTTGTGTTTCTTCTTATGCCATTTCCGAAAAAAACCTTGAGTAGGAGGGCTTAACCAGCTGTCATGGAGCTCTCTCTCTCTGAATTCGTTTCTCTCTTTATTTTACAAAAAAAATTGTAACGCATCTAATGCAAAATTCAAAGAGCTTTTTATTTATGAAAAAGTATCTTTGTTTTTTTTTGCATTCAAAAAATGTTCCGTTCATTTCAAAGTAATTCTTTCATTCACAGACATATTCCAAGTATCCATATAGTGTATGGAACTGAATGCATTAGTTTCAGATAGCTTAAAAGCAACTAAAGTTTGCACAAGATCCATCCATTACACAGAAATGACTTTCGGTGCAAATTATTATGGTGATTAAGGGGGTTTCTGTTGCATGCATTTAAACAAAGACGTTATTAAAATTGTTTGAAATTCTAATAACACTGTTCGCTTATTACCTCAAAGGCATTCGTATCTATGCCTGATTCTTATTCTAAGGACAACTTCAGAAACATCCAAGATAAAAAAAAAAAAAGAATTAAGAAAAGTCAGATTAACATTTTAATGTATTTGACATTTAAAAGTGGTATTTAAAAATGTTTATTTGTCGTAAAAAGTGACGAGTTTGGAGACAAATCATTTAGTAAAATTTTTGTTTTCAAGTATTTTTATTACTTTGAAACTGTCATTTACGAAGCTTAAGAATAATCATCCCCACATTGAAAGAAGATCTGAAGATTTCACATTCCTTTAATTCTGCAATTAAAGATATCTTTTAAAAGAGATACTCATTCAGATGCAGTAAGAAGTTCTATTCTGGAAGTTTCAAAATATAAATTTAAAACACACATGAATAATAGATTTGAATTGAACATCCAGTTGGAATCCAATTCTTTCGACTACACGTGCGAGTAAGCAGATCCCTTCGATGGCAATATTCCTTGAAGGAAATCTGTGTCGCAGCAGACTTTCCCAAGGGAATTTAAATTAACATTTCTTGTTTCAATTGAATTTCTAGACTCGTGCAGCGATATTAAAGCGCAACCCAATTTTAAGAGTGTTTCAGCTACGAGATATATTCACTTGATGATGTTGTGTCAAATAAAATAGTTTCAGGTCGCATGGTGCATTCAGTCATCTGATTCGAGTTTTATGTTGTTCGGTTGACACATCTGTCAAATTTCAACGAAATAGCTGAATTTTTGAATATGGCGGATAATCATAAATCTGTCAGGCTAAGCGTGACGTATACATACTTGCCCGACGCTTGACGTCACTTACAATATCGTATCTGGCGGTTTTTTGTGAACGTTTTGTTTATTGTTTGTTTGTTTGTTTATTTTTTTTATTTAGCGGACTATCCACTATTAGAATTCATTTAATGATCTCATTTACAAAATTACATTCAAGTTCGTTTTTAGACTATATTTCGATTCAAATAAAATAGTTTATGAATTAATATTAAAATAATATAATAGTCTTAATTGCTATGATATGGAACGTTACACTTAATATAGTTTTAAATTTTTTTTTCTACACGAGATAAAGTTTCTTTAATTTTTTAATTCATTTGGCATTAAGTTGAACAATCGGAAACCTTTATATACAATGCTGTTATGGGTCTCGTTTGTTACATATCTAGGCAATAGGGTTGTGTTTCATTTAGATACTTAGGTAACATATCATATTTTATTTTGATGGCAACACATAATACATTAACCATTATTCTCCGTTTTACACTTAATCATAGTAACATATTTAACATTAACAAGACTGGCGAGTATCTATTACATTTATTAATTGTTCTCATTGCTCTGTTTTGTATTCGTTGAAGATTTAGCAAGGCATGGTCACTGCACGAATATAATATCGACGAACAATATTCGAAGTCCGGTTTACCATAACATTAAATATGTTTATTGCACTCATTGTTGAAATTTTTCTTCGTATTTTACTGAGAAAAGACACTTTTTTAGACGTTTTTTTTAATTATATGCTTAAAGTGGAGGTCAAACTTCAAATTAATGGACTACCGGTTGAAAATGTCGTTATTGCAGACAACTTCATATCTAATACTCTTAGGTGAATTTTGACCATGACAGCTGTCACATCAGAAACTTCATGTCATTGTCTAATTATTTCAGTCTAGGTTATTGGTCATTAGTGAAAACAGACAAGTTTTTTTAAAGCCGTAAAATGTCTACATTCGTGCCATCAAAACAACATTTGCGGGAAGTTTTAATATGCTTCTTTCATTTAAAGAAAAAAACAGCCGAAGCGCATCAATTGCTTACCGAAGCTTACCCGGGCTATAATATAGACGTAAGAACGTGTCAGCGGTGGTTTAAGGGGTTCAAAGATGGTGATTTCGACACCGAAGACAAAGAACGCCCCGGCCAGGTGAAAAAATTTGAAGACCATGAATTGAAGGCATTGCTCGATCAAGCTCCGAAATGCTGCTTGAACGCCACAAAAAGAAGTCTTTTTTGCATCGAATCGTTACTGGTGATGAAAAATGGGTACATTACGGTAATCCAAAAAGTCGGGCAACGTCATGGCCTGAAGGTTATGCTGTGCATTTGGTGGGACCAGAAGGGTGTTGTGTATTATGAGCTGCTAAAACCGAATGAAACAATCACAGGCGAGGTCTACCGACGACAATTGATGCGTTTGAGCCGAGCACTGAAGGAAAAATGGCCGGAAACGGTCGCAAGACACGATAAAGCTATTTTGCAACATGACAATGCTCGGCCTCATGTTGCAAATGTCGTCAAAACTTACCTTGAAGCGCTCAATTGAGATGTCCTACCTCACCCGCCGTATAGTCCAGACCTTGCGCCATTTGATTTCTATCTCTTCCGCTAGCGATGGGCAATACTTTGAATATTAAATTTATATCGATTTTTCCTCAATAAAGCATTGATTTTTGAACGACATTTTCAACCGGTAGTCCTATAATTATTATCGCCTATTACATCTAAGTATTTTATTTGCTCAACTTGTTCTAGCCTTTCATTGTCAACATTTTAATTGAATCTGTGGTTAAGCTTAAAAACCATGCACTTTGATTTAAATACATTATTTGATTATTTGATTTAAGCCAGTTACTTAACGCGTGTGGGTCTTCTTGTAGTTTTTTTTCACATTCGCCAATGTTTTTTCCCCGATATAAACAACAGTGTATAATCCGCGAATAACGCAATCTCGGAGTGTTTAATAACAGTTTAATGTCGTTTATGTAGATGATGAAGAGTGGCGCTCCAAGTATGGATCCTTGAGGAACGCCAATATTCTAGTCGATGCTATCTGAAGATATACTGTTCACTAAGGTTCGTTGTGTTCTATCGCTTAAGAATGATTTGAACCATTGTAACTCGGTCACTCTAATGCCATTTGCACTTAGTCTGCTTAAAAGGTCAAGAAAAACAGTTACCACATAGTTCTTAAAAGCAATTTCCTCTTTCCAGCTAATTATTACGCTTTTAAGTACTGACTCACATTAGTGTCGTCTCCCAAAGCCCGACTGGTTTTCAAGGAGCAGGCCATTGTACTCGAAGTATTCTTCTAGTTGGATTTGAATTCGTATTTCTAAGACTTTTTCGGAGACGGGAAGGCACTCACTCAATTGGTCGGAAATTCTCACATATATTAGTTCCCTTAATTTTTTCGACTGGGGTCACTATCAATTTAAATTTGAAAGTTGCTCCCGTTTGGATGGATGGTTGGTTTAAGTTTGACACCGGAACTGAGTTACTGATCTCGAAAATGCTATTTACAAAATGCTATTGAACTTGTCTTCTGAAGTCCTTTAGCAATTAAACGCTATGACAAATTGTGGAAAAGACCATCGATTTTTAAGTCGATACTAACTACTTCAACTCAACTTTGTAAGCGATCGTGGGGTCGCAGGAAAACTTACTAAACTGAGAGCTTTGACTGAGAAATTTCGAATAATTCCAGATAAGCACCAAACTTCGGCAAGAAGATATGCTATTTGTTTAATATATATATTGCGACCGAAAGGTCGAAGGAAGGCAATAACTTAACAAGTTTCCATACCGAGCGCAGACAACTTGATTGCGCACAGACCAGGAAGGAAAATGGGAGTCGTTAGAAATCTTTTGCAGCATGACTTCGATAAGATTCAGACTTATTACGAGGACTGTAAGTCGAAGATCAACTTTCGAATATGCGAATATATATTGTTTAGGATGCCGTGGCCTCAAGGGATACTATAAAGAATTTGCGAAAGCTGTCAATTGTGGGACCGCTGGGACAGACGCTAGCGTGTCGAAGTGTAGTCCGATATCTCGGTATTTGGCTAGACCAGTTTCTTGTTTTCAAAAAAAATATAGATGCTGCTCTCTCCAGAGCCAAGGCAGTATTTGCCCAAATAAAGACCTGTTTTAAAGCCTGCAACTCGATGCCAGGGTAAAAGTTGTCTGCTACAAGCCCTCATCCGGCATAGCTCGTCTATGGATGTCCCGAATGGGACAATCGGTTGTTTGAGAGGTAATGTATCAGGGCTAGCCTACGTTTATACAGAACTCCAAAATCTGAATATAATAGAACAAACATAATGAGAGTAGACAATTTTCTTATTCAGCTGATCCGCGGTGCCTACTATTTCAATGAGAGGTATTACGACCAGCTGCGTCTTGACGGTTTGATCCCCCCACAGTCTTACCTCTATGTAGATACGATATGTCTCATCCAAGATAGATTAGCGGTACCGCTAATCTTCCACATTACCCGAAGAGCTGTGGATAAACGGCTTAACTACGAGCGAGACGTTGCGGTTTCTGACGGCGATATAGAAGAAGTCCAATGCCAGCACCGACATTTTTGGTGGCTTAGAAATTAAAGAGAAGGAACTTCTTCGTCAATTCCTTCTTATATCTAGTAGCCCTTGTAGGCTAAGTTGGCCGACGTCGATGCGTACGTTTCTTTTAGGTTAAGTTATTATGTTTAAATATATATTTGCAAACAAGGGATGTTCACATATCTGTATGAGGTAAAAATAAGTCATATTAGTTAGAGTTAAGTTATTCTCAGGTTAATAATAAAATAATATAAGTCTCTATATTTTTATCAGTTCGATTTTCTTAATTTTTATAACATTGACTTAAAGTATAACAACCGTCAGTTTAAGTCGAAAGACATACAAATGCAGATTAAGCAGTAGATTTAACTTAGGTAACCCGCGTAGGGTCAGTAAGTTATATGAGAATATTTCAATACATTAAGCCAGTTTTAAGTACTATGAAAAAACTTTTCAAGTCTGCCGAGCTGTTAGAATGTATACAAATTGCCGACATTGAAGCTTTCGGAGCACTTTGGGACAAAGGCAGAAGGGTTGGACTCAAAATTGATGAGGATGAAACAAAAAAATGCAAAATACAAAATTTTGACGGTGAAATTAATAAATCCATACCATTTGTACAATTTGTTCCCGCACCTGTTAGCATCGGCAAATCGTTTAAATTTAATTGTATTAATGGTTTCGAGTAAAGATTAGTTTTAAAATCAATGAACTAAAATAACCTCTTTAATTACATAAGCTCCGAAATGCTGTTAGATGCAATTGATTTAATTGGTGATGAACTTATGCGTGTAATAAACTTTTCATTGTGCCACGGTTTTTTTCCCGAAACTTGGAAGGAGTCGGCAATGACTCCAGTTGGTAAAAAAGGTACGAATTTATGTGAACATTTTCGCCCCGTTAATGCTCTTTCAGTACGTGAAAACTTTTTAGAAAAAGTAGGTAAAATTTAATTATATTTTTAACAATCTATTTCTCGAATGCCAACCTGGCTTGTGACAAATGCATTTCTGTAAATCGACTCTCAAAAGTGTGAAAGTAAGCTTGAACGAAGAGTTAGTCAAAAAACTTCATATTTGCCGTGTTTCTTAACTTGAAGAGTGCATTTGCAAAAACTAAAAGTCTACGGCGTTAAAGACACTGAGCTATGAGTGGTAGAACTCAACGGACAAAGTTTAATGGCGTGTACACTGAAAGAATTGAAACTAAACTAGGCGTCCCCCAAGGATCCATACTCGATCCGTTACTTTTCATCACATCAATTACATCAATGACATAAACAGTGTTCTGAGAGAAAGGACATCGTTGAGTCTATAAAAAGACTACAAGAGTTAAATCTGATTGCAGAAATCAGTCAAATCAAGTCGAACAAATTAAGTACATAATAACATAATTAAAACGTATCATAAAGGATATTTTTGCTGCGAATAATACAAAAAAACTTGCAACGCTTAATGCTATTAATGTTTTTAATGTAACTATAAAGCCACAATTTGAATACTGTTCGTCAATTTTATTTTTGTGTAGTAACTACATGTAGGTAAAGTTGCACCGTGTTTTAAATACCCAAGAAGAAAAGTATTTAAATGTAATAGATTCACGTCAAATGCTCTAATGTTAAATATGCTAAAATGGTTAAGCGTCAAGAAAAGAATTATTTTTAATGTTTTATGTTTTCTCTTCAAAATGAAACATGATTTGCTTCCATTGTCCTTAAAAAATTATATAAAAATAGTTAGCGATTCTCAATCTTATAACTAGCGTAACGAAGGAGACTTTCTGCAATTATTTAATTTAATGCCAGAAGAAATAATAACAGAGATGAATCTGGACATACACTCCGCTTCAACCGAATAAGCACAAACATTCGTTACCATAAGTTGTCCATTTTTTACAAAAATTGTGCAAATATGTATCATAAAATGAAGCGTTCTGTTTGCGTATGATGTTGAGAAGAGAAAAAAGAATGGCGTCACGTGGTTTTTTCGGATGAAAAGAAGTCAAATTTTGACGGCCCTAATGGGTTTAATTATAACTTCCGCGATATAAAAAAAAGGAACGGTTTTTAGCGCGGCATCATAGTTCAGAAAGTGGTGTTATGGTATGGGGAGCAGTAAGCTACTACGGCACTGTTGAGCTTGAGTTCCAAACTTCAAAAATGACTACAGCAAGTTAAAAGAGAATCTTAAGAAGAAATTTTTCAAAATGTTCGGACTTTTTTTAACTGGACTTATCTTGGATAGAGGAGCAGAATTTGGAATTGCTTCAATGGCCGCTATACTCACCCGAACTGAATCTTATTGAAAATGTTTCGGGATGGTTAGTACGAAAGGTTTATGAGTCTGACCGTCAGTTTGAGGAAAGAGTCCCTTATTATAGTCATTAAATTAGCCTGGAGTTTTGCTGAACTACATAAAGAGTCTATACGATTCTCTCTATGTAGAACCGAATTTATAAAGTCACTATGAATAAAGGCGGCAGTACTCATTTCTAAAATTATCAATCAAATACTTTTTTAAGAAAAACTTGTTTCATTTTATTTCTTTAGGTTTTATTTAGAATTTCAATATTTGTGTCCATAAAAAGAGGTTTGCAAGACAGCCAAATAAAAACTAGCTGTACTTTTTTGATTGTTCTTTCTGATTAATTTTCTCAAAATCATAAGGAAATAGTACGCATCACCGAGTGATACATTAACGCAAGATATTTGGAAAAAATGTACAACGTGCGGCAGAAAATGTTTGTGCTTATTCAGTTGAAGCGGAGTGTATTTAAAAGAAAATGTAAAAGTTTTACAATAATTAACTATCATTGCAGTAATTTGTTTATTTGTCTTTTTTTTAAATTAACTTTTTATTTAAAAATTAGTTTCTTTCTAGTAATAATGATCAATCAAAACGTGGCGTAGTCACTAAATAAATAAATACAATACAATACAATAAAATATAATTCAATACAATACAATAAAATAAAATACAATACACTCTATTGACAAGAAATTCATCTCGAAGACCAACTAGGACAAGGCCTTAAAATCGACAGCTTTATCATTGAGGTCTCCTTTTCCTCCTCTGAGTGCCAATTTCTGCGCAAATTCTAAGACTGCACGCCTATCCCACTACATGTCTGCCAATTAGGTAGTGTCCCGAGGAGGGCAGTTACGGTAACACTTAATGAGTCAGGTTGAATAGCTTCCTAGTTCTTTAATTGTTGAGGAGCTGTCAAGTTTAATATAACAGATTGGTCCATATATCCTGATGGGGATGGACATAGGGTGATTTAAAAGCGTCATCTTAGGCCACAGCCGATCGAATGGAAAGAAATACGAGATTCATATTACGGCTTAAAAATTCAGACCACTAAGTTGCTCTCGTCAAAGATCTTCGAGAGTTTCTTGTTATTTAGTTCAACGAGCTGAAAAAATCCATTGTTCCCTTCTCGACTGCATTTTTTCAGGAAGGTAGCGAACTTGCGTTTCTCCTTTGGAAGAAAAAAAAACCTGACCAAAAGATAAGTTTAAGGATCCACATTCCTTCTTGGAAAGTCGGTCTTTGCCCCGAGAGGTTTCTATTCTGCGCAAAATTCCTTCCTATTCCTTTTCTATTGAAAATCTCAAGTTGATCTCCATTTTTGGTTAGTTGCTAGAATCAGCTCCAATTACAATTTACCATTGGGACCAAACTCCTTTCGGAGCTAAGCCGTCGCCAGCATCACTTGTTTATTCTCCTATATTTGAAATTTTGCACAGTTCCAATTTTGGGTTGAAATTGTTTTCCATTCATTATCCAGACCTTTCCTTTTGATATCCTACAAACTGGTCAAGTTAAAAATTTAAATTGGAAGGAATACAACCCTCTGTAATTTAATATTCTTCATCAGAATACTTCACTATATTTAATTCTTTCAGGCAGAAGGGCTGCACGGTTCCTTTGGATAGGATTAGGTACCTTGTTGTGTAACTAGCCTCCATCATCAACAATGTTCAAAGAGAATAGCTTGTTATTTTTGTTAAAATATGCAAACAAAATATTTACATAGTGTTTGATCATTTCACGGAAGTTATAATTAATCATTTTCATAATCTTCCGTTTGTTTAATAAACTCAGTCACGTAAAAACTTAAATCGGTTTGCACTTCTTGGAATGGGAAATTTAGTTGAAGTTCCCTAAAACAACACCAAGACGCATTGCCTATGGCCTATTTCAAAATAATTTAAATATAAAATACACTCCTTGTTCATTTGAGTTAACAAAACAAAAACAATAGTCATAAACGTGCTTTGAATGTTTAATTAAGTTATCGTCACGGGTTCCTCCACTCCTTATTCGTGTTATTGTTTCATAAAATTCTTTTTTGAAAGATGGCCCAAAACTTATCACCCTAACGTTAAATGTTATCACTTTTGCAAATGGCGGCAACTGTCAGTTTTATTTTAATATTTGTAAAATTATATTTATATCTACTCAGGATCGTGGAAAAATTTTGACTATTTTTGATTGACAAATTCGCAAGTTATCCTTGTAATCCTGCGTCAGCTGGTTAAACACTAAAGCTGGTCTCTACGAGACTAGAAAAATATATGTCAGATGATTTGTAATTTACGCAATATGAACTGAGAAATCAAGAGTGAAATTTACAGGCAAGTTGCTTGTCAGTTTTGCTGTAGTCAGCGCAGAACTAGGAACGGAGGCGTTTGCTTGGATCCGAAGGAGTAACTTTGACAATTTGACTTGTGATTGGCATGATGGTTATTGCATGTCCATCCAAAGTAAGGAGAGAAACAACATACATGTTTCTACTCAACTTTGCAATAAAGAATTCGTAAATGTAACTTTATTGTCAGCTGTACCACCAGGCTGCTCCAGTGTGTACCAGAACAAGCAAAAATGGGTCACTCCACTCATTCCACTGTCCAAAAATTGCGGAATACGGTGAGCACAGTTTCGCTGACACTTAGACAAATGCTCATGAAAATCCTGTTGAAGCGTTTCCGCCCTTAAATTCAAAGTTCATGTCATCAAAATAATGGTTTGTGATGTTTAAGGTTCCGCTATGAAAACAAGACTCTGACAGCAGAGTAATGACCCAGTCTTTTAGAAACAAGAACAAAAGAAAATGCACTTGCATATCAACCTACTAATGGAAAATAACATGCTGCGAATTAAGCGAATGCAAATATGTCGATATCAATTTCCCCGTCTTTTCCAGGACATCATCCATGGAGCCCTCTTGACAAATAAACATCTGAGATTCAAACCATCACACATCCTTTCAATTCATTTCCTAAACCTACTGTTCGATCCTGCCAAACGCACTTTAAGGGTAGTCATAGTCCCCTACATGCGAGGAAAATCTGCTTGGTGGAACCCAATACTCAGGCACAGTATCTTTCTCCTTTTTTAATGTGTGAGGACACTTTTTGTTTTCCTCTTCATTCCCAATCCTTCCTTAAGTCAAGAAAGGGTAATTTGTAATTTAAAATGTTGATATAGTGAAACTCTTGTGTATGAAGGCATATGGGAAATATCATTCGCAAAATCAGGAATTCTACGCTCTAAGGTACTGAATCCCGACCATATAGTCCTTAGAGCATCCTAAGAGTCCTTTAACCCTCCTTACGTGCTAAGCTGGCTTCCCAATTCCCCTTGATGTACGCACTTGTTTGGGTTCGACAATCTTTTCAGGACATCTCGGCTAGTTTTTGGCGTGGATTTGAACTATTTTTCCACTATGCATTTTCTACGCTACATGCATTGCCCAAAATGTGTCACCTGATAGAAAGATGCTATAACTTTTGTAAATGGTTGCAACTGAAAGTATTGCTTTATTATTTGTTAAACAGACAAATGCAGAATTTAAGTCGCAAAGCTAGACAAGCTTTGCTTGCAAGTTGTTCCTCGATGTAGTGAAATTCTTGTGACATCTTCTTTACTAAATAACTCGTCAGTAATTTTTGACGCAATTTGAATACAGAATCAGATTTCTCGCCCATCCGAGACTTTCCCAAAGTCCTGCATTTATTGGCCATTTTTCCGTGCCGAATACAGAATAAAACACCACGATCAACCATAAATTGATGACTAGATGGCATGTGGTTCCATCACGACGGTTCAAATGCAATTTTGTAAACATGATAAAAGAATTGTGGAGCCCACTTGAGAGTTATAAAATGGAAGCAATATAAAAGGCAAAAAAAAAACACACAGATAAAAATATTTGGACCCACCTGAGTTTAAGTCCCTTTCCCTGATGACGAATGGTTTACAGGCAGACATTGGATTGTTAGCCGACTTTAAGGATGAAGATCACACACTGCCATATAGCCATGCCGGATGAAGCTGAAGAAAATTTCTTTGAACAAGTTTGAGGGCCAAGGCTGAAATATTACTAAGTCCTGCCGATTTGTAGAGTATAAACGTCTTAAGGTCGATTCTCTTTCATCCTCTAGAGATAAGTTGTGTGGACAGTTACATGCAAACAGGAGAATGGATATCCATAATGAGCATCAGAAGTTTCTGGCTATATCCGTTTCAAGTTCCATCCTACCGAATGACTTATCGTGCATTAAAGGGATCCTTGCATAAGACTCTTCATTAACTTCGCTTAACCCGTCCACATAATGAATTCACAGTAAAAAAAAATCCTTTGGTTCTCTTTTCGTTTACTTTTGCTGTGCAGGTTGTTATAATTATGGTCAGCTTGTAACAAAATTTTTGAAGTCGCTCGCCCACAGTGTACTAGTAGTTAGCAGAACTTATTGAAAGACTTAATTATGTGTGTCAGGGAATGGATTGGAACTCTGTGTAGATAGTTCTCTTCACATTTTTTCACTTGAAAATTTTAGTACCTAATCACATTCGTTATTTTACAATAAGAGATCTTAGACAAGAATGCGCCTGGCTAGACTTCCGCTGGAATTTGACCTACACACAGACAATCAATAATGGTAATAATGTCTGGTCAAACTACTCATTTTGGGTGTCCTTTGCAGGTCAATAATCCATCATCAGTATTATCGCTTTAACATTGTCAAATGATTCCATCTCTCGATAAGTCGATAAATGTTTTAATAACTCCCAAAGCTCCACTTTATAAATAAAAACCAAACAATTCAATGCATTCCGCTTGATTATGTTTAATTATTTTTCGTTAATTGAAGCTTATTTCATTCTGCGGTCTCGGTATGCCAGAATATTCCTCAATTGCGATCGGAATGATTGTGGATTATTCAGAGATTTTGAATTAATTGCTTGTTCCACCACAATGTTGGTTACATGCATTGATTATTTCGTGAAACATTTCATAGATGATTTGCATGGCAATTAATATGGAAATATCCTGTGGGCAGAGTATATTGCAGGAGAATGAAATAGCATACGAGAAAACCAAAAATGTTGATTTCTTTCCGTACAGGAAAGTCGATACTAGTAGTCGGTGCAGAGTATTACAAGGATATTGCAAATTAAATTGATTTAGCTAGGCAACTTCAGAGGCAACAAAATCTTTACATCTGAATACAACATATTTCGCGACGACAGTCTCCATAAACAGGTTGAATCCTCTGGCATTGGAGTGCTTTTGGCGATACAATTGACATCCGTCAAATTCTCTCTTTCCGCAGTTTTTGAGTAAATTTAAACCCAAAACGATTGTCTTAAATCTTTATTTACTTTGCTGCCTCATCCGCTCTTCACAACCCATCCAAGGGTATCAACTAGCAGTCGAGGCAATCAAACATATATTTGACATGATACACTCCTGCAATGATGTCCCTACTATACCCTACTCTACCTGAGATGGACTCAGTCCGAAGACGAATTCTTTTTCGTTGCTTCAAATCCCATATTGGATGAAGAAATCATCCAATCCAATTCCAGCCTCTTCCAAATAAATGAAGTATCATCCGATATAGCAAAATGATCTGTCTAATTAAGATCGGTTTCATCCATCTCTGTTTTTTGCATGAACATACGAAGTTCATTCCATCTTCCGTTACTCATTATTCCGAGTATAGTCACTCCTTTAATTTCCGTAAGGCAGACTTTGAGAAGTTTAACAACTAACTGAGCATTGTCAACTTTTGCTCGTTTTTATGACGAAATTTGTGCATGCCTTATACTACTGCGTCCACAAAATAAGGTGACATTGTATTTATTTTGAAAAGCGGATAGCGTTACGCAAACGACGCATAACGTTCAAATAATATTCCTTGTTGACTGTTTGGCCGGTTGGAAGGAATTCATAAAGCACAACACCACGATAATCGAAGAAAACAGTCAACATGACCTTGATTTTTGAGCGACTTTGGCGCGGTTTTTTTGGTCTCGGCTCTCCTTTGGCACGATATTCGCTCGATTGATCGGTTGTTTCGGGATCGTAAGCATAGATCCAAGTCTCATCGCCAGTTATAATGCGTTTCATGACATCCTGGTAGTCGGAAAGCATTGTTTCACACACTTCAACGCGACGCCTTTTTTCCAAAAAAAATCAATGTTTTCGGTTCCAGTCGAGATTTGACGCGCTTGAGGCCCAAAGCATCCTTCAAAATGGTATTGACTGAGCCTTTCGATAAGCCAACTTCATCAGCAAGGTCTCTAATCGTTAAACGATGGTTTTTCAAAACCAAATCTTTGATTTGTTGGACGTGAGCTTCATCGGTTGAGGTTGATGGTCGCCCAGAACGCTCTTCGTCTTCGACACGTTCACGGCCGGCTTGGAAATCACTATACCACTTGTAAACATTTTTTTAAGACATAGCCTCATTATCAAAGGCTTTCTGCACCATCCTCAACGTATCCGCAGCAGAAAATTGATTCCGCAAACAAAATTTAATGCAAATTCTTTGCTCAATAAATTTCGACATCGCAAAAAACGAAAAACTCACTTTTAGCAGCTCACAAAACGACGCGTATCTCAAACACTATGAATATATTTTGACATGAAATTTCACATAGATGTCACTGACAGTACTACCAACCTAAAAAGAAAGAAAAATTTCCAAATCCTTCGACGCGCGCAGTTTAAATTCATATATCACCTTATTTTTTGGACACAGTAGTACGTACCTCATTCAAAGATTGATACCACAAATAAATCTCCCAGAATCGAAAAGTGTTATTAGGATATCCATACCCTGGGGATCAATCAAGAATCGACACTCATGCGAAACAAGAGTGTTTGAAATGTCCCCATGGACAATTCTTGAAATCCTTATTTATTGGTAACCTCGTCTGTTGTTGGCAAATATCTACGAATTTCCCGGAAAGATATGAATTGCATTTAGTAATCCGATAAAGGAGAACTAACTAAGGAAAATGAAATGTATGTGGATTATAAAGTGTTCACATGTAAATGTAAATTTAACCTCACCTTCTATTTCTTGGAACTCAAAGTGTTGAATATATAAAGGAGCACGTACTGTCAGTGGTGAGAGCTTCGTTTTCATTCAAAAACACGTCCAATAATTTTGACACTATAATAATTTCGTCTTCCAGGGTAGTAATCTTATTATTTTTAATCAATGGGGATTTTAAAATATTTGAATAGCCTTGAAAGTTTGAGCGCAGATGTCCTTAGCATTGGACTGTTTATTGTCCCACAGGGAACATATCTCTTTAAGGAAGATATGTCTTCTTAAACAAATAAGAGCTAGACATTCAAAAGGAATATGTACAACCATTTCGTCGTCTTCCAAACATAGTCGGCCCTCGGAGCTGGTTTTCCTATTTATTGTTCAGACCTGTAGCTGTAGTCCAATTTACGCCACAGAAAGGTTCCGGACCAGTGCAAGCCGTTTTTGAACCAGCCTTGACTGTTTGTCCGCAATTTTATTGCCGTCGATTCCATGATGACTTGATGAACTCATCCTAACCTTACTTTATTACATTAGGCTAGGGATTGTAAAGCGTCGTAACAGTTTTTAACAGATTTGGAGTCCAATGGTTTGTATGAAAATGCCTAAAGTTCTGCTTTGCTGTCTAAATATATGAAAATTCTGGCCACTTTTTGGCCTTTAGCAAGGTTAACTTTGACATAAGATTCGATAGATTTGCTTTCCCATAGGTTTAGACATTTTTGTGTTAGGTTCATAGACACCGGCACCTACAAGATTTGTTTATCTTGAGCCATCGGTATACAACATTCTGGGGTCGGAGGCAGGTATGTTGCTCGACTAAAGGTCACCTTGAGAAATGTCATAGAGTCGCCAAAAGCTTAGATCAGCAGAACATGTCCTTACCCATGATGAAATTGAGTATTCTCAAGTATACCGTTTGTTAACCTGGTTTGTATTTCGATGCTAGTTGCATCTTTAGGGTATTTCTGGCGGCAATTTTCATAATGAAAAAGCCAAAAGGTGACAACCCTATGACAGCTTCCAGTGCAACCGTAATGCAGGTGATCCTAGTACCAGTGATGCCCAAACAAGCTATACGTTAAACTTTTTCTAGCTTATAAGAAGCTGTTGTTAATAAAGTTTGGGGCTGCAAAGTATGGCTGCGTAGGTTATATCAGTTCAAACCTTAAATCGAATCAATGAACTTTATGATGAAAATACGATTAACTCAAATAATTGGGTTTCAGAATATTCTGTTTAACATTTTTAAACTAACAAGTAAAACGAAATATCGAATGACAGCCAACAGCTTTTGACAGCCGGACTCATTGACGCTTATGTCAATTGTAGACACAACTCGAGTAATGGCACTTAGACTTACGACGTTAATTTTTTTGGGTGGAAAAAGGACTTGAACCGAAGAAAGATTCCTGTGAGAACAAGTATAGTTGATTCTTTCAAAGAACTGGATGAAAATTTTACTTTTACAGCTAGCCGAGAATGCTTCGAAAAATTTAAAGAAGGAAGGAAACTAAAAGTCATTTTTGAAGATGGAAACTCTTGTAAATACGAACTTATTTTCCCAAAGATGTAAGACGATTAAAGATTCAGTGACTTAAAACTTAAGCCTCTATTTATATAAAATTCTTTTTTTTAAAGGAACATAGATATAAATAGTATTCCGGTGATTTGAAGATCTAATAAAAAGCTTTAATAACTTCATCAAAATTTACTGATTGCTGCATGAAATAAATAATCTGGACAATGCTCCCAGCCAACATCAGTGCCTTGACGATATTGATGAAAATACTGCATCTTTAAAGGTGTATAATTTCCGTCAAACTTTTTAACAGATATTTCATGCTCTGGACATGTCTGGAGCACTAGCTAGTCACCCGGCTCTGATTGTTCGAGATCCCGTGAATTTGACTGCAAAACTAGTTGACATTTGGTGAGGCAATGGACTAGATTTACAGTTAAAAATTAACTCGTTCCATACATTCACTTCTAAGATCCAACCGTTGATTTACTCGGGAACGCAATTTGTCAACTTAAAGAAAAATGTTCGTAGCGAAGAAAAACTTGCTAAGGGAGGCGAAGTTGGCTTGGAGCGGCTCGTTACCTTTCGCCATGCAAAGAACTGTCATCTCAGTACATATATCATGTAGCAGATCTACGCTACGACGTGCTGCAACGGGGCCATTATTTTATTGCTTTTGCACTTGATTGACTTAACGTCAAAAGTCAGCTGGTTCGTTGTAAAATTATTTAAAAAACGGCTGGACTTTACAATTTCTAGTTCAACTGCGATAATTGACGGCGGAGAAGAAAATGAAAGCCTTAGTGCATTACGATTCCTGGTCGGCGTTAATGCAACACAAGAATGTGGATTAAGAGTTCACAAAACTACACTGACATAAAAATTTCATCTTCTGTTTCGTCCATTTTAGTTGTTTTATCTTTTAGAATTTAATGAGCTAAACTATCAATTTGTCTGTGAAAATATTTTCTCCCGCCAATTTAATGTACAAATAAATTGGAAGCGAAACTTAAAAGTCAAATGTCATTAACGAAACATGGAAATGTCAACTGCATATGCAGGCAGCTTCCGGTTCAATATTCTAGGCTTTTTCTGCAATCTAAGTACCTGGCTACACGAGCATGTAATTGAAAGGCAAAAAAAATCGTCATTGGAATGAAAGAGGAACAATGAACCCTGAAAGGAACCATTTGTTTTTTAGCAACGACAGGAATGCTTCCTGAAACCGCTGCTATAAAAGCAAACAACGAATGACGATAGTAAAAGGATAATGGATTAGATCCTAAAGGAGCCACAATTTTAGCACGCATAGTTCATGAGTTCCAGCACCAGGAAAAATTCCTTAAACATGCTGCGTTCACCCGAAGAGGTCTTTCCCTTATCGCGGCTATCGCAGGATGAAAATTTACCTCGAAATCGGTGTGGTTTGAAACGAAACATTCATGCCCAGGCAAAAAGTCATCTTCTGAAAATAACCTTCGGTGGATTTTTGGATTTTCAACGTTTCTCGTTTCAACTCACTTAAAACTCAGCCGACATGCCTTTCAATCCAATGCGGGTGTGGCCAGGCACTTAGTCCCTAGAATTCTGAACTTGGCAATTAACACAAATTTTGACATATGTCCCCCTAAAGGATATTTTCATAGAAGTTTGATTTTAAGACTGGCAACACTGTTTCAACAGATTGTCAATTTGACAGTTTAAAGTTTTCTTTAATTTAAGAAAGTGATTTTAGTTTAAATATAAAAAATTAGTTGTAAGTAGAAAGACATAATTTTCAATGTGTTAGGTTTAGCTTAGAGCGCCCGCTATTTTTGTTAATTAAGCTTGCCCAAAGTGCTTTTGTCTAGCTCGCAAGGAAATGAATTGACTGAGCAAACAAAAATGCGATGAAGTGAAATGAAAAACAAAAAATAAACCACGAATTTATTGCGTGAAAAGTTTGCTTAGCGTAGACAGGTGAACTATACTCCACAATTCTGTGATCTCATACCTTTAGATAACTTTCCTTGAGGGTATGTAAAGTCAGTAGTCTATGCCGATAAACTAGAGACGTTGGACGATTTGGAAGTCAACATTCGCCGTGTTATTTCTCAATAAAATTGTCAATAATTTGACCTCACGATTGCGCTTCATTCGAGCTAGCCGTGGCCATATGCCATTTTTAAATAGAAATGTCATTCAATTCATTCCAATGTTTTGTTTCGTATTGAATTTGTAAACGTCTTACAAAAAAAAAACACCCTTCACTCACACTGTAGAAGCGAAGCAAGAACTACTTGATTATCCTCAGTTAATAACTGTTTTTTTAAAATGTTAAAGGATACATATCCTTGCATACATTTGTTCCTCTGCATACTATTCCATTCCATCTGGTTAGTTCAAACTAGAACAAAACTAAGGATTGACTTCCACTGCGACATTCAAATGATAATTCATCGAATAAGTAGTAATACTTAAAACGAAATGAATAAAGTACTTTTAATTCAAAACCTTGCGTTTTCCATATTTTAAAAAAATCCACCTCAATTATTACTCAGAGAAAAAACAATGTTTTAATGCCACGAAATCAAATTAAAAACAAGTATACATAGAATTTTCAGTTCAGACTGTACTTGTGCACTCAAAGTCATAGATGTTAGGTTACATCTCGCTCGCACCGGCATTTGAGGAAACTCTGCTCCTTTGGTGTATTCGAAAATGATTTCCACCAGCTAAATGTTCAAAAGAAAACAATTTCCCTTCACTAATTTCATTCATGAAACAGAAAAAAACTGATGAAATTCCTTGAATAATTTCCAAATAAACAATGAATTGCTGGCTTCTCTGCTCGTGTACACACAAACCTTCTGTACTCCTCATATTGTTGGCAAAAATCAATATCCATGTAGTGTGGTGCTGCTCTGGCACACAGCCATCATTTGGCGGCGCTTCTGTCACATTCACAATAGTGCGCATTTTTATTCTTTAATTCATTGTTTCCAAAATGGCCGTATAAAACCGTCTACGTGCGAGCATCGGTGCTGCGAATTTTATTTTTTAATCCCTTACAAATAGTGTTTAATTATCGGGCGGTACAATTAATTGATTATTTTAATGTTAACTAATTAAGTGAGCTAAATTTAATTCGTGAAAATCCAACATTCAAGCTATTGTGAACGGAATACTTTTATTGTGTATTTCCAGGGTTCACAATTGACAGTGATTAAAATAATAAAACCAAATAAAAAATAACTTAAAACACAAATTACTTTTACGGGGGGGAAAAAAAAACAAGTAAAATAAAATCAGATAGAAAGTGCAAGGAAAACCAGTTTGGCGAAAAGTGAAAAGTACATATTCCTTAGCGAGGAGGCTAGCGAGAAAACATGGAAGTGGAATTTGAAGTGTCCCAGGAATTCTCCGAAGAGGCGGCAGGGTTGGATGTCACCGAAGCGGGTGTCGCCAATGAAGACGAAAACATAAACACCAATAGCATTGACATGTTGCAGGAACATGTGTACAACAATGAAGACGGCAGCGTTGATTTGGCGCCAGAACTTGATGTCGACGAGAACACAATCCTTTTGCCGGTGGCTGGGGAGAATGGGTTGAATGCGGATGATCCCGCCATTGCTGAATATCTTCAGGTGAGTTATTTTTTGTTTGCCTAAAACTGCTTTTAAAAAAAAATGTATGCCTGCAGGAAGAGGAAGAAGTGACGGATCCAATGGACACAAATATTGCAGACGATGAGATAGAAACAAGTATCCATGGAACAAGGTCAAACAGAAGAGTTCCGGAAAAGAAGAAAACTCCGTCACAAGTGCCCAAAAAGCGCCGAGATGTGGCGGCCTTCAAGTACGAACCCGAGGATGATGTCAAGGCTGAGATAACGCCGAAGCGTCGCGGACGCAAACCAGGATCCAAGGTTATCAACGGCCAAGTGTTCTACCCAACCGATGACCAAGGAATAACATTCTCTAAGAACACTCCAAAAGCATCAATTGCAAGAGCACCATCATCGAAAACGCCGATCAAACCGGGTGTCAAGCGTGTCAAGGAAGAGCTGACATCTCGACCATCCAAGGACAGTCAGTGCCGAGTTTGTCTAGCCGTTGGAGATCTCCAGAGTATCTACAAGGCGGAGCACACAAAGACTTATGCCGAGAAGCTGGTGTCCATTTGCCCAAGCGTCAGTATAGAGCGCAAAGACAACCTGCCGCAGTTCATCTGCCAGATATGTACGAGTAGCGTCAACGCCGCTTACGCCCTAAAGACCCAGTGCGAGAAAATCGACGCCGAGTTACGCGATCGTCTGGTGAAGGCCACCACTGCCAAAGGAAGACGGCCAGCTTCCCGCTCATACGTGCAGCCAGAGAGCGAGCCCGAGGAATTCATCGACCTTCCACAAGATCAAGAATTCAAGCTATCAGACGGAACACCACCATCCGGCGGTGACGACTCGGATTCTGACTTTAACAAGCCGCTGGCGAAACGGCGCACACGTCGTCGAACCAGGAAGTTCTTAAAAACTCACGACGACGACGACGACGACATCGCAACAAGCGCGATAAAATCTGATGGAAAATCCAAATCGACGTCGCCCACGAAGAGGGTCGCCAAAACGGATCCCGATTTGAATAACAGCAAGTCCTCCGAGCTGGATGCAGAAGCAGCCGCAGGAGGCGACTTCAGCAGCGGCAGCGAAGAGGATTACTCACCGCCAAAGCCGAAAAGAACTGCGCGGAAATACAAGTCAAACGATAATGATGGATTCACGTGCCGCACTTGCAACGAGACACTTTCCAGCCGAGAAGAACTGAAGGAGCACACAAAAGCCATGCACTCGCACCACGAGTGCGAACTTTGCGGACGAAAGTTCCGCGTGCTGAGCAGTTTCAAGGCACACGTAGACAAGCATACGCAGTCGGGCGAATTGAAATGCGAACAATGCGAGAAGCACTTCCCGAATAAGACGGAGCGTCGGAAGCACATGATTGAGGTGCACAATGAGACGGCGGCACAATTTGTCTGCGAGAAATGCAAGCGGGCATTCACCTCCGAGGTGCGGTTGCAGAAACACAATGCTTATCGTTGTCCTGGCTTCGACGTAACACAGCACAAGAAGCGCGCCGACTTGGACTCCCTGGCCATGGGCAAGGATCTCTTCAAATGTGTGGCTCCCCTGACCACCACATACTGGAGTGACAGCTTCTCCGATTGAACTGGTTGTTGCTGAAGCGAGTTATTGTTATTATTTCTTAGCAGAAGACTTATGTGGACATGTCCTGAATGTTAAGTATAATTGTGGAAATAAAGTGTTATCAACGAAAGCGATACGGTCTTGTTTTCTTGCTACAGCAGGTGGTGGTTTTACTTTGTTGTCGGGGATGAGGCAAGCTTCTGCGCATTAGAGCACAGTGCTGCTCATAGCAAGTAATGGTAAACTTTGTGATTTGTTTCTGATGATGTTTCAGGGGGTCTTTCTGTTCGTTACGGAGCCGGCTTATTTGGTAATTGATTTATGAGAATCGTCTGCGAAGTGTCTGCAACAGTTTCGTATTCGTAAACGCAGAGCTTGCTTCTGGAACAGGAAAGCAGAAGGAGCTTTGCCAGAAATAACCAACAATCCACCCCACAGTACCTCTAATCGATACATTTATAAGCACTTCGACATTCAACGACTTAGATGAAAACAAATCGCAATTTCAAGGTTGCAACTAGTTTTTTTCAGACCCCATACTCCGTTTAAATTTTTTCATTTTTTACGAATTTGTATTGTGCCCAGAAGCAACCGTATCGTCCTGTTTATGTGACTGAATGTGAGAGAGTTATGTCAGTATATCATTACCGAAGCGTTCGCTCTTACTCGAATATCAAACATGGTTTTCGGGACATAAAAGATACCGTGACGGTGAATCGGTTTGTAAAGATAAGACGAATTCTTCATTTCAATTTAAACAGTCTCCATAGGCCGGTAAACGATCCCAATCACGATAAGCTCGATTAACTTCGTCCGGAAATAGACCATCCAAACGAAAGACTTTATGAAGCAATATTTGCCTTGGATTCAAGCTATTCTTGGTTTGCTCTTTTTTGGGACATGCTTAAAAGTTTATCAGATACTCAGGAAAGGACAACGATCCTATGATAGGAAATGAGTTGGACGTCGGAGCGTTAGGTAATGTGATTATAAAATTATGTCGGCGAGTCTAAAGAAGTGTGAACCACATAGTATACTTTGATAACTTCTACGGCTCCTTAACTCTAATGTATAACACGGCAATGGAGGGAACTATGTGCTTGGGTATAGTTCAGAGCAATCGTCATGATAAAAATTATCAATTTCCAACAAAGCAACAGGTGATGACAAAGTCTGCGCATAGAGGATCGGTTGAAGAATATGTAACCAGGTACGAAGGTGTCGAGATGTCTACCGTAAGTTGGAACGCCAATAAACAGGTTACTTTGATATCAACTTATGTAGACGCAGAGCCCACTTCAACTATTGAAGGGTATGACAAGACTGAAAAGAGAAAGAAAGAATCAAAGAATACAACGCGCATATGGGCGGGGTGAATTTTATGGATTCATACTTGGGTCGGTAAAGGATCCGATTGGACAGTAGAAAATGGTACATGAGACTATTCTACCTTCTTCTGGACAAAACGGACACAAACGCATGGATGTTGTACAAACAAGTTTGCGCTAAAAAAGGAACAATTTCGAAAGAGGTAATGAACCGTGTTGATTTTCGAACCGATCTTGCTGATGCGCTTTATAAATTTAAGTTTACACTCAGCCATCGAGGGTTCGGCGCAGTAGAGGCAAACGTTCTTTAGAAGAACCTGCCCATTTTGCACAACCATGGAGAACTTTCGCCAAGTTCTGGTATTCCTATATGCCCCAGACAGTGTCGGCCTTAGCAAAATGGATTCGCACTTTTGAAAGCTGAACTTGTAATCGTGGCAATATCGCTTACTCAATCTTTGGACCTGAACGTACGCCATCAACTCATCATAGCGTGGTGAAGAGGCCACGAATAAAATCGGCGAGTTAACTACTCTCTGTTGCAGACCGTTGTTAATTTCAAAGTGTCCGGTAAAAGTAACATTGCCATTCTTCCCAACAAACTTTCTATCAGTGAGCATATTAAAGAATATGTACTGTAGTGGCTTGCTTATGCCCCGCTGGTCTAACTTAAAAAAGAGACCCTGCAACCAAACAGTGTCAAAGGCGTTTTCCAAGTCGATCATCACGTCACCCATGCATTGTTTCTTACCTTTGTTCCATTGGATATCCGATGCCAGTTTAGACATGGCATGAATAGTATCATTCTCCCCTCTGGAACCGAATTGGTTATCCAGAATAATATTTTTGTCCTCAACCCACTTAGTAAAGTCTCTTTTGATCACCATTACTGCTGTTCGGCATGAGGCTTTTCAACCTGAGATTTGCTGGATTGGATGTGTCTTTATTCCGCTTAGGAATTTATTTCACCATCGCTATCTTCTAATGAGTTCGATAATTTGCATTATTCAGCAAATTATTAAAAAGAGAAGTGTAAATGTCTACCGCTTTTAAAAAGAGGTGTCTAAGAACATTGTTTGATATACCGTCGATTCCTACAGATTTTTTACTTCTAAGTGAACCAAAGACCAAGAGATCTTCCTTTGACATAAATGGAGGATGTCCTCCTTCATCGGCGACGACATCATTTGCCAAATTATCATCACTGCACATAGTAAAGCCAGTGTTCTCCGATCGTCAGTTCCCGATATCATTTTGAAGATCGGAGTTGTGTATGAGGACGCGATCTTTCAAGACACGGTTTGGCCGAATGCTAACATTCACCTTATACACATGTTGAAAGACTTTCTCCTGAGGATCTTCGATCACACAAAAGTCGTCATCTGGGTTGGAATCTGGACACACGAAGATCCTACAACCCTACAAGAGAGATTGTATCAGGAAAGTTTTAGCTTACATAGACTACGAAGCCCACGATAAACCTTGTCGGTCGTACTGTTAATATGGGTATCTCATGTAAGGGTACGGTTAAAATCTAAGCCAAAGACTCTGGCGAATTCAATTTTAGGTGGACATTCTTCGACCATTGAGCAACTAGCGATAGATCAGCATTTATACGGGTTGTCGCATCATCAGCTATACTTACAGGGTAGCTGAGAACTATTTGAACATCGTCTGCGTACATTTGTATTTTGCAGTGCCTACGGATATGAGGAAGATCACTCTTAAGCATAATAAAAAGCAAAGGCCCGAGAATAGATCCATGAGGGACGCCTGCATTTGTTGTTAGAAAATCTGATCAATCTCTGCCTGCACAAACAGCCAGACTTCTACCGCTCAAATAACTTGCAACTAAAATCATTTAAATTCTGTAAAAACAACTTATGTGGGACTGTGTCAAATGGTTTTGAAAAGTCAAGCAGAACCAAAGTCGTTGTGTAGCCTTTGTCTATTTCATTGCGTATACTGTGTCCAAAAAATAAGGTGACATTGTATTTATTTTGAAAATTCTTCATTTATTCTTCCAAATCAATTTCATCCCCTTCAAAGTAATCCCCTCCCGATGCAATGCACTTATGCCAACGGATTTTCCAATCTTTGAAACACTGGTTGTAGTCACTTTCCGGGATGGCCTTCAGTTCCGTCTTCGCTGCGGCTTGAATCTCCTCTATCGTATCAAAACGGTGTCCCCGGAGCGGTCTTTTGAGCTTGTTGAACAGCCAGAAGTCGCACGGCGCCAGATCAGGTGAATACGGTGGTTGCGGAACGGATATGGGTTGAGTTTTTGGCGAAATGATCACGAATTACGAGTGCGGTATGGGATGGTGCATTATCGTGGTGTAAAAACCAAGAATTGTCTTTCCACAATTCCGGCCTTTTTAGGCGGATAGCGTTACGCAAACGACGCATTACGTTCAAATAATATTCCTTGTTGACTGTTTGGCCGGTTGGAAGGAATTCATAAAGCACAACACCACGATAATCGAAGAAAACAGTCAACATGACCTTGATTTTTGAGCGACTTTGGCGCGGTTTTTTTGGTCTCGGCTCTCCTTTGGCACGATATTCGCTCGATTGATCGGTTGTTTCGGGGTCGTAAGCATAGATCCAAGTCTCATCGCCAGTAATAATGTGTTTCATGACATCCTGGTAGTCAGAAAGCATTGTTTCATACACTTCAACGCGACGCCTTTTCTCCAAAAAATTCAATGTTTTCGGTACCACTCGAGATTTGACGCGCTTGAGGCCCAAAGTATCCTTCAAAATGGTATTGACTGAGCCTTTCGATAAGCCAACTTCATCAGCAAGGTCTCTAATCGTTAATCGATGGTTTTTTAACACCAAATCTTTGATTTGTTGGACGTGAGCTTCATCGGTTGAGGTTGATGGTCGCCCAGAACGCTCTTCGTCTTCGACACGTTCACGGCCGGCTTGGAAATCACTATACGACTTGTAAACATTTTTTTTAGACATAGCCTCATCATCAAAGGCTTTCTGCACCATCCTCAACGTATCCGCAGCAGAAAATTGATTCCGCAAACAAAATTTAATTCAAATTCTTTGCTCAATAAATTTCGACATCGCAAAAAACGAAAAATTCACTTTTAGCAGCTCACAAAACGACGCGTATCTCAAACACTATGAATATATTTTGACATGAAATTTCACATAGATGTCACTGACAGTACCACCAACCAAAAAAGAAAGAACAATTTCCAAATCCTTCGACGCGCGCAGTTTAAATTCATATGTCACCTTATTTTTTGGACACAGCAGTATATCCTGAACTAAGTTTAGCAGTGCGGTCGCGCAGCTGTAGTATGCTCCAAACCCTTACTGGGTTGCTGTAAGAAGTTTATTTCTATTCAAGTTACCAGAAATTTGCCAACTCATGAGTGTCTCGAGTTCTTTTGACAAAAAGTCGATACTCTTTGAAATTTGATGTTGCAGCCTTCAAGAGTGCGACAATTTTCGTCCTATATGATGTCATAATAATGGTGTTCAAAACATGGGTGAGATAAGGAAGGCTAGGGATGATTATTTTGTGAAATTTAAGATGCATTTCATCAATCCCGATTTTATTGAAAAAATTGCCTTTATGTTTGACGCTTCACTAAAAAAATGTAGGCAGTCCTCGGCATTATTGTTATCAGCTTCGGGTACACTAAAAATTTCAATGACGTTTCCACCAGCTTCTTTCTGCTCTCGCCAGTCCTCAAGACTATAAACTTTAAATCTAAGAGAGCTGATGAATGATTGCTTAGAAAATCGTTGGTTATTTGTTTTTCAAACTGATGTCCAGAAGACTCATTATGGGTCAGAGAATTTCTGGATTGGAGGTATTTTTGTCCCGTTTAAGAATGGGTTGCACAACCACCGTCATCCAAGATATCAGATAACGTACCTACAACTACTATTTTGAACTTTCGAAAATCGATCCAGTTCGTAACACGAAAATATGATACTGAGTTTCCGTGAGATGTGAGCGTCTAATAATAAATTAAAAAAACAAAACTGTTGTAAACGAATGATTTTTGTAAATTGCTTCCGGGTGGGTGTTCGGGTTTAATTCTCTCAAAGGAAATTATATTTTTTTTGGATTGAAAAATGACTTTCATTACTTCCGCAATGAAGGAAATCCAATTGATTTAATGGAACACTCTTACCAATGAGCATTCTCAACCCATGCCAGTGTTTTTTAGTTGCCACTTCCTGCTGCGTCATGCATAAAGTTTCTCAAAAGGATGGCTTCGCAAGACACCTAAACATTTTGTACAAGTGCTTTTTTTATTTTGGATTTTTACACTTCAAATTCAATGAGCAAACTCAAAAATTTGAATATTCTAAATGTTGCAAAGCTTTATCGCTAGTGATTCTTAATGGTATAAAGTTAATGTTCGGCTTTGAATTTGTTAAACACATCGGCGTTATGTCGTGGGCAATATTCTTCAATAAGAGAGTTATTGATTCCCATAGCAGTTCTGTTAAAACTCAAGACGGTTTCCTTCTGTACATTTGGTTCCTTTTCCATATCCTGTCAGCATATACCAGCGCTAAAACAATGACCAAATTTCGAAACGAAATGCTGCCGACACTCAATGAATTTTTGGCAATTTTCCATCAACTGGATTGCAATTTAAACTCAAAACCATATACAAGCCGACAAATTATGAAGGCTATATGGATATATTTGGGCTTCTTAATTTGTTGTCAATTCAATTTCGCTATCGCTTTTTTGCAAAATATCATGGAGTATGATTTTTTCGAACCACAGGCTTTGATACTCAAGGAATTGCTGATCCTAAGCTATGTCTACTCAAATTTGGTGTTGACCTGTTTCTACAATGAAATGAATGAGGCTTTGGAACGTCGCGATGCAAGGCAAAATGTGGCCAAATTCCTCAAAATCGCATTTCGTATTCAATGTGTGAAGAGAACCTTGAGCTCGTTCTTTGTGTCGACTTTGATTATGACCTACGCTCGCCTCATTGGGGATCTTTATTTTTTGTATGATGTCCTGAAGACCGTGCTGTATGTCAAGTATTTTGATCAAAACGATTTGGTGAATACGTATGCAAAATCGTTTCTTCCCGGTGTACCAACTTGTTTTAAGGGACCCTTTGCATTGTTTACTGTTGGCCTATCGTTGGATATGTTGGCTCAAACGGAGGAATTGTTCCAGAGAAAGATATTGATGGGGATGTTTCTTAAAGGAAGTCCACTCGAGGATGTACACGCTGAAAGGACAGTTAGTAAAGTGATGAACATTTTTGCAAATATTTACTCAGTGAATTTTTGTTTTTTTTTTATTTTTAGATCGAACTAATACTTCTCCAATTTAATGTGTACACAAAGAAACGTTTTGGCTATGGAAAGATGAGATTTGATCGACGATTTTCATTCGAAAGGATTTTGAACTACTTTGTTATCCACATTGTTGCATGTTTGCAGTTCTATGCTGGACAAATAATTTACAAGCAAACATAATCAAGTCAGATATCGACAAATAAAGGTCTATATATATTTTTATATTGATTTTTACTTAAAGTGATCAAAGCATTATAAATTCGAATCGAAAACATGGGCAAAATTTGGTTTTGGGTGCGAGTAGGCCAGCCCATACCATCAACTTGTCAAAAAAAAGTAAATGTAGGTGCTTTTTTATTTAAAAAGTGTTTTGAAAACATGATTCATTCCCTAGACAAATGCATTGCAAGACAAAAAAAAAAAATAAGATACATATTTTTTTTATTGGTTTTAGCATTTTTGAATCATTTTAAAAAAGATTTGCGAACTTCAAAAATATATCAAATTGGCACCGAAGTAATTGTTGATTTTTTTAGAAAATAAAAGAAAGTTTTGTCATGAAACTAAATAACTTTATTCTGTAATGTATTGCCCATTTTAAGCAATGACCTTTTGCCATCTTTCCACGTTCATAAAACTTCTGGTTTTTATTAGCAAAAAACTTAACCAGGTACGATTTGACATCATGAGAAAGAAATCAGAAATCAGGACTATATGGTAGATGTGGTAAAACATCCCAACCAAGCTCCAAGCTTGCATTGTCATGATGGAATACAACACCTTTTCGATTTGTCAATTCGGGCCGCTTTTCTTCAACTGCATTGTTCAATTTTGTTAGTTGTTTAATGTAGACATTTGAATTGATCGTTCGGTTGGGTGTTTACATTTCAAATAGACAATTCTTTTCTAATCCCTCCAAACTGAAAACAAAACTTTCTTTTGATGAATATCAGCTTTTGAATTTGTTTTAGCTGGTTCACCTGGCTTGCCCCACGATCTTTTCCGATTGACAATGTTGTAAACAACCCATTTTTCATCACCAGTTATCAATCGTTTTAAAAATGGACCGTTTTCATTACGTTTCTTTAACAAATCGCAGATGTTAATGCGTTGTGTTAAATGATTTTCTTTCAGTTCATGAGGAACCCATATGTCGAGTTTTCGTACAAAGCAAATTTTCAATGCATATATCTGGTACATGAAGCTTCTCTCCAATATCGTATAGTACTGTCTCAATCAGAATCCAAATCCGATTATTGCTTTGATTTGGTCGTCATCAACTTCAACTGGACGACCAGAGCGTTTTTCATCTTTGAGCTAAAAATCAGCAGAACGAAATTAGGCAAACCAATTTTGACATTGCCATTCTGTTAAAACTTCGTCACCATAAACAGCACATAACTTTTTGTGAGCTTGCGATGCGTTTTTTCCTTTCCGGAAATAAAAAAGCAAAATATGAAGTAAATGTTCGTTTTGATTTTGACAGACGCAAAACAAAAAGGACACAACCGATCAAAAATTTTTTTTTACTGATTCACGGTTGAAGTACCAACTATCAAATAACAAAATGTGTTTGACATTTCGATTATGTCAGCAAACCTAAAAATTCAACTAAAGCCATCTATGAGTGAAATCCGCAATTACTCAGTTGCCAACCTGATAGATCACACTTTTCTCGCCTATAGCGCCTTCACCCGCTTTTGAAAGTGTCCACGCTTCTGCACCATGTAGCAGGATGAGGATGATGATCATGATGAAGATGAATTAAGAAAAAATAAATTGTAGGTAAGTTTCACGATGTAACATTTTGCAAGAACTTACTCAGTTTATATTAACAGGCCCATAAATTAATTTAATGGACACTTTTTACTCGTATTGCCGTCATTGTGTTTCAAAAGTGTGTTTTCAAAATCAGCTCATGGGAAATCAACTATAAGACCAAAGTTATTTCTAAATTCTTTTTGAATTTGAATTTTTCTGAGCTTACATAAATAAAACGTGCGTTTGCGAGATATCATCGTAATTTTTGAAAGGCCCACCGATTCCATTATGTATGGAATATAATACCGTTCAAATGTTCGCCGCGGCTTCTCTGGGTGGCGCATCTGAAATGTCCAATTTTGCATGACTCTGTCGTATAAATCAGGATGAATTTTACCCCTGGCATGGAATATGTTGGCTTTAGGGGCCGCTGTGGTATGTGACTTATTCGCATAGACCTGCAACTTGAAGAAAACCCCGGAAGAAAAAGTCGAACGGGGTCAAATCGTATGATCTCGGTGGCCAGTTCACATCACTTCCAAGTGAGATGATCATGCCAATCGGTCGTGGAGATTTTCCAATGTGGCATGAGCTGTTTGGCACGTAGCGCCATCCTGTTGAAACCACATGTTGCTGGTTTCCATATGATCCAATTTAGGCCAAAGCAATTGGTAATCATCGCCATATAACGCTCTCCGTTGACGGTAGGGGCCTGGCCGTCATTTTCAAACAAATTAAGACCGATGACAAAATATATACCAAACGATGGTTTTTACGGGATGCATTGGAAAATTTTGTTTGTTGACGTACCCATTTATCCAGAAATGGCCGTCATCGCCAAAGATAATTTTGCGATATAAATAAGTACCAGTTTCCAACTGCTCCAGAGCCCATTCAGCGTACACAAGTCGTTTTCTATGGTCATTTACCTTCAGCTCCTAGATCAGTAGAATTTTGTACAAATCACGATGCAAAATTCGCCAAAATGCCGTCTGCGAAAAGGCGAGTTCTTGTAGGCGACGCGAAATCGACGATTATGTCGATCGTAAAATGAGCGAAGCGCGTGGAACGTAGTCAGAAAAAAACAACCATTTTGATAAAACAATTTTATTTGCACGCGTTGCTGACCACTATATCCAACCATACTATAACATGAAAAAATGTCTTATGTGTCGCAATCATTTCATATTGTTTTCTTGATAATTTTTCGTTCTTTGCCTTTAGCAAATCACTTAAAACTTTTTTATACTTTATAGCTCTTTGAGGAGTTTCAAGATTTTCAGTAAATCTTTTGATGACAGATTTTTTCTCGATTCTCTCAACTTCATTTGAGCTGCATAAGTCAATCCCTCGGTTTGATCTGTCTCCCTTATTTCTCCAGTTTTCTTCTCTTACTCCTATCGCATAATTCTTCAAAATATTTTGCAGGCTTTCCAGGTTTGGCCAAAGAGATAGCAATTGTGAATGACCCTTGTAGCCACGATTTCTTGTTTTCTAAAAATTTTACTTTTTTGGAAATGAATTCAGCCCAACAAAAGCTAAGAAACTTAAGGCTTATAATTTTGAAGTAGTTTACATATATTCTTGATACAATTTTCTTCCATAATTTTGAATAGATAGTTTATGGGCACAAGCAGTGCTCTAGCGAATTAGTCAGCTGCATTCTACCCCTTTTCACTATCACCCTAACACCCATCTCGCCAGGACTGCTCATCAGTTCACCATCAAGCCCAACTTCGGTCGTACAGCCAAGAATAGAGATTCATTTATAAGCCGCACAACACGAATGTGGAAAGCTCTACCACGCTCGGTATTTCCTACTCATTACAACCTGCAGAAATTCAAAAACAAAGTGCATCAGTACTTGTCTCTACTTCCTTCCTGATCCCTTCCATACGCGTTATTTATTAACATTTAAAGGGTAGTCATAACCCCTTGTACGCGCGTGATCATTACAAAAAACAAAAAAAAAAAAAAAAACAACTCCTGAAACTGATGATCCTAATAGCAAAAAATTGTTTGTTTTAGGTTTTTGAATGCCTTTTCTGACTTATTGCACGAAACTAATAACTCAGAGCATATTTTGACAACAACAAATAATCTGTTGTCCAATTCAACCAAAAATAATTCAAAAACACAGCACATATTAGTTTAAAAATAAATGTATGAAGTATGAGTGTTTTAATGATTCCGTTCCCAAAGGGTCAAAATTAACCATTCGTCTGTCCGTCTTTGTCTCCTGCACTCCTAAAAGGAAGTGTTTCATGAAATCGCAGCTGAACTAAGCGCCTTACAGTAGACAATTATTTTCTTGGGGAAACGGAACAGCTTAATAAAGTATGCAATCATCTAACGCAATCTAAAAGCTCGAATTTTTGCAACTTGTGGACCGAATCGCAAAATGTAGTGGTGTTAGTGAGAATTGAATGTTTTATAGTTCTCTACCCAACCAAACGAAGTGTCACATCCACGTATTCGTCTTTTGCTTTCGTTGCGGCATTTTTCTCAATCCGCAAAAAATGAATTACGTCATTTGAAAATATGTATTTCATTTGATTTGTGTTTGAATAATGATTGTCCCAGCATTTCAATAATAAAGTAAAAACATAGGTTTACGAAATGAAGAAAATGTAAACATTAAATGAAGTAGTATGTGCTGTTTACGCATTTAAGGCACACACGTTTATTCAATGTTAAGATATATTTTTTTTCTTATATTTCAATATATTTTAATCATTTATTGGGCACAATTTCTTTAATAAGTTGACAACCATAACTTAAACACAGTCCAAATTCGCATTATACGCTGGTCTTTAAAAAATTAATTTCAAGAAAATACGATAACAATCAATATCTCAAGCTGCGGTAGAAAAACGCGTACGGATGTAATACGCGTTAGGGTGGTAGATTGGACACATAACAATTTGACGTTTATCAACGAATTCCGTCGAACAAATTTGCTTTAAAAAAAGTCAAAATTTTAGATTTACACACTTCACACAGTACATCTGCATCAAAAAATCATAAAATCTTGATCGTTTTAAGTCCTTCATTTTTAAAAGAATTACAAGTAAACCGATGTCGAGCTTTTACTATGCCTGGCTTAATCTTACATATTTGTGGACGATGCTATGAGAAATCCTTAATTATACAAGTGTCGCATACTCTTAGAAAGCGCGGAACCCTTCATGTGAGAGTCAACTTTCACTTGGGTATTTTTTTTTCTATTCAAGTTTAGCAGTGATCCATTCTAGGGTTGGTTCTATTCACTCTTGTTTTTCTTAAGTCATTTATTCTCCCAAGAAGTACAAACATTTTAAATCAACAAGAAAACAATAGTGTCCAAGTGCGAGACGAAAGGTTCCATACAAATTTTTAGGTATGTAAAGACTTCATCCATCATGGAAAGATTTTACCCGAAAGTATTTGTAGTACCCCTAAGGTTTTGATTCCCTTGCGAGTATCAAAAATATTCAGTATAAACAGCCATATCTTTTGACTGCGTCGATGCGGACGCTTTAAGGGTATTAAATATTAATACTTATGCTCCACGCATTATTGAGAAAAAGGGTCTTGACAGGCAGACTGACTGCGAAGTGATCCTATAACGGCTCCATTTTTCCTTTTAAGGTACGGAACCTTCAAAATGTGAGAAAAATTATTTATTTCAAATCCTAGAGCCTATTTATATATTAACGAATGCATTCCAGTCTCAAATTTGTTTCCTTATTTAAGACCTACCAAAAATAATAAAATAAAATAGCATAACTCCAATCAAGACTATCCTTTTGGGTACGCTCATGCAGTACCTGATACTTCTTGAGCCCAACAACTAGTCATGTGCATCCAGAAAAAAACCGCCGCAGGTAGTTTATGTCCACTTGCCAATGAGTTTCTTAAACTTATTTATGTGTTTGAATAGCTCGGTCTTAATTCTATTCTAACATTTTAAAGTTTCACATTCCTTCTACAAAATGTGATGAAAATATCTCACTACAGTTTGATTTGCTTAGTTAAAATCTCAGAATTCACCGGTTAAATTCCGGAAACAATAACATTTGACATTCTACCCTTTAACTTGCAGCATAGAAGCTCACGCAAATTAGCAGGCATACCAGGAAATGTCAGATATTCCTCTCCGATATATGCACACAGCTGAAACAAAAAACTCATCTCACTTGAGAGAAATCTGAAATGACTTAACTATAATCCGAAAATGCAGCCAGCAATTATAAAATTTGTGGAAATGTTTTGCGAAATTTTTGGAGTGAATTATTTCATAGTAAACTAAACATTTTGGAATGTACCTACTTGTACCGACAACATGTGTTAGATCCCATTGAAGAATGTGCTTTTGGCTAGTCTCATCCTTGTCATCCTTGCCTCTCGTTCTAATTCAATGAAATTGATTAATTCATTCGATTCGAGGAATGAACTGAGTGTATCCAAATATTGTCAATGTTCTGGATCTAATTTCATTTTCACAGTTTTATTTTTTTCAATGATGCCTTGAATAAAAATTAAGAAGCGGCCTAATGCCAACCGAAGACGCGCACGAAGGGTTCCGCTCTATCATTCGATATCTTACACTTTTTTTCCTAATCTACTTCTAGGCGTAAAAGTGATGTGATTATTTTTTATCAACATGTTTCTTTTGTGGGTACCTCCCTTAGTTTGTATAAATGTGATGGTATTACACATTGCAGCTCTGTGACAGACGGACGGACAGTTGATCCTTAGTAATAGGGGATCCGTTGACACGCTTTGGGTACGGAGCCCATTTAAATCTTCTTCTCATATACCATTGCTCGACACCACCTTCCAACAATGCATCAGGTATCATCTGTTTCTATTCCTGAATGTCCTCGGGATATACCTCACGTTGATGTCTTGCCAGACCTTGATAGATGAGGAGTTGCATTTTAATTTACTTTTCTTCCTCCGTAATCGTTCACCCTCGAACTGCAGACTTGCTGCACTGTGACAGAAATAACGTGCTTTGCATTTTAACCCTTAATTGGATTTGTGAGAGGTGCACGGGAAGAATTCAATAAAACTATCCTCGAATACACACATACATTATCCGAGCTGTTATTTATATAAGTCACATTATTTGCTGCTAAACGAGGGTCTTCATTCAAATTGCATGCTATTCGACATCATTACTTATAGCTTGGTAGACATTTATGTACCTACGTGCTTAAAGCTATAAATACCGACATCTCAGCTGAGTTGGGTCTCTGTTGATGACACAAGTTTAGTCCAAATCACTTGTGTGGTTTCTAAGGGCACGAAATTGTTGAATTTTACATCAACCCGCAAATCATCCGTTTTTCGGGGGAAAATCTCCATAATGGAAAACTAAATCGTTTTGCACCCGAAAATTTCAACAAAATTTTGATGTGGGCTTTATAAAGTGTGACGCTGAATTTAACATTGATCTCTTTAGACAAATAAATATTCACTTACCCTTACTTTTCGTCTGAATGTATGCTCAAGAGCTAAATCCTAGGAATTTTCTTAAAAGCACGTCCTTTATGTCCTTCAGAAAATCGTTGAAAACTTTTGGTTCACAGTTTATTTACTTTTGTTTTCAACTTGAAGGTTACAAGTAAATTGTTGGATTTTGAATCAAGTGAAGGGTTGGCTTGATAGCATGATTATGAGCGGTAATCCAAGACTTATGAGTATCGATATATTAGTATACCGCTTCTCGAGTGCGTGAATTGCTTTTGAAAAAATAATCTTAAGTGGATACTCCCAAGATGTCCTGAACCCTGATCCTTAAGTCAGAAAGTGATGAAATTCTTTGTGGAGAGATCGACTTTGATGTTGAAGCAATTCTTAACCCACTTGTCGATCTTACTTAAAAGAAAACACTTCAAAAATGATATCATGATATTGCTACACTAGTGGCGGTCTGCACTGGCCGATTAGAGATCATGTCGTTAAGCTGGGCATCCCACACAATTCACACTGTCGCAGCTGCACAAACTAAGCTGAGAAGGAAACCCGAACACACTTCTTTTGCGCCTGTCGGGCACTTACTAGAGCTAGACAGCGAGCGCTTGGTAGACCTTTCTTCAATTCAATTGAAGAAATTTCTGCTAAGGACATTGAGCAACTAATGTCATTCTTAAATACCTCAGGCTGGATTTAGAGATATCTCAAAAACACCTCATAAATAAGTTAACAGAGCATATAGTGCTAATTAAGTTCTCATCGAAAAACCACTTTTACCGACCCTTACCTACCATCTGCAGGCTTTAGTTGCGTGGTTGACGTGGATTCTTAAACTTTCGAAATGCGTTGGGTCAGGTCTTTCTAGTCGACAATAATGACTGCCTCATTTATATCAATCTATACAGCCTTGTTGTTCCGGCCTTTCAAGATCGTCCTGTAAGATTTTTCATTCTCTTACTTTACTCGTAATCAGCGAAACGTACCTTCTAAAGAATCACTATTTTTGAAGAAGTTCTCATTCGTTCAGTGGCCATGTTCTAGCAGGACGAAGCGCAACTCCGCTACGAAAAAATTGTACTGATATGACAGTTCCCTTCGCGACCTTTTTCTGCACTAAGAGCTGTTATCTCTTCCTTCTGGAACGGGGGTTAGTGATTATTAAAAGACCTAAATTGTAAAGTGGCTAACCTTCAACTTATAACATGCAGTCTTGAGTGACATTTCATTGTGACGTATGTTGCTTCTAAAGGGATTTCAAATACGGACCAACAAATGATTGGTCCTTTCTTTTGGTCGTTCGTATCTACGAGTATACCAGTCATATTACAAACAGGTGATGTTTGTAAGTTTGTATGTATGAAGTTATCTTTGAATTTCCCATCCGTTTTTAAAAATTCTTCCACCAATATTTACAATGGACCTTCGGAATGAATAAAGGCAATAAATTGTCCCCCTTAAAGAAGAGTCTTTCATAGCGACCAATTATTTTAATAAAGTTGCTTTCTAAAGAAAAGTTTTAAAACTGAAAAGATTCTTTAAAAAAGTCCGCGATGACAGATCTCTATATGTTAAAGTTAATACACTCTTTGAGTCCTACAATTTTCCACGTACACGAAACCTACGTGGACGATGTCGCAGGACCCGGCTAGAAGCTTATAAATTACTGTGGACAAAATACGGCATCACATAAAAAATTTCGTAGAACCCTCATTTTGTTTTCTGAAAAGAGCATGTTCCTAATCCTTTAACCATATTTTAAATCAAAAAACAAATTAAGCCAAATTCGGTCTAAAACATTTTTTATTTATCGTGCTTTCCAAATCTTTACAAGTTTTCTTTAGCTTCGCAAGCTTTTATGCTGGGCTTTTATTATGGGCCGTTTTAGTAATGAAGCGAATACGATGGAGCATGATGAAGCGACAACGCCGAATGAGCGACGAGTGGAGAATGGGATAGAATTGAGTGTGATAGAATTGGTCCGTGCGAGATCAATGGAGCATGAGAGATCAAAGGTGCATGAGAGATCAAGGGAGCATGTGAGATCAAGGGCCCATGGCTAATGTAGGATGATGATGAAGATACTACAGCAGCTGGCTGGACGTATGAATGCGACAGGAGAGGTGCGTGTAGACCCAATGCCAGACCACGCTTTGTCTTCGGCGAATCAGCGGGAGCTGCAAATGCACCAGCAGCAACAATGAGGATGATGATCTGTGGAAGAAATGTAAAAATAGAATAAGATGTAATAAACGGAAAGTTTAAAGAAGTACAGAGGTGCAAGGGAGATCTAAAAACGTTCCAGGACAACTATCCTGATAAGTCTGTAATTAAAAAAGGTTCCGAATTTCGATTATACATAAAAATTGGGCGCTCAAAAAAAACAAGAGGTTACGATTTTACCGAGAAGGGATCTTCAAAAACTGGAGGCATTCAAAAACACTTGGAACACTTTTTGACATAAAGCCCTATTTTTCACTTTTGTTTTACTAAATTAAAAATCACTTACAGCGTATTTCATATTGAAATAATAAAACGATGACGTTGATTTGTTGTGAATTGAAAGTTAACAGTCCAGTTGGGGTGCCTGATGGATACTATTACCAAAACCACTTGACTCTTGATATTTATAGGAACTTTTTGTTCGGTAAAAAAGAATGCAAAGATCGTATGCCTACGTATATATTTTTGAATGATACAAGCTGCGGACACCCCGTAAGTCGCCAAAAAATGCAACAGAAAGGCGAAAGAAAAATGCGTACCAGTAACACATTTATGTATCTAATTGCCAAACATTCTCTCTCACTCTGTATTCGATACAAACTTGGATTTGTCAGATTCGAAGGAATAACTCGGCCTAAGAAGGAGGGGCGATGCCAAGGCGTATACTCTATTATATTGCACTTACTTATGTTGTTTACATATCTAATAGCAACATTTCGCATTCTTTTGCAGGGCCAGTAAACAACTAGTGTAATACACTGCGCACCATAAGAATGAGGAATAGCTTTTGCGATGCATTCCTTTTTGACTTTTTTATCCGAAAATATTTAAGCAAGTGTTTTCATTTAAATTGAAACACAAATTAATTAGTAAAAGACGTTGACAACGACAGAATTTACAAGCAGTGAAGAGCAAGATTTGCAAACTGCTGTTTGGCGGATCCTCAAAACTGTTGGAAAAATTCTCAGAAAAACAGTTTATTCTGCGTCTTGCCTCAAATTCCACTTAATCTAGACTATTCTAGACCAAGTTCATAAGACGTTTCGAATGAGTTTATTTTTATTGTATAGATTCTTCTGTACGTGTGTTTGTTACTTAACTCCTCTTAAGCGGTTGTACCAATTTTGATAAATTTTTCGTGTCTGTTTGAACTTTAAGTCGACTTTTAAGTAAAAAATTCAAAAAATTTTCAAATGAATGGGAATATTGAGCTTTTTTGTCACTTTTTGCCATTTTGGGAGTTGGGTTGATTTGTTAACAAAAAGTGAGGCCTTTTTTCGAAGGAGCTTTTTTTATGAGGTGCTCTAGGATTTTTTAAAGACAGCAAAGCTGTTTGATATTTTAAGAGTCAACCCTCTCATAAGATGATAAATGTAGTCAATAGAGACCGGTCTTTTAACGTAAGTGCAAGAACGGTTCGGAGAAGATTGAAAGTGCAGGGCCTATTTTAATGCAGAAAAAGCATCACATAAACCTCGAAAATAAATGACTGCATTTGGAATTTAAAGAAACTTGTGAATAAGCAACCATTCCGTGGAATGATGTGACTGCATGTTCATACGAAGCGACAGTACTAATGGCAGGAAAAAGTTTCATTGTGACCAAAAGGAAGGATCTTTAAGCCTGTAATTCGGCATTCGCATGGCGACGAAATATCTGTACAGAAAAAGTATTATAATTTATTATAGGTATATTATTTGTGAGTTTTCGACGATGTTGCAATATGTATCATAGTTGTGAAGTCACTCGTGCATCAATTCAGCCGAATAAGCCTGTAATTCGGCATTCGCATGGCGACGAAATATCTGTACAGAAAAAGTATTATAATTTATTATAAGTATATTATTTGTGAGTTTTCGACGATGTTGCAATATGTATCATAGTTGTGAAGTCACTCGTGCATCAATTCAGGCGAGTACAAGTGGTGATTGTTGTGAATGGAAGAAATGCAACTTAATATATAGTTATAGTAATTGTTAAAGTTTAAATGGTTCGCATGCGAAATAGAATTTTTGCAGGATTCAGATACTTCAGAATCGTGTGTCCGAAAAATTGTCGGAATATTTTTTTTAATTATTTCCTTCGCTCTTCAAGAGGATATTAAGACTCTAATAATGTGTTTAGCACAGAACGAGTGGGTGGAGCGCGAAACGGTACGGAGGGTTTTGACCTATTTGCTTTAACCTTATTCGCAGGATTTTATTCATCATTAGTTTTGATCGATGAACTTTGAAAGTTGGGAAGATTTAGCTTAAACACCCCGCTGTCAGTGTTATGCCCTCACAACAGAGCCATTTACACACAATCTACACAAACTGCGATTTTGAAAACACGAATTAGGAACTAAGCCGATACAACAACCACTACAACAACGCCACCCATTATTCAGACTACTATGACTACTATCACTGGTTGACCAACCCAGTGATAGTGCCATTAACTTAATCCCAATGGCAAATGGTGACTGGACCAGATTCGAAAAACTAGAGCACTACCCTAGGAATCGAACCTTGGACCTATCAATTAAATCAATTGAAAGGCAGACGCTCTACCAACTTCGCCACCCAGCTGCTAATGTTGTCCTTCTTTGGTTTGCTCTTACGTAAATTGGATTTTTTTTTATAAACTGTTTAAAGATGAACAGTAGATTAAAAATTAAAAGAGAAATTTAAACTTGAAACTCAAACGTGTTTTGGTTTCCATTGTCATATGGGTGGAGACCGAATTGGATCAAATAATTTTACATCGACTTATTTGCTTTCGCTTAATTCGCAGTATTTTATTCGCGAACTAGTTGATAAACTAGAAAGTTATATGTTTGTCTGTTATGTGCATGTACAGAATCATCGTGATATATGTCAGAAACAGGGGACTCTACAGTGAGTCACGAATCACGCCCATGACCCGGTACATGGTTGTTTTTTTCCAAAAAATATCTAGCTATTGCCAAATCAACTTGTCAACAGCATGGCCAACCAATCACATATTGCCAAACACCCTTACCTGAACGCAATGGTATAGCTGCAAGAGGACCTCTTTCCCTCAGATGCAGATGAAGAACCAGCTTTCTTCGAAGAAATGGGACACATTTATCAAAGAGGAAGACTTCTTACAACAAACCACCTTAAAGGACCGACATCAAAACCCAGATCCGAACAATGTACGATATGCTCAAATATGAAACATTTTTTTTTACCAATACATGAAAACCATTTCCTTTAATTTTAAACCAAACGTTGGGCCCCTTTTCTTGAGCCAAGAAATATATAAACAACACCAATGTAAATATAAATTTAGGAACAATTGCAACTTTAAATATTTAAAGGTCAGTAAGAACTAAATGTAAAAAAATGCTTTCCCAATGGACCCAATTATAGATCATCTACGCAAACCATTATTTTTGATAACATGAATCCAGAATTCCAGCAGCCGATATGGTATAACGACAGCAAGACAACCCCCATTTGATCGGACAACTATCAAGGTTTAACCACTCCAGTAAAAATGCGGTTAATTTCATCCTAACAGAAAATGGTGAGTGGATTTCATCTAGATTTGAAAACTAGATAAAATTTCGAGGATTCGACGCTGTGTCATAGTCGCAGTTGCTTCTGGCATTGACTGGAAACGTGTTGTCTTTTCGAATGAAAAAATAGCTTAGTTCTTCCAGGTCCAAGGTATAAAACCTTATGACTTAGGAAAAGCTTGTTTTGTCCAATATCACAGCCGTTCATTAGGGTGCATGGTGAAAGAAGCTATCACCTACTAGGGCAGCCTTTTTTCCACAACAATGAACCAAAATAGTAACAAATATTTTCTTGAACGTTCATTTTCAAAGATGTTTTCCAAATATTTTTGGACCTCTGGAATCGAGTTTTCATTCAAGCGTTGCTAAAAGCTGGATTCACTCAGAAAACGTGGAAGTTTTGTCATCACTGTCTCATTCATTTGAGTTTAACATCGTGGAAAACGATGGGTTCTTGATAATGACCCCTCAATAATAGCTCTATCCATAATCCGGGGACGACATTTCACTTGACTATCTAAAAACCTATGATTCCACTCAAAACTGTCTTATGTCAACATACAAAATTTGCATATGTTTAAAACCTGTAAATGTGAATTTTTCTTGCATATTTTCTTGTTTAGGGTTCAAAAGAGTGCCAACGGAACCCTATTCTATATAAAAACAAATAACAAAGGAAAAATATAATGTTAAAAATAAAGAGATTTCTCCATACAAAAAACGTTTTTTTTTTTAAATTGCTGCTCAATTTTACCCAAAGGAGTAGGCCCTGAGAAATTTAAGACTTAAAAAATATTTAGTTTACTGTACGCTGGTACGGAACCTTTTGTGTTGCTGTCCAAATTGTACTTGGCCGCAAATTAATAAAAATTTTCATGTAGCCTCATCTAGGTGGAGGACCTTTTTATAGCCTCTTTCATAAGGTCAAGACATTCTAATGGCTTTAAATATTAAGCTCATAAATTATTTGCCTTTTTAATGGAGAAAAAATGTTTCCGGGTTTAAAAAAAACATCATTGAAAAAAAATATGTTGCCGCATCCTATTGATTCGCAGTGTATACTTGCTTACTGGAGCACGTATCCATAATTCGATCAGTTTTGACCGACTGCAGTTCAACAAACAAATTCTACAAATCATACGATGAATTGCAATTCCAGTGCGGAGCATATTAGTGTGGCGGCCACGCCACTCCGGCCGCCGCCGTCAAAAGTGAAATTTCATCGATTAGGCAACTGCAGCTGTCTGCTAACTGAAGGTGCGCGTATCTGGGTCTCTATGGTGGGCCACACTACTAGGAAACTCGGTTGGTTTCTTGTTTTTCGCAAGGAGAGCTATTCGGGCAATCCATATCGGACTTGTTTATTTATAGGCGTTCAATCAAAAAGCGTTTCAATTATCATGGAAAATGTGCGCGTATCTGAAAGGCGAAGCATATGATGGACGCACTTGCACTCGTTTCGTTGTCCGCTAGATCTGGTTGGTCTAAAGTAGCTCGCTCCAAATTTAAGTCATATCTCAAGTCAGTTATGAATGAACAGGATGGTGACAGGTCTGCAGCCCAAGTGTGTCAATAAGTAAACAAAATTCCCTCAGAGGAGTAAATATCTGAGCTGTGTAAGTGCTATTAATCGTAGCCATCATTTGCCTAATTTGATATTATCTGCACGTACCACGTAAAGGCCCGATCCATGTGTCAAGATCTTGAAGTAAGTTCAAATTGAAAAGCCCACTGACTTTGGATAAGATGGCTGATAGTTTTTGTTGGCCGCGCGGCGCGGCGACAGAGTATCTCGGGAAGGAATCATATTTTTTGATTTATTGCTTTGTCGATAAGGAAAATATGGCCACCTGTGCGACTTGCAGACAAAGTTGACAACTCCCAGTCACTGGATTGGGCTTGAACATTTTCGAAATGACGGTTTGAATGATTTGAGAGCTGTCACTGAGATTAAGAAATTGATTTATAGTCAAGTGGTAGAGAATGTGAGCGACGGACGTTTGAGCCCACGCTTTTGCAATTTGAATTTAGAACCTAGATTCTGAAGTGAATTATTTGTGAAAGATCTCTTAAACTTAATCATTTCACAAACTGTTGCTGAGGTCTTATGTTTTTCAACCTACAACCAGTGGAAAGAAATTTTGATACATCGATGGCGTTGAAATCCTGCGTGGACCTCGACCTCAACCAACAAGTTGGTCCTTAGTTTGCTGCGTCACAGTAGTAGTACAGAGGATTAGTTGTGGTTCTTTTCCCAACCAAGGTGAGGTCTTCCTTTATCATGCTAACCCTTAGGTTTAGATCTCAAGAATCTTCGCCAGGAGCATTGATTTCATTGTACCCGGAATCTTTCAAATCGCAATTCGGAAAGCTTTTCGTTGAACCTTCTTCGCCACACTTCGTTAACGAATTTTGATCGGCTTTTGGTAAGAATCATGTTTTGCATCGGAAAGCACTACAAAGACGTTAATGGTCCTGCATAATTTAAGTTGGTTCATTCGAGTTAACATTTTATTACTCAATTGTTTTCGTTGCCCAAAGAAGCAGCGAATAGCAAGATGGATTCTCAATTTGATCGCTGTTATGATTCACTATAGATCCAAGATAGACCAAACCTATCTATTGTGACTTGTGTGTAGTTGAGCACTCGTTCCTTCAATTAAGTGAATATCGTTTGCATACATTGCTGATAAATTGAATTTCGGAGAGCACACTTTTAAAGGAAAGGCTTCAAAGATATCGTTGGGACCGGAACAGCTAGCTTTTTCCATCGTCAGCCTGTAAAATCGGAAGAATTTTCTTAATCAAAGCATTGCTCTGCACAGTTCATCTCGGTAAAGGGTTTTTCAATAAGAGCGCAACAAAAGTTTTTTTTAAATAAAACAAAAAACGGTTTTGGATATCAATGAAATTCTTTATTCCTGTGAAAGAACGTTGGATGCCATTATGTATGGAACTCGATTTCTTTCGCATGGCCACCACGGGCACGCTTACAGAAGTCCAGACGCTGAACCCAATTTTCGACGGTTTTCAAGCATAAATCGGCCGATACTGCTGCAATTTCACGTTCGATATTCGTACGAAGTTCATCAATCGTCGCTGGCTTCTTGGCATAGACCATAGACTTGACGTAGCTCCACAGGAAATAGTGTAACGGCGTCAATTCGCACGACCGAGGCGGCCAAGCGACTGGACCATTCCTTAAGTTAACATATTCTCCAAACTTGGTTTCCAATAAATTGATTGTGATATTCGCTGGGCGGCTTGCGGCGCCGTCCTGCTGGAACCACATGTTCTCCAAGTCCATATCATCCAATTGGGGCCAAAAATATTCGGAAACATTTTGTTCTGTGCCTGTGGATTTAAATTTTTCCACTTGACGCTCAATTGTTGATCTGCTAGGACGTTTATGACGACCATAAATTGGACGTAGCGCTCTTAACGTTGAGGCCACTGACCCCGAATTTCGGTAGTAAATTTTAATAATCTTGACTCGTTGTTGGCTCGTATATCATTCCATCATGAAAAAGGCAAACCTTACTGAAGAGAAATGTCAAAAGAGCGGCAAGAAATATGGCGTCGTTTGCTGTCCCTGTTGCTCTACTCTTGTAGCGTCCCTGTTGAAAAACCCTTTATACGCTGCCACTTGGTCAGTGTCGATTTCGAGCTTGTTTGTTTTTCCAAAATCTGCGACAAATTTAAGATTTGATTGATTGTGAACTTTCGTGGCGCTCCACAAACTTCATGTGGCCGAATCAGGTTGTTAACGAAGTGTCTTAAGCGTCCACACTTTTACCTCCTTGGCAAATGATATTTTTGGAGGAATTGGAAAATACAAGACACGACCGACGAAAAAGCCACACAAATCTGGTGAACTAGCTTTGCTGCGCAGCTTGTGGAAGATGACTAACAGATAAACAAGGATTTGTTTTCAAATCTTATGCTGCTTGTCACGACTTATAGAGGTGCTTTTAATCGTCCATCCGATCAGCTTACCTAAGAAGCCAACACCTCCGTGGAGTTGATTGCGACCGAGAACACAAGTTACGTCTTTGAAAGTTCTTGAGATTCTGAGCCTGTCAATTGGCGCCCTAGGTCGTGTGATTTGACTCCTTTGAACTACTTTTCTTGGCAGTATATCAAGTCACTCGTGTATGCTGATAAACCAGCTACAGTTGACGACTTAGAAGCCAACAGCCTTAGTGACCACATAACAAAAAATGCATTTTGTTTTTAATAAAAACAAAATAAAAACAATATCCTTTAAAAATAAAATTGTGTCAATGCACAGGAATAAAACTGATAAGCTGATGGTTAAGACTTCTTAGGACATGGATTGTATGTCCCGAAAATTCATGACAACTCTCAGTAAGCATTCGCGCTATTATTAAAAATTATGCCAATTTTCATCATTTCCTCTGTCATTTTTCAAATATTTTTTCTCAGCTTCTTGGAAGCTTTTCTGAAACAAAACTGACAGGATAGAAAGTCAAGCGAGAGAAATTAAAATAAAAGCAGTCAAACTTATTGGTATGTACATCGTCCATTAGTCCATCACGGAAACGGAGTCTTGAATTTTTTTGATAGGTTTTGATTCTGCGAGTGAGTATCAAAATGTGATGCAAAAACAGGCATATTTTGTGATTGTGTCGATTTAGAAGATTTGTATAAGTTCCTGAGAAAAAAAAAATGGTAACAGACAGACGGCCAATAAAGAGATCCTATAAGGGTTCCATTTTTCCTTTTGAGATACGGAACCTTAAAAAGGGACTTTCGGAGTCAAATGAAAGCGTTCATAAATTATGACTTTGCAAATCATGTATCATAATTGGTTGCTAAAAAAAGTCCTCTTGTATTTTGAAAAAAAATTAAATAAAATCTTTCCATTTGCATACAACACTCTTAAAATGAAATGTTTACCGGCAAGCTGTCGAAAGTACCCCAGTTTATAAAAACATTCAATTGGATTAAGATCAGGGTTAGCTTTTATTTTCGTTTTGCAACGCATACACCGTCGCGTCGCCAAACTGCCCAATCAATTACCTTGTTCCCGCCGTCATTCAAATCCTCAAATCCATACACTTCAAAGTATCACTAGAAATTAAACGCATTAATCAAATTCAAACGCAACTCGAAGCTGTCAGACAAGTGTCACCCATCGTTCAGACAAGCGTCCGATAATACTTTTTGACTGCGATTTGAAAGTCAATCCACTTCAAGTGCAAGAATGACTTTATTCGATATCGGTATTATTTAATGATTTAAATTTGAATTAAAACAACACCGACTATTGGAGCATTAATGAATCAATTAGGCTTCCAATACAAGACATCGATTCGCATAAATCAGCCGCTGTTGGCGTGCAGTAGATAGCATGCGTAATTGTTGCGTTAATTTTGTCTAGTGAACAATTTTGAAGAAATCACGCAATAAGGCGCACGCAAGCTGTTCTTGGAGTAACTTTTGGCTGTTAATTCCACTCAATTGACAGTTGTTAGTGTCGTTGGCAAATTACCTGTCAAATTGTTCTGTACGTTATGCGAAATGACGCTTATTTTGGTTTGCCGCGAGATGACAAGTGTTTCATTTTCAATAAAAAGAAAAAAAAACTCTAAGTTGGATCATTTGTTGATTGTTTTTTGAAGTATATTTCATTTTGACACTGACAGCTTTTAAAGATATGACAGAAACTCAGTACGATTGTTTGTTTTTTCGCTAAAACAACGTTGAGAAAGTTTGCTGCCGAAACAGTGCGAAATCAGAAAAGAAATTTGGATCGAAATAAACCAGCAACTGCAGCTGATGCACGCAAACCATTGAATAAAGCTCGTGAGACTGGTTTGCTGATTCATAACAGAACATATTCCCCAATCGACCTGACCTTACTTTTGGAATGCTCCCATTGAGTGGCTCGAATTTTGTGGATGTTCTCGATAAGAAGCTTGACTTTTGTGTCCTTTTTTTTCTTCCTTTCCTTCCTTTTAATGGTATTATGATAGTTTGTAAAAAACCCATTGTGTTTGATGTCACACTTTTCACTGACTGTTGTCAGTTTAGAAAAACAATGAACACACTTGCTTGAAAAATATTTTTTTCAGGAAAAGAACCTATCACTCGAGAACAAATCAAGCCATCAGTGTGTTCAGAGTGATTTAATTTTTATAGCAAAAAAAACTGTTGAAAAAATGGTTCCATTTGTTTGATAAAAATCATTTTAGTTTTCTTAAAAGAAAAGTTCAAAAATTCATTTAACTTATAGCTCTCAACTTCCTCATAAGATAAAAATGTTGGTATTAATAAATACACTGCCGTTCATAAGTTTCCGGACATATTCATATTTTTTATATATATTTTTTTTCCATTTCAATTTTAACATTAAATTTTTTTGAAATTAAGTTAGCCTTATAACTGAAAACATTTTGGTAATAAAAAATTATTCGTCCCCATTTACATCGAAATTCCATCGCATATTTGCACCGACATTGAATCGATCAACTTCTTTATGTTGTCCAATGTTATTGATGTCAAGACTACTTGCAGAATTTGTCCAAATTAATCTCTCGATGTTGGACACAGTTTAACGAACCTGTCTGGCCATTTCAAGTTAAGGTGCGTCTTTCTCTAGTTTTTGATCCACGTTTCTACAACAGAGTTTGGTAATTTATTTCAGAAATGTGGGTCCCATAAATCTATACTTTACCTTTTTAGCTCTGAGCTATCCGTCTGTCCGTCTGTCTCAGAGCTGTGTCTCTTAAAGCGTCATAGGGAGAGACTTGAAATCTTCACAGAATATGCAATGTAACGTAATGTTAAAAATAAATGAGGGTCCCCATTCAAATAAAGTCTTTCATAAAATCGCAACTGAACTTAGCGCCTAGTAGTAGAGAATGATTTTCATGGAGCAACTTAACAACATCTTAAAGTATGCAATCATTTCGTCCATCTCACACAATGTAAGAGCACGAATTCCAGTACGAAAAATAAAAAAAAACATTTTGCAACTTGTGGAATGAATGCCAAAATGTACTGCTGCTAGTGCGAATTGAATGCTGAAAACTGACAATGTATGCGTGTTTGTGTTTCACTTATGATTGTCCCAGCATTTCAATAAGTCATTTAAAACAGAGGATTGAAAAATCAAAAAAAATGTAAAAATTTAATGACATTGTGTGTGTCGATTACACATTTAAAGCACACAAAAATATTCGATGTTTAAAATACATTTTTTCTTATATTTCAGTATTTTTCAAACCTACTGTAGAACAATTTTTTTGAATACGTTGACAACTATAGTTAAAACACGCTCCAGAATCACATGATACAATTGTGTTTCGTAACTTACTACAATATCTTTAGTTGCGATAACGGATGTGACACACGCTAGGGTGGGAAATTGCTGGACTTTAACTGTCATCAACGAATTCCGAACGAATTTTCACTCGGTTTGAAATTAATTCGCATGAATTTTCCAAAAAAAAAATCAGAATCAAAGTTTCTAAGTTTCTGCAGTAAGTCTGTATCGAATTATCTTTCAATCTTGTGATCATTTTAAACCCTTTTTCTTTGAATTTTTTAATTTCACATCTGGAAGTTCGTATTCAAATTGAAATTACTTTGTCTGGATTACCCGTACATGCTTATGGGTGAAGCTATGAGAATAGTATATAATGTTGCTCTTAAGAGGCGTGGAACCCTTCGTGTAAGAGTCAGCTTTCACATGGCTACTTGTTTTTGCATTTAAATCGCACGAAAATTCATGAAAACTAATTTTCTCCATCGGAACAGTCAAAGGAAGACTTTAACTCAGGGGCAACACAGTTGTATAGTAATTGACGAAATGAGAATAGAAAAATAACGCAACAGGATATTCAAAACGTTACAAATCAATTATTTATTTGTTGATACAACTTTACTGGTCGGTGGTCAAAGGACAAGAAAGCTAGCAAAAAGACAACGCTCGACCAATGACCGAGACGAAAATTAGTCTTTGGAGTGTGGGGAGGAAGAATCAGCTGGCTGTTGCTCTGTTGATGGCGTGTTTACATTTTTTTGGCGCATAATCCATAGCAACAGTGTTTCGTATAGTTATATAAATTTATTTTAATATTATTTGAAACACAATTCATTTCTATGATATTATTTTTTAATTGAATTCAAATGGCCTCGACGCTTACAGCTAACTACAAAGTTGTTAATCACTGCCTGCGGAGATGCGTCAGTAATGGATTTAATAGATCGCCTTAATCCATTCAAGTTTGCAATAACCCCCTTAGAGAACTTTAAGAATTTTGGCTGCATGGCTTTCAATTGACTGTCCCATTATCGGCAAAATAGTTTACAAGGCTCATTATGCGCCGAAATTCAATGACACAAATCCTTTTTGTCCAATTTCAAAAAATCTGTAATAAATCTCTAAACTAAACAGAAACTGAATTAATGACTTATTCGTTCACAGAAAGTTATTAAAGTTTTTTTTTCTAAGCGCGTTTCATCAGCTACTTAGTAAAAGTATTATTATCAGTATCACGTTTATAAATCAAAACAAAATTTTAATTTAAAATCAAAAAATTGTGTCACGTCCAGTAAAATAAAATTTTAGAGCAATTCGCTTTCGGGACTCAACTCATCTTCTCGTACTTCCAAAAAAGGAATCATTTATTTGTTTTTTTTTTTTTTTTGTTAATGCCCAAGCAGGAGCTCCATTCACTCCCGTTTTTTAATATTCGGAATGGCTTTACATATATTTACCATTTTCATTTCATGCTTCCATTCTAGCGGGAGTAAAGTGAAAATAATTCAAAATTCATTTGCATATTATTTAAAAAAAAAACCTGGAAATGGTCATGTTAAGGACAGCATGGGATGGTATCAGTTTAATATTGTTCACGAAATTCTTCGTCTACAAAAGTTTGCTTGTTTACAACCATTCCAATGCCGTCAGGGGCACAAAGTGTGGATTCAAACTTTTGGGTCTTTATTCGAATGAAGTTTGCCTTGTGAATAAAAATAAGTGGGATTAAATGTCTGAAAGTCAATTAAATTTGAGGGAAAGAGTCTCATTTCCATGACAACAAGTGGAATGTTTTCAGTAGGGTGTTTTGAAAAATAAGGACACGAAATAAAGGGAATAGCTTCCCATTGAATTAAATTGAGCAGATTTATCTTGTTGAAGGTAAGTAAAAACATTCAAAATCTTACACGTTATCCGAGTTTGATTCCGGTCAAACCGTTTTCACAATTTTATTGATCTATGGAGGAAGATAATATTGGTTCACATCCTGTTTGAGATGCATGTTTTTTTTCGAGTTTTAAGAATAAGGATGTAAAGTGCAAGAATACAAAACTGCGTACATCATAAACTAGTGAACCTTACAATAGAAATATAAAATAATATTTTCCCAAAAAAATTGTTTTTTGGGTACTTTTAAATTCTCTTAGGATGTGTATTGAAGGACGCACAGTGGGGCCATTTATATGGAAGAGCGGAAAAACGGAACCGGAGAATGATGAAATTTGGCAAATATGTTTGGAAGTCTTCCACACATTTCGATAAAAAACAAATAAAAGAAAAGTTATCGTATTTTTGTATTATTGACTTTGATGTCAGCAAAAATCAAATGCTTTATATCGTTACAATTTTTTGCAAATAAGAAAAATGTTAAATATATTGAATCAAAAACACATACATACATAAAAATAAATACACAAAATAAAAAAAAATTAAGACCGTCTTCACTGAAGAAAAACTCTTTTTCTTTGACTTAGGTAACAAGTAGTTTATCAATGTGTCAGATGATCTCATGATCATTTGGAAAACATCTTCATTTGTTGATAATCGGAAACACTTCCTGCAGTGATGGATCCTATAGTATTTGTAGTCCTTATTTCTGCTTTCCTAAGCCTCTTCTTAAAACATTCCAACTGGCAAGGCTGCACTTTCCATAACTTCCGCTCCGTGAAGTAAAATTTCGCAAAAGTGTTGCAGGAATGTGACGCAAAGGGATATTGCAAGTTAAACTGTCTCTACTGAGTAAGCCCTAAATCATTTCCAATATTACTTCAAACCTTGTAAACAATCTCAAATCAATCTTCATGGTCCATATTGCTGTCATTCATTGTTCCCCTTCCTTATTTCACTATGTCAACTTTTTTCAAACTTTTTCAATGAATTTTTCTTAGAATAGCTCGAGAAGCATGAGTGGCTCTTTATGCAATACGTATTCTTAAAATCGAATGTGTCCCTGCAGTTTTAAAATTCCCAGTATAAGAGCTTCCTCATTCAATATCTTCCAACTTCAGACTTTATTGAGACTTTAATATGACATTATTCAGAACATATAACATGACCGGCTCATATATATAGTAAATGCAAATAAATAGCACCGCAAGGTCATAAGAATGATTTCACAAATGGGGTAATAAAAGAGCTCGTTTTTAAAAACTTTGAGGGTTATAAAATACAATAAAATGGTAAGCAAAAATCCAAAAATATATGTCGTGGGAATAATGGAGGCGTGGAATTATTTTTTAATTTTGTTTACTCATGGATTTTCCTTTATATCATAAAAATTGTATGACTGCGTTCAAACTAATCAAAACATCTTTTCTGATCATTATCAAGTTTAAAAAAAAAATAACAGAATTTTATAAATGCATTTTTCTGCAAATAAAAAGAGAAACGGATTGAGTTTTAAATAAAATATGTCAGCACCTGCTGAGTTTAATATTTTATTTTATTGTTTTAATAAATGTTGTTTTTTCTTCAAAGAACCCCAAATAAGTTCTCTGCAGTTACACAGATGTATGTTCTCTTTTATTTTTATTTATGTACATACACAAATCCTTATTTGTTATTTTTATTTATTTGTTTTTACTTATATTATTAATTTATTTATTTGTTTATTATTGTATTTATTTTTATACATTTATATTAAATTTTTTTCCTTTCTGTGATTCTTAGTAAAATACTATCGTGTTAGCCTTAACTAATTATTTTACTCGTACTTTCCCCCTAGCATATGACTCATACAACTATTGTTTTTTTTTACAACTTATTGTGTTAAACTATTTCAGTTGAAGGATATGCTATGTTATTGTATCTCTGTATTAATATATAAATTGTGAGGTAGCAGACCTTTAAAATTCTAATTATTATACGAAATAAATAAACATTTTTCTGCAGTAATTATTAAATTTTGCCGCATTTTTAGCGTTCCTATATTGCGAAAAAAATATAAACACTCTGTTCTACGTCCTAAGTTAATACTCATCCGATCTCAAAAATTCTTTCACCACAATTAACAACAGACCTTCAGAAAGAACATAGGCAATAACTTATCTCATATAAATAAAATGGTCTTTCGTGTTGACAAATTATTGTAGTACTTTACTACGTTGAAAATGCATTACGAACGATGCCATAACGGTAAGAGATATTTAATTGCTTTCTATAGAAGAGTTTTAGAACTGAAAAGCTTCTTTAAAAAAGTCCGCGATGACAAATCTCTTCATTTAAATGTTGGCTTTCGTGTCAAACTCAAGTTTCAGTGAACAAGCATTAAAATATATTTTTTCTTACATTTTTAGAAGAAACGGAGACTTGAGGATCCCAAACTATGCATATTTTGCCGAAATTGTCCCAAACTTCTGAAAATTTTAGCTCCGTTACATAACTTTGAAAAATATTAGAATGTATTTAAAATCACAACCCCAAAGTGCGCCGGTCAGTCCTGAATTCGCAATAATTAAAGTCAACCAACAAAGAGCAAAAAAAAAAACTGAATTGGAAGAAACAAGTCACTTGAATGAATCATCGATCCTTAAGATCCGGAACTGAAGCAGCAGGCTCAAAGTAATCTCAGAACAAGAGTGCGTCACCGTACAACTTTGGAACAAAATCGATCAGCATATAAATCAGAATTGAAACGTGCGTCGCGGCGGGTTTTTGTATGATACAGATTTTCCGTATTTTACCAAAATATGTGATTTCTCAAACTCGGTAAAAAACGCATTTGTTCCATCGATGATTTTTTTTTGATGAAAATCTTTTTTCGCCGAGCCAATTTTTCACATAAGGAAGCAAGAAAAAGCAGTTCATATCGCAATTCAACTAATTTTGCCATTTCTACTGCGGATAAATGAATCGGTGCATTATCGTGATGAAACATCACTTTTTTCATCTGCAAAATTTATATTTTAAATAAGTAAAGTACTGTGCGGTGATAGTTTGTTCTTTTTCCAAATAGACAATTAATATTGCGTCGTGGAAATCCCTAAAAACCGTTGCCATGACTCATCCGGCCATCATATTTCTGGCCTAATAATGATAATGCGAATATTCATCATCAAAAGTGGTTTTATTGTTTTTCAAAGCGCTCAAACCAATTGTCGAAACACTTTTTCCACTCCGATTGAGATACCTCCAAAACATGGTTTTTGAACGCTTCAATAGCATGTTCTGGCGACAAAAAATCGTTGACCACGCAATTTTTTCTTGATGTGCGGGAATAAAAAGAAGTCATTGGGTGCCAAGTCAGGGCTGTATGGCGGATGACTCATCAATTCGACGTTTTGGCCGGTCAAAAGGCGCTGGTTTGAGCCGATGTGTGAGAGCTCGCATTGTCATGGTGAACAATGATTCGTCTTCTCTTGTTCGTTTTTCGAGTTTCTCCGAAGACTTCAGGAAAACAAATTGTGGTGTACCACTCAGAATTGATCGTCCTACGTTGCTTAAGTGGAACAGTTGCAACATGACCAGTTTTACCGATGAAACAGGCGACCATTTGCTTCGAAGTGCTTCTTCCACGAACAACTTTTGTTGGATTTGGCTCTTCTTCGAAGACCCACACGGTCCATTGTTGTTTTGTTTCGGGCTCATACGCATAGATCCATGATTCGTCACCTGTGACAATCTTATAAACGTCTTTTGAAGCACCGCGATCGTATTTTTTTAATATTTCTTTGCACCAATCGACACGAGCCTTTTTTTGAGCGATTGTCAAATTGTGAGGGATCCAACGAGAACAAACCTTTTTTACGGCCAGGTGTTCATGCAATATTGAATGTGTGCTGGTGGGAGAAATGCCCAGGGATGCCCCTATCTCACGGTATGTCACATGACGATCTTGCATTATCAATTCACGCACGGCATCAATGTTCATTGGACGACCTTCACGGAATTCGTCTTTGAGCGAGCGTCGGCAATGAATGAATTCATTAAACCAGTTTTTCACAGTGCTAGAGGATCGTGCTTCATCGCCATACAAAGATTTAAGCTCATCATTGCACTCTTGGCGTGATAATCCACGTCGAAAGTTGTGAAAAATGATCGCACGAAAGTGTTCACGAGTTAATTCCATTTTTTTGCCGAGATGAATTTTTCAAGTCTTTGTAAATAAAACAATTCACGATTAAATGACAACACGTTCTGAGTGATGTAATGCTTCAAAATGTCAAACTTTCCAATAGAAATGTCAGATTGCACCCGGCAACACTTAGTGTTGCCTAGGCCAGAAATATATCTAGCAGCCTAAGTATGTCTTCAGAAGTTCACTATTTTCATTGTTAATACATTTTTTTTTAATAATATTATGAAACGCCGTAAAAAACCACTTGAATTTTGAAGAGTTGTAAATCCTATTTAAAACTATTCTCCCGCTTTCGGTTTTTGGTGCAACGCCAGTAAACACATATTTTTATGCCCAAATGGTCATGCAGGATTCGAGTGACTATCACTTGAAATTGCTGCAATCTCAAAAACATTGAGCCAGCAATCGTCCAAAACAATATCTTGAATTTTGTTAAGCATTTCTTCCGTTCTGACGTCATTTGGACATCCAAGGGCATTCAGCGTCTTTTGTGCTCGAACGTTCGCAACGAAATTCAGTGAACCACTTGTGTACCTTTCCATGCGAGGGAGCAGTCTCTTTTATGTTTTACCGCACAAAGAGCGTAATAAAAGAGGATGTTAGAACAAAAATTAAGGTATAAGCCCTTGTACCTTAATGATCTCGAAAAGCACAAGCATGTGAGCTGTGTGTGATCTAGTTCTTGAACAAATATTTGGGACCTGTAGGAGTCAACATGTCAACAGTTCAGATCAGTGGGCCCATGCTCAAACTTATTTACTGAAAGAGTAGAGGCGCTTACCTCATAAAGCACATAACATTGAGCTAAGACTGTATAAGAGCCCTCATTAGACCATCAGCAAGTAATACGAAACTTTTACCTTTTCTGATTCAAGTTCCATTAAGTTGCAAGTTTGTCATTGGCTCCATTTGTCGTGTAATTGGAATACTTTGAAACGCCCTCAGTCAATTAAATCCAAATCACAGAGTAACATTTAAATCAGTTTGTTTGACGTCAGTTATGTACCCCCAAAGATTTCGAATTACCCATAAATCATTTCAGTTAAATTAGATTTCAAATTCATAATTAATGAGTCGAACCAACTAATTGCCTGCAGTACGTATCCAATACAGATTGATGAATCATTGTGGCACACATTCTGCAAGCAACTTTAATTTGGACGCAGAATGAAGTGCAAGTACGTGCCAAGTTGCAGAAACATGCAATTCTATGTCCCCGCCCAGCCTAGCGCCGATCTGTTGATATTCGCACATAAATGTCAATGGAAAGATTGATGATAAGTCAATCGGACTATTAGTTTTACGTGACGTCGACAGCGCTGCGGGCACACATAAAACTTCGAAATTAATTTGCATTTTTCGGACGCAGTTGCAGCTAATGGTATCGGACCTTTCACTCCGGAATGACACAAAAAGGCTCGTGTTGGCGTGATGTTTGCAGTGAATGATTGCATCCAGATTGTGCATTGTATTTGAATGAAATCGAATGCATTTTGAGACTTGGTTTTGCGATTCTTGATATCATTATATATTGTAAAGGTGGTGGTGCGACTTGATCGAGAATGTTCTTTTTAATGAATTCAGAATAGTATTTACAATTGTTCCCAATATATAAGGGACAGTCCATTTGTTCGTATAAACACTTAAACGCAGTTTAATATTTTTCAATGATTCTAACATCACTGGAAAGGATAGAGCGTTGGCTGGCTTGGCTGTATGCCATCCTGGCAACCCAATTTCTCAGTACATGTGCGACAGTTTCTGTCTCTATTTCACGTCTGAGTCGTCTCTTATCTTTTCCCACAGCAACGATCGGTCCAACACCACTAATTCAAAGCTCCGTGGCGGTTAAACGATAATTAAGCTGGTTTTAATTTTTCCTTAACTTCTAAGTCCTTTCATGTTAAAGAATAATCCGGGATACTTTTGCAAAATTCACTTCAGGCCAGCGGGACTGATGTTTCATTGCTTAAATCTTTGATGTGTTAAAGTTCTAGCCATAAGGGGCACACTATCATCAAAAGCTGAACGGGATAAAGTTCGGTTACGAAAAAGAAAGCTTGCCTCCATTTTGCAATATTTTCCAAAATTTTAAAAACAAAATTCGATCCAGTGAGTTGGACCCTTTTTTTTGTTCTCGATGGTATGCGAACAATCCAGAGACAACTTAGGCACAAAATTGAAGTTTAACATACATATGACGTCCAGTGATTTAATAAGGGCTCCATTCCCAAGGGGGTCCGAAGGTACCCTTAAACTTAGCCTCAGCTGTCCGTCCCTCTGTCAGACAGACCTGTGTCTCTTAAAGCGTTATAGGAAGACACTTGCAATTTTCACAAAATGTATAATTCTTTTGCCGCTGCAGCAACAAATCATAAAAATTATATAATATTAAAAATAAATGGGGGTCACCATACAAATAAAGTGTTTCATAGAATCGCAACTCAACTTAGCGCCGAAGAGTAGACAATTATTTTCATGGAGCAACTTAACAACTTTTTGAAGTATGCAATCATTTCGTCGACCCAGCACAATGTAAAAGCTCGAATTCCACAAGGAAAAATAAAAAAACAGCTTGTGGAAAGAATGTGACTTGTGGAACGTATGTCAAAATGTAGTGGTATTAGTGCGATTTAAATATTGTATTGTTTTCTACCCAACCGATCGAAGTGTCACATCTGTGTATACATATTTATTTTGCTTTCATGGGGGCATTTTACAATGTCATCTTCTAAGAAAAAATTACTAAACAGGCATTTCATATGTGTTTCTGATTGTCCCAGCATTTCGATAAATCATTTAAAACAGAGAGTTGCAAATTGAAGAAAAATTTAAACATAGAATGACGTTATGTGTGTTGATTACGCATTTAAGGCGCACAAGGATAATCGATGTTTAGATTATTTCTTACTTTTCAATATTTTCCAATCCCTTCTTTAGAGCAATTTCTTGAATACGTTGGCAACCATAACTTAAGGTAGATAGACCATTTTTAGTTTGAAATAAATTTTACAATATGGAAGTTACCACAGTGTTTAACAGAACAGAGATTCAATATATTTATAACTCACTACTGACACATTTTTTGTAAACATAATCAACTTGTATATTTATGAAACAAGTAACACACTCCGATACATAATATAATAATAATAGATACTTAAGTATAGTATCAACTTAAAATTCAATGACTAGAATGGCAATAATGTATGTAGGTACAATATTTATTTTTATTGATGGTTATAAATAATTATGTATGTATAAATAAATACACTAAATGTTTGAATTCAGGTAACAAATAAATATGCCTACAATTAAAACAATATCAGGATATAAATTAATAAATTAACAAAAAAAATAAATAATGAAATATTTAAACCCTTAAAATAAATAAATAAAAAATAAATTAAAACAGAAATTATCAATAAATACATTTATGCAGTTAAAAAAATAAATAAATAAATAGAATATATAAATAAAGTTTATTTTTAAATAATAATATAATTATTATATTGAATGTTACGAATTTCTGTATATGAACTATTTATTCAAGCATTATCCACAGTAGCCCATTTAATAATAAACTCGTCAATTAGTTCTGAATTCTCACGGATATAAGTTCGCTTTTTTGTGGAGGTTCAATGTTGATTAATGCCAGGAGGTATAAAGCATTATTTTGAGAATTTTGTTCTGTGACACTTGCAAATTTTTAATCTGACACTGACTTCCATACAAAAGCGTTCAGCTTAATTTTCCATTTTTTATAATGTTAAGCTTATATTTCCATTCATTATTTAGATTAATGCCTCGATGTTGAGAACAAATTCATGAGATGAAAGTATAGCAGCATTATCGGCAAAAATAGCTGCTGCACAGTTAGTGGGCTTGGAAATTAGGACGTAAATAACTTGTATAAGCCTCAGGACAGAGCCTTGTAGGACTCGTAACGCAAAATAAATAAGGTCTGATATGGAACTATTTACAAGGACTTTAAAGCGATGACCGGACAAAAAACTTTGGATTATCTTACAAAGATACGGGGGAAAGTAAAAATCAATTATTTTGTGGACTTTCCTTATGTCCGATTACTCTTTACTAAATTGCAAATACGGAGTTCTTGGTGTAAAGATCTATGGTCCTACCTGAAGCCAAAGATGCTCTTTTTGTCTATAAAATTTGTAATTTTGTCCTCTAATTCTTTTTCGTACAATTTGGTTACACTGTTCAGTAAGAACTATAACTTGAACACGCTTTAAATTTCTTTTGTACTTCTTAATTTATTTTCATGAAAAAAAACCATAATAATCAATATCTTTCGATACGAAAGCAACACAAGCACACAGATGTGACACGCTTTGGAGTTCGCACTAAACACCACTACATTTTGACGTTCATCAACGAATTCCGAACGAATTTTCAGCCGGTTTGAGATGAGTTCCTCGCATTAATTTGCCAAAAAAACGTCAGAATCATAAACTCACACATTTCAACAACAAGTCTCCATCAAAGAAACTCTTTATCTTGTGCTCGCTTTAATCGTCATTTAAATTACAAGTTAGCCGATGTCGAGCCGACTAAACCGATTTGTCTTTTAAATAAAAGTAATAAAGTGTTGCATACTCTTAGGAAGCGCGGAACCCTACGTGTGAGAGTCAACTCTCACTTGGCTACTATTTAATGCTTCTTCGTCGCTGCCATTATAATTTTGTTTCTGCGACAAATTTCATTATATTCTTTGCACGGAGAATACTTTGGAAATCAGAATATGAAATGTGTATTCATGAAAAAATGCAAAACAAGAAAAAAGTAGTTTTGCGTATAAAAAAGAAAAAGAAAATCCAGCCAGATTTGAACCCAGATTCTGCAAAATGCAATGAAACGCAAGCAACGCACCAATCCACTATGCCAGCGAACCCGATAAATTTTTACATTTCCAGTTGCCGAGTTTTGGACAATAAATTGTGTATAAACTATGCACACAAACCGCTTCCGATATTTGAAAATTTTTAAATAAAATCCGTTCAGCACTTTTCAAAAGAAGCGCTTTCAAACAGACTTTTGAAAAACAAATACACTCCGATTCAAATGAATAGGTACAAAATGTTTCAAAAGTATGTGATTCGTTATAAGCAAAAAAAAAATTCAATAATGAATCATATACTTTTTCAAAATATTGTACCTATTCAGTTGAATTCAAGTTGGCAGATTAAAGATGAAGAGATGAATTTCTCCTCCTTTCAAAAAGAACAATCTATGAAAAACAGAGATGCTTCTTTTTTTTATTGTACATTAAAATCACACTCTTAATTCCGCACGTTGATTAATTAACCATGTATCCGCAATACGAGACGATGCCATCCACAAAGATTGTCTCCACCTAATAATGATATCATTAAATACAAAATAGGAATCCATTAGCCTTAGGAGTATAGTGAAACATCCTTTCCCCATAACAAGTTGCCACGAAGCAAAAATTCAATAAATCATTTCGCGTTCCGACAGATTATTATTAATGGAAAATTCCATAAGTGTGCGAGTATATTATAAACAGCGATGCCTCATGAAGTTGGCTGCGTTGCCTGTCGTAGAATTTATCTCCAATTAAACTAAAAAAAACACCCGAGTGTATATAAGAAATATAAGAATTTTAACGCGTGACAAAATTCTATACACGCTTGCCACGTACACAATTAAGCTAAAAAAAAAAAAAGTGTGTAATTAACTCGCGAAACCAAACAAAATCATGGTTTAAAATAAGGCCTTCAGAAATGACCTCATCAAGCAGCAGCCACAGCGACAAGCTAATTAAAAACCAATTAATCAATTCAAGTGCCCAGACCATTGGCGTGGCTTAATAGATGTCTAAATTTAATTCGCACGAGCACAGCAACCAAATGGATTTCAAAATACCACCAATGTTAATTGAGAATCTAGTCCTTCGCCAGCCAACTCATTAGGATTTAAATGTAATTAAGTACTTTTATTCTTTGAATTATGTAATTCTTTAGCGCAAGTACTATGCTTCGCTCTGCAGTTTAATTAGCTCATCGCATCTCGTTCCAAGTGACAAACTTTGAGCTATGGCCTTTGACAAAACCGCCCATTTTTACGGTACACCCAAACAATTATCTTGGAAGTATTATTGGCAACATAAATAGGAGGCCTGTCATAAATAAATAAATGCACGTTCAAAGGAGCTTCATTGTCCTGGCATGCACTTTAATTAACTCAACGTCCCATTAAGAATTTATGACAACAAACTCGAAGACTTAGACAAGCCTCAAGAACAATGTTATTTAATTTCTGTTACAGAAGCTAACCTAGTTTCGTATCGCTTGTTTTGTTATCGCCTGTCAGTCTTCATAAAGAAAACACGTTAATTTTATGTGCTCATGAAGTCATAGGGATTCGCACTGAACGCCTTCATATTCCATGTGAATAAGGATTATAGCGAGATTCGACCACATAAATTGAAGAAATTGTTTTCGAAAGAGATTAGATCTTCTGGATAAACTGGTAAAGAGGGGATTTATGAGCTTTTGTTACTAGACACGTGCCATAAGATATAAGGGTGAATCTGAATAAATAGTTCAAACTATTTTTAAATTTACTAACATTTCTGTTCAAATAACTTTCTTTCAACTTGTGGTCATAACTTTTGCGCTAGATTCAGATTCAATAAAGTTATCACGTTAGGTTTAGGGGGATAGACATTCCGAATCCACCCCAAAGAAACATTTTCAGACGATGTCTGTACCTAGATTACACTGGAGGAGAGTGTTAGGAAATAAGAATAGTTTTCCCACCTAAACCTGGGAAGATCTATACCTCTAACATCAGTGATGCAGCCGATCCGAAAGGCAAATCTATCGAGAATGCACTACACAACAACAATAGAGGATGCCTTCGAGTACAAAGACTCAGTTGCGTCTGCTCTATCCTCGTTAATGCATTTTATTTTGCGTGAATCATAGCACATTACATTATTGAAGAATATTTTAAAAATAAATTATATTTAAATTTAAGAGATAAATGTAGTCACTATTCTCTTGCGAGTTTCTACCGGTGTGAAACAAGCTGTTATCAACAATTTCCTGAGGCACGCCTAGACTCTTCCAATCACATAACTAATATGATTGCAGAAGGCAAGGTTCTGATTGACTAAGAAACCTAAGCTTGTAGTGGATTTTACCATCGTAAGCCTCGAGGAAGAGAGCCAAATACTAGGTATTGTACCCTCGCAAATTGGACTGCTTGAAATTGGTAGCACCTGGGACTTGTCAGGATTCAAAAGAAGCCCGTTTTTAACAGAACACTCGTGAAAAGCTTTATGGTCCTTATTTAGCTAGTAAACTACATAACTCATCAACTAAGCTGCACATCGTCCGCATACAAATGAATGATGGCATGCTTACCGACTGAGGGTAGATCATTAATAAACATGCAGAATAAGATGGGGCCCTATAATTTAACCCTGAGGAACTCCTTGTTTGAGCAGTTTCAATTCAGAAAAACAATCTCCAACTTCAACTCTTTGCATCCTATCATATAAGAAAATTCTTATTAAATTCACTGCACTGCTCCCTAAGTGAAAAAACTTTCTAAGTTTCGAGCGGAGCATCCGATTATTTACACTATCAAATGCTTTCGAGAAGTCTAGGAGGCAGAGGAAAGTCAGGTAACCCTTGTCAAATATGTTTACCAATACAGTCGGGCAACTATGGTTTGGACTTATGCCGGATTGACAAGGGTTGAGCAAACTATTAACATCAAGATGATTTCTTATTTGCTTAGCCAGTAGTCTTTCGAAGACTTTTGATAAGCGGGGCAAGATGCTTATAAGCCTGTAATCATTTGCCCAGCTGGGATAATTCTTTTTCGCGATAGGAATAATTCTGGTACGTTTCCAGTTTTGCAGGTAGATTGAGTTTCGAAAGCATTGCGTTAGAATGCAACTGCTTCTGGTTTTTGTATTAATACCAATTTGGCGAAGGTTACGACAGAGGACTTTGATGCGTTTAAGATTACGTTATATAACCGTACATTTATTACGAGCTGTCTTAAAAATAAATAGTGTACAAGATATAGTGTATCTTTTAAATAAAATCGTAAGATAGGTATGCCGTCTTATAAGACCTGATGCCTGTAGATTGTTCTGTATGTACTCAACCTCTTGAGTCTCGGCGTAGTTGTTTCTCCCCAATGTTCATTAAGTATTTTTTTAACAAAATACAAATAACAAACGATGCTTACCCTCCTAAACTTGCTCAAGAGCATTGCAAATTGAGCTTTAAGGCTTGTACAGGGTTTTCTAATAAGGACTTGACAACCTTTTTTTTTTAAATAAAGCGCAAACCATTTGAGATATTTCCAAAAGTTAATTATCGGCTTGAAGTAGAATCAAAACATATATGAATGGAACTCGACTTCGTTCATATGGCCACTGCAGGCACGTTGGCAGCGGTCGATTCGTTGGACCCAACATTCGATGACTCGGTAACAAATTTCGGCCACAACGGACGCCGAACCGTCGACGAAGAAATATGGCCCAAAAACGCCGCCGGCATGCAAACCGCAACAAACAGTAATTTATTGTGGATGAAGTGGTGATTCATGAAGCAAATGTTGATTTTCACCTGACCAATAACATATATTTTTCTTATTGACGAGTCCATTGAGCCAAAAATGAGCTTCGTCACTGAAGATGATTTTGCGATGAAATTCATCATCTTGGCGCATCTTCTCCAGAGCCAAATCGGATGACTTTTGTCGCTTTAAATGGTCCATTGGTTCTTACGCAAAATACGCCATAACGTGGTCTAAGCGTTGCCCAATTCTTGAAAACGCCGTGGAATGGACTGATTTGGATCGTAAGCTTCGGACGCTTGAACGGCGGCGATATTTTCGACACTTCGACAAACCCGTTAGCTCACGACAATATCACACAGCGAATATGTAGACTCAAATTGTTCCATTAAACTTGTTATTGCCGGTTTACAAGGGTGAGAGTTACGACTGAAAATTGGAGTTAACGCTTTTTGAGTAGCGGCCACAGACTCCGAATTTCGTTTGTGCACTTTACCATGATGAAAATGTTGAGTTTACTGAATAAATTGACAATGACAGTTCGATGATTAGTGAAAGGGTGCGTTCACAAATTTAATTCAAAGTTCCCAAGTCACTACAAAAGTGTTTCAGTGGTATCATAACCCAATTGTATTCCACTCCTTCTCAATGGGATGATAACAAGAATGAGCCCACGTTCTGTGTTTCCCAAATATAAGAATCCCAAGCAATTCAAGAACAATCTGTGTTTTTAACCCTTTTTTCTCTTCTAAACCCCGATCTCTTCTGCTGATGTTATAAGAGTAAGGACTAAATAGGTATCCTTAGTCCCTTTAAACAAAACAAAAAAACACTGCGAAGTTGTTCAGTCCACAGAAATGGTGGCCCGCAACAACATAACTCTGAAAGCCTTAACCTAAATCAATATATTTTAAACAGTTCAATTTTCAACCCTCATTTCGGAGGACACCAATTGGCCCGAATATTGACGTCAGAAGCATGCCAAGTGATTAAAATCCATTCAACTTATTGAATGAAAAAAAAAATAAAAAACATCTCACTCCAAGGATGTTTTTTTTTTCCTTAAAAACCATTTAGCTTTCCAATATTTCGTAAATAAATAAATGAGACCCCAATCTCCCCCGGCTATACTGAATACCTTTTTCTTGCAAATTAATTGAATTTCTTTTTAATTCCAACATAATTTTTCTTATGATTTGATTTGAAAATAATTGAAAAAGAAACAACATTTCTTCAGGATGAACAGACAAGGACAACATTTACCCGACCAACCCGAGATAACTATTTTTTTTTAAACAAGTATTCTGCCTTCCAAAGTTCTAATGCAAGGCTTCCAACCACGCAAAAGACAAAACCAAACCACAAAGACACAAGAGACAATGGACATCCTTGTTTGACTACAAAACGATTACCCTTTTTCCATTTGGGCTAATTGGTGATTTCACTCAAAAAAAAAACCATACGGAAGATAGTTTCTCCCAAACAAGGACATCAAAAAACGATTTGATACCCGATTTCTGCCCAATGCTCAACCGCCGCCCGGCCCGCCAAGCAATCGTATTCAATGGCTTCATAAAATCGTGCAAAAGACTATGTCCTTTGAATATGGGTAAAGAGTGTGCGTTCAAGCATTTCCAGATCGAAGAATGGAAATGTGTGTTTTAAAATAGGGTTTAGATTGCCAATGTAAATGGGATTTTATTTTCTCAGGAAAAATGCTAAATGGAAAGGATCTGCAGAGTCAGCAAGGAAACGAGGTATGAAGACCCATCCAAATGTGATTTGGGGATAGCAGGACATTCACATGAGGAGTAGAAGAAATTGTGCATTGAATCGAATGTGGATACATAATCAACTTTATGGCAAATAGAGATTTCGCACGTCGGGGTTACTGAGGCGTGATGAACGATGAAAATGCAGGAATAAATTACTACTTAGTGGGACCGGAAGGACTTTAAGAGTTTACTTCCTATTTGAAAAGGGAAGAGTTATGACCAATATAGAATTTTTTCAGTAGATTTACTTTGATTCCAATTACGAAGTCTGTCATTTTATGGTGCATTGAATTGCTTGGAGAAACCGATCCGGGTGGTCATTGGTATCATAACTCATCGCGGTATCATGCGGAAGGAAAGTCCGAGTTTGGCCCGATGGATGACACGATTGCTGACGATGGACAACAAGTGGATACAAATGACAATATTCGAGCAGTGTTTGGAGTTCTTTCAGCGAAATTCTTAGGAATTTTTGCATCAGATTACAACAACGACCTTCAGATCCTTGGAGCTATAAGCCAATTAGTTTCCTGGGACAAGGGAGATAAGGTATAAAGTGAAATCAATTTAGGGTTTAAAGAAATCACTCGGCAGTGCACGGTGTTACAAAACTAATTTCTGATTTTTAAAATGGAACCTTTATGTCGAAAAATGTACAGTCTTTGACATGGTTTGGATTGACGGGTTTATTTACAAAATAAATAGGATATGAGTTTCCCCATCATCTTATAGTGATATTCTGCCATTTTTTTTTTTAAATAGTGCTCAAGTGCTCAAGGGATTCGAAGTACCCTTAAAGTGTTTTTTTACACAGCACGAACAGAAGTGGAAGGGAGAGAAAGGAGGTACCAATGCACATTGGTTTTAAATTTTTGAAGGTTGCAGTGCGAGGGAAAAATAGAGCGATGTAACGCATCCCACATGCGCATTGTGCGGCCTATTAAAGAATCTGCAAATTTCACAATGCGCCCAAAAGTAAGCTTAAGGGGAGGAGCATTCGATGATGTGCGGGTGTTGCAAGTGAATTGCTGAAGGGGTGGAATGCAATTAGCTATTTCGTCGGGGCATTGGTGGCAGAAATAACGATAAAACAAAATCAAGAAGTAAGAGACATTTCGACGGTGTTCCAGCGAACGAATTGCTTTCGATATATTGTCATCGTCTATGATTTTTATCGCTCGCTTTTGAATTCTTTCTACGAGTTGCATGGTGGTCATGGGTGCACCTGCGCAGATGTGAGCGTTTTACTCCATTTTAGTCCGAATAAAAGCTTTATAAATTGTGGCTTAACCAGAAGGGGTAAAGTAATTCTTGCACCGGTTTAGAAAACCTAAGCATCTCCCCGCATTCCTGGCAACATCGAATATGTGGTCATTCCAACCTATGTTAGAATTAACACGCATTGAAACCGAGCATTGAAAGCTTTTCGATTTCGGTAACAAGGTTTCGCTTTAATAACAAAAACAGCATTAAATTCTACTCTGTTGGCAAGTCCCCCTTTAATTATACTGTCAATATCAGAATTTAATGTGTTAAATACACGTTGCCGTTCGATGTCCACGTCCGAAGAGCAGGGGCGTGAATCGTTCAACGCATATGTGAAACTGAGGGAACTGTCATCTGCGAAAGAATATATTAGATAAGATGTGATAGACAAGAGATCGTTAATGAAGATGAAAAAAGAGAGTCGGAGACAAAACTCAGCCTTGGGGAACACCAGCATTTATATAGTAGATTTCAAACTTGAAACCGTCCAATACAACTTGTATTGTACGATTCGAAAGGTTGTTTCTAATCCATCGAAGAAGAGACTTTTTTTTTTTTTTTAATGCATTTTTATTTGTTAATTCATATACTTACATGCTAGACAAAAAATGCTTAAATCTAGCTTAATTAACTTAACTATTCATAACTACTTACTGGCCCTACGCGGGCGCTCTAAGCTAAACCTAATAAATCAGAGATATGTCTTTCGACTTAAGATTACTTTAATATTTAAATTTACGCAACTACAATTTAAAAATTAAGAAAAATAACGATTGAAATCTAAATAAATGGACTTTGTATGTTTTTTTTGTTTGTTTTTAAAACTATACCTAAAAGCTAAACTAAGAACGAAATTAAAAGCTAATCAAAAACCTAAAAAGCTTAATCTAACTTAAAATTACAAACTTACTAGCTAATTACTATCTACTTAAAATACCTTAAACCTACATATACAAGCCGGCCAAGGCTGACAGGACATGCTATATTCATTGCCAGAAGGGCATCAAAGATTACTAATAGACGACAGAGTGTCTACCCCTCGTCCAACCACCAAAACTGTTTATTTTGCCTTACGACATCAGCTCTGTCGCGGTCTGATACCGCGACGTCTTGGTCATAGTTGACTCGCCCGTCTACAGCTTTTCGGGCCACGTGGAAGATTAACGGCACCGCTTATCTATCCTGGACCAGACCTTTTCTATCTAAATAGAGAAACGCTTCAGGGGGAATAAGGCCGTTAAGGCGCACAACCTCATGGTACATATCATTGGGATAAAAAGCCCTGGAGATCAAGTTGTTGTTCGAAGTCATTGCTCTTGCAATGTGACTTCGAATAAGCTTTATCAGAAAGTTATCCACTCTGATCAGGTTGGCCCCGTTGTACAGGACCTCATTACTATAGAATTTTTTGTACTCAGACTCTGGAGCTCTATATACTATAAATGGAGACAAGCCCTAAGACATCGTCTCTCGAAACCCCGAATCTTTTCCATTAAGCTTGTTCCGACGTTGAACCAGACGGGACATCCATAGGCAAGGACAGGCCGAATGAGGGCCATGTAGCAGATTACCTTTACCTTGGCATCGAGTTGACTGCTGTGAAACAGTCTCTTTGTCAAGGCAAAAGCCGCTTTGGCTCGGGCTAGAGCAGTATCTATATGTTTGTTAAAATATAGATCACCGCAATATTCCTGAATCTTTCCGAAGTCACGTTACAAAAGACTTACAATGACCTCGATCGAAGAAGAGACTCTACGAACCCGTATGTACGCATTTTCGACAAAAGAGCCGGATGCCAGACTCTGTCAAATGCCTTTGAAATATCGAGCGCAACTATCTTTGTTTCACCGAAGTTATGTATAACTTGGTTCCACTTTTCGGTAAGGCAGGTCATCAAATCAGCTGTGAAAACCGTATTGCCGGTCATTAAAGAGTTTTCGTGATTCAAGATATTTCACAAGCTGACGGTTTATCAGCGTTTCCATGACCTTAGAAAGAAGGGACGTAATTGCTATGGGTCTTTAATTGGAGGGAGAAGAACAATCACCTATTTTAGGAACAAATGCAGTTTTCCATCTACTCGGGAAGAGATCAGAAGAGTAGGACTTCATCTACTTGTAAAGAGACCAGAAGAGTAGGCGGATGAAAAAGCTTGCGCAATGGTTTTGCCAGCTCGGAAGAACACCTCTTCAGAACTATTGGAAAAAACCATCTTCACCAGCGCATTTTGTGTATGTCTAGATCTTTCACTACTCTTGCGACTGTGCGAGTGCGAATATGTATTTGTCGGTGGTAAAACGTAATCTGGAAGTGTAGCCGCGAATCATGCAGCAGATTGGCTTTGTCGACACGCGACCAGAAATTCGTTGTAACAGAAAGAAAGTACTCGACGTCAAAAGTTTTACACGCCATTTATTGTCTGCTACAAGGCACAGTGTCGGCACCAATACTTTTTAATATTTACGTTTCAAAAATGCTGAGGGACTTGGATGGCTCAATAACACTGATTGACGACGTCATTCGGTATGCCTATGGTTTAAAAATTCTAGACGAAATTCAATTGAACTGCAAATTGAAAATAAACAATTCTTAATGCGAAACCATACTGTTCCGCACCCCAGCAGGACAGGGCAATTCGAACTTGCAACCCAATTGGAGAAATATGGTTACAACATTTTCATATGGCCTTTGTATCAAATCGAAAACTGTCGTGAGGTATAAAGGAGTTTACATTATAATGACCATATTAATACACATTACATTTAAAAAAAAGGCAATGGCTCATGTCGCTTTAGAAACTTTTTTATTCCAACTATTTGAGATCAGATGTGAAGGTCCAATTTATCTGGAGACGCACAGACGCACACATTTTCGAGAGGAAATACCTTCGAGCATGCACGGGTATATACAGAAGCGCTTATTTTGACTTTCGGCATTAAGTCTCTAGCAAAATAATATTGGATACTTCTGGCGTGGCAAGAATCCATGTGCCAGCACACTCAAAGGATGAAACCTTTGAAACAAACTAGGCTTAGTAGTTTGTAAGTATATTTTCTTGTAAAAAAAATATGTAATGATGACGACTTTTTAGCCTCCAAATTGTTGCAAAATCTCTCAAAACAATTTGTTCTAGTGTAATCTAATTACTATTAAATTTAATGTAAAGAGAATCAATTTATAGTTGGTCATTTTGGAAAATGTCAATTTATTATTTCAACAAGATACCCCGTCAAAAAAATAGAAATTTGTTAAAATTATAGTGGAAAAGAACAAGTTAAACAAAAAAATCAAGGGATTCAAGGCAAGGCTCTCGGCTGAACTAAATAACTACGACTGGGACTCCTGGAAACATTGGTACTGGTACTTAAGAGCTGCTTTTACCGTCTTTTGCATCACTCTATGTTCATCTACATCTGCATCTACAAAAACCACCGACGATAAAAGTCAAAGATGTCCAACGTTAGTTACCTCAACAAAGAAGACAAGATACCCGGAAGTTGGGTACAGGCATACATGTCTCAGTGCAACACTATATAGCACCTAAACACGGTCAGAGTTTAGATTTACTTCGACATTCACATTCAGCACTATTCCCGCCGGGAGTTTGTTTATGATAACATCTCTTCCGGAACAAACAACCAAAAAAGTTCATTGACATCTTTCACCATTTTTCATTGATGCCACTTAAGCTAAAACTGCCGATCGACCTGCAGGGCGAATGTTGATTCAGTTCGGGAATCAATGCAGAACAATTACCTTTCGCATAAGCAAGTTTTTGTATTGCTTAATTATTTGTATTGGATATATAAATAGCGGGGCAATAAATTTATTATTTAAAAGTTTCAATTAACAAAAACAACGTGTAACATTTTAATAAGCAATTACAAAATGTAAATGCGACCAGAGATCAAGCGAAAGCCCGAACGTTAAAAAATCATTGCCACTATCTTTGATTCGAATGGAATAAGAACTTTTAGGGTAGAACTTAAGCGAATTATTGAACTGACCTAGAGAAGGAAATAATCCCCCAATCCCCCTGAGACTTTTTTTTTTGCTCCCAACATGAAAAAATATCTCGGGGGAAATTAATTCAGCTCGAACGAGGATTTTTGAAAAATTTTTTGGTTGGTTTTTATGGTCATCCTTGAAACGTTTTGTGGTGATATGAATCTGAAGCACGCGCTCTAATAAAGTACTCTTTTTATTAACCAGCGATTTCACGACAACGTTTTCTGATTATTATCTTGCAAAAATTTAAATTCCAAATGTCGATCCTGAAAGCATCACAGCCCTACAGCCTTGACGGTTCTGGGCATGCTGCTTTCAGTTGGTTAGACAAGCTTCTTAGCGACCACGATTGCTTGATGCACGAACGACGGGATCGGTCTTCCCGTTCTTCTTGATTCTGGTGGCTCGGAGTATTTTTATTCATTAACGGCAGTCTAGTCGAATGATTTTTGCGGATAAGCCTTCTCCTCTATTCGCTCTCCTCGCAGTTTGAAGTTTCCAAATATTTGATTATTGTTCAGAATTCAGCTCCATCAGTGTTTTGAAGAGGAGCTTTTCATGTTAGGAGTTAAGATCTTAATTGTTTTGACAAATTGAAGCAGCAGCGTTTGCATAGATTTGTTCTCTGTCGGATCCCTACTGTTGTGTCGTTTGTGGATCTCCGAGGTATTTGAACTCCTTAACCACCTCGAAATTGTAGCTGTCAATCATTACGTTTCGGCCGACATGATGTTCGATAGATTTATTTTTGGTTGAAAGCATATGAGTGATTCCACTAACTACGGCTCGCTGGGAACGAGCGATGACGTCGATATCCTCTGCGTATCCCAGAAGCTGAGTAGACTTATAAAAGATAGTACCTTTCCTATCGACAACTGCCCGTTGTACTATCTGTTCCAAGACAAGATTGAAGAAGTCAAATGACGATGGAACTCCTAACCAAAATCCAGTGCATGTTTGGAATAGGTCGGAGGTTTAGGGGCCAAACAGCAAAGAGCATCATGTATTTTCGAGCGTTAAATGACACAAACGGATCAGTTATTAATTCAGCCATCACCTTGTAGAGTTCAAAGCAATATATACCATCATGAAGTCGATGAATAGATAATGGGTATCTGCTTGAGACTCACTTTTATACTGTCCCATTTATAGGGTGCAAAAAGGCTCCTGGATAGGATCTTGTAGGCGACATTGAGTAGGACTATTCTTAAATTCATCAACTCTTTCACACACAAGTTCCTAAAAGTGAGCGAACAATAATAATCTTGGTATTTAAAAAGGACTAAAAAACATACCAGCCGTCGCGTCAATCCTCAGGGTATCGCAACTTTTCATCAGCCAAGGAATGAATGATTTCATGAGCTTTATAAGTCTCACCAAGTTGTTTCAAAAACGGCAACTTAAGTTTACTTTATGAATTTCTTAATGAGAAACACAATGGACTATTTTGGTTCCAAGCTAACTTAATCCAGCGTTTATCTTTACTTTTACACTTTGCTTAAGACACTCAGCTTTTGCAAGAATAATAGCCAATCCAGCGGGTTTCTTCATCCTCCGTCCTGTCCTCCATCACACCTAAAAAAAACTTTGTCTTACAATTGTAAGTGAAAGCATCCAAGGAAACTTTGTGTGTAAAGTACCATGACGCCGGAGTCGAAAAAAAAAACTTATTTAAAATGATGACGCAGCCACACGGTGTGACCTTTAGTCGCTGGTTAAAGGCAACTTGGATATTCGTTGGACGGACTGTATTACACGTTAAATAAAATTGGTTCTTAATTGTTGAAAAACTTTTGAAATTCAATAAATATTTGCTTCAAGACAAGAAAAAGTTAAAAATAATATGATACGCTGTTCTTTAACAATGTAGACATTCAAATCGGCCTTTGGCTAATAAAACCTAAATGGAGGTTCCTGTAAAAGAAAAAAGAATAATGAGACCATGACGAGGAACGCTGCAATCAGAGGCGGATTTAGATTTGATGCCACCCTAAGCGCTTGCTTATGTACCGCCCTTTTTTTATATGTAAAAGTGATTGCCAATGTTAGGTACATAATCATTAAATATTTTAATTATGTTATGCTATTTTTAATATTAATATTTATTATTATTTATACGTTAACGTTAATTTGTTAAAATAATTTTAAATAAATATGGAATTAAAATAAAGGGTTTTCCAATAGGGAATTGACAACTTTGAATTTAATTTATGAACGCACCCTTTCGCTATTCCTCGAACTGTCATTGTCAATTTATTCATCATGGTAAAGCACACGAACGAGCAACGTCTGCAAATTATAAAAAAAAAATATTCCGATATTCGGAGTCGGTGACCGCAACTTTAAGAGCGTTAATTCCAATTTTCGGTCGTAACTCTCACACTTGTAGACAGGCAAAAACAAATTTAATGCAACAAGTTGAAGTGTCGATAATACCGCTGCCGTTCAGGCGTGAAAAGCTTACGATCCAATCAGCCAATTCCACGGTGTTGAGGCCACATTATTGCATAATTTACGTAGGGATCTTGGTTTACACACATGCAAGATCAAGCTGACTCAGGAATTGAAGCCGATGGACCATTTGAATCGACGTGCATTCTCCGATTGAGCTCTGGAGAAGATGCGACAAGATGATGAATTTCATCGCAAAATCATCTTCAGTGACGAAGCCCATTTTTGGCTCGATGGGATCGTTAATAACCAAGATATGCGTTATTGGTCGAGTGAAAATCAACATTTGCTTCATGAACCAGCACTTCATCCATAAAAAATAACTGTTTGGTGCGGTTTGCATGCCGGCGGCGTTATTGGGCCATACTTTTTCGTCGAGGATTACGATCGTCACGTTATGAATGGCCAGCGTTATTGCATCATGATTACCGATAGTGCCACAAGCCAGACAGCACACCTAACAATCAATTACTTGAAGAGTACGTTTGATGAGCGTGTTATCTCAAGAAATTGGCCAGTCGATTAGCCGCCTCGTTCGTGCGATTTAACGCCTCTAGATTACTTTCATTGGGGCTACGTTAAGTCATTGGTGTATGCCAACAAGCCGACGATGCTGGAAGAGCTCAGAGCCAACATTGAAAGCAAAATAGCAGCCGTTTCAGCCGAAATGTGTGGCCGAGTCATCGAAAATTGTCTCCAACGAATTGACCGCTGCAAACGTGCCCCCGGTAGCCATATGAATGAAGTCGAGTTCCATTCATAAATGTTTTAATTGTACTTCGAGCCGATAATAAAGTTTTTGAACTAATATATCTCAAATGGTTTGCGTTTTATTTAAAAAGGAAAGTTGTGCAGTCTAATTGGTAAACCCTTTATGAGTTTATTTATATGTTAATTGATTCTCGGTTATTATTTTTAAAAAATTGCCAAATAGCTACTTTTTTAATTTTGGGTGCAAAAACTCTAGTTAACAAATTAAGCTTAACAAATAGCAAAAAAAAAAAAGTGAAGTGATTGGATAACGTCGGGTTCAACAAATTTTTAATGTTAAGCACTGCTGAACATTTTCTAAAAACAAAACCGTTAAAAAAAAAAACATCAGCTGTCTGCCAGACATAAATCGTCTGGGTGAGATTTTGCGAAAAATATGTGACGTGGACCGAAGAATGAAAAAAAAGTTACTTAAGTGACGAGAAAAAGTTTAACCTAGAGGGACTTGATTGTTTTTTATGTTTCGGCACGATGAGAGTTTTCTGGGGAGCATTATTTCATCTGATATGGGTTAGTGGCAGGCTATATTATAAGGCTGCAGAAAATATAGAAGCCACGATTCTATTTCAAAAAATTGGTTTGGGTGCCTGCCCATACCATGAACTTCCCATCTCAAGATACAAAAGAAATAGGTGCTATTTTATTTGCCTACACCATGAAATTCAATTCGGATTATGAAAACATCATTCTTTCCCTAACCAAATGCATTGCAAACAAAAAGATCAGATAAATATGTTTTTAGCTGCCTTTGAGGAAAACCATATTTAATATTTAAAATACAAATTGCGTATTTAACATTGATAGATTAACATATTTGAATTTGGAAATACTTTTTTTCTGACTGAGTTACATTTCTACTAAAAGAAAATTAGATTTTTAGTTTTACTGCAGAAATAACTTAGTATATTTTAAAATAATTTTTACCGTTTTTTTTTCAATGATAGCTGGTTGGACTTTTTTTATCATTAATCATATAATTACTAACTTGAGGTGGCGTTACAGTCCGCGTGGCATGGTATTTTATCCTTTTGGCTAAGTCGATGTCGCTGTACAACTCCTAGCATACAGTTCATTGTTGAATCTTCTCCTCCACTCACAGTCAATGCAGATTGGACAAAAGATTACACTTTTCTCTCGGAACAACCTAAGGGGCCTTCATCCGCTTTTGAAAGTGTACATGCTTCTGCACCATAAAGTAGGGCGGGGATGATATAGGTCTTATAGAGCGATGCTTCAGTTCTTCGAGAGAGGGCTTAGCTTTCTTAACCAGAGGTATTCTTCATTTGATCTCAGCGCTGGTGTTATTATCTGTTTTTACAGCGGAGCCAAGATAGATAAAGCTATAGCTGTCTAAAGTAACAAGACAGCTATACCTCAAAGTTATAGCTGTCTATGGTAACGTTCTGACCCAGACATCGGATTTGTTTTTTCTTGATGGTAGTATATGCCTCTTTTTGCCTTCTGGCGTTTACAAGGTTCTTGCACTATTGTCTTAAGAATGATGTTGAAGAAATCGCAAGACAGTGCATCACCTTATCTAAAACGTTGTTTGACATCAAGTGGGTCGGTGACGTCTTTGCCGACATCAATTTGTGCAGGATGGCGGTGACCTCCATCGCAATCCTGCACAAAAGTAAGAGATTGACAGGGATGCAAAACCTAGACATGACTTCATAAATCTCGTCTCTGTGGACGAAACAGACACCAAAACCAACCTTGAAATTGATGAAAAGGTGGTGCGTACTGACCTGGCGCTCCTGGGTTTTTTTCCAAGATCTGCCGTTATGTTAATATTTGGTTTATGGTGGACTTTACTGGTTGAAAACCACATTAATACGTTGATTAATATATTGACGAACTGCTTCAGACGTTCGCATCATACGGCAGAAAAGATGTTAAAGGCAATTTTGAGGAGATTGATACTGAGAATTCATTCATCTCGCATGCTTTCTTCTGACCATGTATTGCAGATACAACTAAGTCATCGTCGCCGCTTTTAGAAGTTCTATCTTGCTATCTGTACTTCGTCTATGTCAGGTAGATGGCATTGTTGGTTCTTCCATGTCCTCAGCATTGACTGCAATTCTACTATGGTATTTCCATTTAGAATTTTGCAGGCTTCGGTTTGGGGTGTGTAACCTTGAGGTAATTGTTTTTGCTGGCTGTCCATGGCTTGCATTAAACGACTCAATGAAAGCATTTTCAACTCTAATATAGGACAACTTCTTCAATAAAGTGTTATAAATCAGACAGCCAAAATTATCAAATATTATATAGCTTAGTTTCAAAAGTATTATATTACATTTTGTAAGATCTCTGTTTATAGGGATTCATATTGTAAAAGTTTGAGGACTTTTGCAATTATTTTTAATCAATCAAATTTGTATGATTGCTTTTTGGAAGATATTTACAACTGCTCGGAATATTAAGGCGTGATTAATTTTATGTCCCTTTTGACATAATTCTTTTCGTGCTGGTAACTGCTCAGCAAAGGATCTTTTTCTGTCTGGTAAATATATGGCTTAAAGATGATAACATTCAGTCCAGTTTTCTTTGCAGATTCCACGCCGATTCCGAGAGATTTTTTTTATCTCTGTGTCATATTCTGGAAAGACCTCTAGGATTGGGTTCATGATTTAAAACCACAACAGTGAAAAACAAACTAAATCGGATGTTATATTCTTCCTTGCAATATACGAGCAATGCAGTTTTATCCATATGTTTTAACTTTGTCATTTATCTTTCTTTCGATGCTTCTTTCAATTCAATTGCCTCATGTAAGTTGCACCATGAGCTTCTTTTTGCTAATATATTAAAACGATTAAAAAGCGTCAAGCTACAGCCGAGCAGGTTTTGAACAAAAAAACTGGTGGCCCCATAATTTTTTTCATGTGTCAGTGTTACAGACGTCACTCTGAGTCTTGAAAGATGGGAAAGACCTACAGGATTCACATTTCTGAAACAATTTTCAAAGAACTTCCGAGGAAATTTGGATCAGGAAATAGAGAAAGTGGCACCTCAATGTATGAAATGGCCTCAACTAAATACTGTTTAAGTCTTTTTGGTAGTCTCTATAGTTAGTAACTTACTAAGTTTAGTCAATTGGCTAAATGAACATAATATTGATGAAACTATTGGCATTAAAACTGAATAAAAAAAAATGTTTATATGAATTTTTCCGGAAACTTATGAACGGCAGTGTATATTTTTGTGCATATTTTTTTTATCTGATAAGGTAGATGTAAACTATACATTTAATTAATTTTTAACCTTTTTTTATTGGAAAATTAAATTGATTTTAATTGAAGAAGTGAAAATGTCCCTGTTTTGACAGTTTTTTCGTCATAAAAGTCAAACCACCCTGTAAAATTTAACCAAAAGCTTTTCAGGTGATCTTTATGCTTCGAGTGAAACCAATTTGGCTTCGATAGTTTGATTTGTTCTCGAGTTAGGCTGTACGAAAGCATCCGCACAAACGTATGTACGTACGTACACACACACACACAGACATCTTTCTAAAAACAATGAAATCCGACTACTGGGACCGCCAATCGTGGAGAAATGTAAAAATTTTGAATTTCGATAATCGGACCGATTACAAGAACTTCCTAATGGGAAGTTAAAAATGATCTCTTAAATTATATAAAAACCACGTAAATCGGAAAATTTGAAATAGCAACTAAAAATGTGGTTGCTCGAGGCTCAGTGGCAAGTGCGACAATCACACCGATCAGTACAAAACTGTTTGGACAAACCTTCGGAGTCGGCAATAGACTTTAGATCCGATCACCGCCATTCAAAAATGTAAGAAATACAATTGGAGAAACTAGGCCCTGGCCTTCAAGAGCTGTTGGAGCTATAGATTTATTTGAACAAAACTTTAAGTTCTAGCCACTACTAAAAGCATAAATAAACGCTCTTAAGATCCATTATTTCGTAAGCAAATATTACAATAATTTAGGCCTGCTTCCACACAATTTAAAATACAGAGATAAGAAATGAAAAGAATAAATTTCATTAGAAAAACTAGATTTATGCAAATGAAGTAAATAAGGATAAATTCTCTAAAGGGAAACTACGAACACAAAACCTTTTATTCAATAATCGAAAAAAAAATGTAAATAAAATAAATACATAAATAAAAATAAATATAAACCTAAATAGTTTTCACAATAACAAACAAGTGATATCCCATTAAAATAAATGTATGCATTAATAAAGAACGTTTACTTATTGATACTTTCATTTATGAGTGTGTGGGAAGTCGCAGCTCATAACAAACGTTTCATTGAGTCTTCGTATTCATTCAAAGATCGACTCATCGTTTGCACTTTTAAAGTGAAATGGTGTCACGGAAAATTTAACATCAATTTTATGTGTTTATTTCACGATATTTGCAATGTTTTTAGATTACTCAAAGTCAAAAAAACATATTTCAAACACGTGTTTTTATAATTTTGCTGCTGTTTTCAATGAGGTTTTTAAGTAAATTTGATTTAATTATAAATTAACTGCTTATTTTGCACATTTTTAAAACAACATTCAGTTATGAGAAATTCCGTACAATTTTCGAAAACAAACAATCAATTTTTATGAACTACAAATATAAAAGAAATTTGATTTAAATTATGTTATTTTTAAAAGAACAAAAATGAAATATAAATTCAAGTACAAAAATCATATTAAATAATATTTGAGAATATTTTAAATATCATATGTGGATATTCTGTTTTTTATTTATGTAGTTAAATTAAAATAAAAAAAAATAATTGGACTACCGGTTATTTTTTCAAAAATCAATGCTTTATTGAGGAAAAATAGATTTAAATTCAATATTCAAAGTATTGTCCATCGCTAGCCACACATTTTTCCCATTTTTCTGCCAATTCATGGATACCCGTTCTAAAAAATTCGACCGGTTTGGCCGCAATCTACGAATCGATCCATTTTTTGACATCATCGAAATGGAAGTGCTGGTCAGCCAGGCGATGTTGCATCGATCGGAAAAGATAATAATCGGATGGCGCAAGGTCTGGACTATACGGCGGATGGGGTAGGACATCACATTTGAGCGTTTCAAGGTAAGTTTTGACGACATTTGCAACCTCTGGCCGAGCATTGTCATGTTGCAAAATAACTTTATCGTGTCTTGCGACCGTTTCCGGCCGTTTTTCTTTCAGTGCTCGGCTCACACGCATCAATTGTCGTCGGTAGACCTCGCCTGTGATTGTTTCATTCAGTTTTAGCAGCTCATAATACACAACACCCTTCTGGTCCCACCAAATGCACAGCATAACCTTCAGGCCATGAATATTCTGAACAGCCGTCGATGTTGAGGCATGTCCGGGGTATCCATACGTTGCCCGACTTTTTGGATTATCGTAATGTACCCATTTTTCATCACCAGTGACGATTCGATGCAAAAAAGACTTCTTTTTGTGGCATTCAAGCAGCATTTCGGACATGCAAAATGGGCGTTCGACGTCTCGTGGCTTGAATTCATAGGGCAACCAATGCCCTACCTTTCGGATTATTCCCATTGCTTTCAAACGATCGAAAATGGTTTGCTGAGCGACGCCAAGTGATTTTGCAAGTTCTTCTTGCGTTTGTGACGGATCTTGATCGAGCAATGCCTCCAATTCATGGTCTTCAAACTTTTTCACCTGGCCGGGGCGTTCTTTATCTTCGGTGTTTAAATCACCATCTTTGAACCGCTTAAACCACCGCTGCCACATTCTATCGTCTATAGTACAGCCCGGGTAAGCTCCGGTAAGCAATTGATGCGCTTCGGTTGCTTTTTTCTTAAAATGAAAGAAGCATATTAAAACTTCCCGCAAACGTTGTTTTGATTGCACGAATGTAGACATTTTACGGCCTTAAAAAAATTTGTCTGTTTTAACTAATGACCAATAACCTAGACTGAAATACTACTGTGTCCAAAAAATAAGGTGACATATGAATTTAAACTGCGCGCGTCGAAGGATTTGTATTTTTTTCTTTCTTTTTAGGTTGGTAGTACTGTCAGTGACATCTATGTGAAATTTCTTGTCAAAATATATTCAAAGTGTTTGAGATACGCGTCGTTTTGTGAGCTGCTAAAAGTGAGTTTTTCGTTTTTTGCGATGTCGAAATTTATAGAGCAAAGAATTTGCATTAAATTTTGTTTGCGGAATCAATTTTCTGCTGCGGATACGTTGAGGATGGTGCAGAGAGCCTTTAATGATGAGGCTATGTCTAAAAAAAAATGTTTACAATTGGTATAGTGATTTCCAAGCCGGCCGTGAACGTGTCGAAGACGAAGAGCGTTCTGGGCGACCATCAACCTCAACCGATGAAGCTCACGTCCAACAAATCAAAGATTTGGTGTTGAAAAACCATCGATTAACGATAAGAGACCTTGCTGATGAAGTTGGCTTATCGAAAGGCTCAGTCAATACCATTTTGAAGGATGCTTTGGGCCTCAAGCGCGTCAAATCTCGACTGGTACCGAAAACATTGAAAGGCGTCGCGTTGAAGTGTGTGAAACAATGCTTTCCGACTACCAGGATGTCATGAAACGCATTATAACTGGCGATGAGACTTGGATCTATGCTTACGACCCCGAAACAACCGATCAATCGAGCGAATATCGTGCCAAAGGAGAGCCGAGACCAAAAAAACCGCGCCAAAGTCATGTTGACTGTTTTCTTCGATTATCGTGGTGTTGTGCTTTATGAATTCCTTCCAACCGGCCAACCAGTCAACAAGGAATATTATTTGAACGTTTTGCGTCGTTTGCGTAACGCTATCCGCCTAAAAAGGCCGGAATTATGGAAAGACAATTCTTGGTTTTTACACCACGATAATGCACCATCCCATACCGCACACGTAATTCGTGATCATTTCGCCAAAAACTCAACGCATATCGTTTCGCAACCACCTTTTTCACCTGATCTGGCGCCGTGCGACTTCTGGCTGCTCAACAAGCTCAAAAGACCGCTCCGGGGACACCGTTTTGATACGATAGAGGAGATTCAAGCCGCAGCGAAGACGGAACTGAAGGCCATCCCGGAAAGTGACTACAACCAGTGTTTCAAAGATTGGAAAATCCGCTGGCATAAGTGCATTGCATCGGGAGAGGATTACTTTGAAGGGGATGAAATTGATTTGGAAGAATAAATAAATAATTTTCAAAATATGTAAATACAATGTCACCTTATTTTTTGGACACAGTAGTAATTAGACAATGACATGAAGTTTCTGATGTGACAGCTGTCATGGTCAAAATTCACCTCAGAGTAATAGATATGAAGTTGTCTGCAGTAACGACATTTTCAACCGGTAGTCCTATTATTTATTATGAGGAATTGCATTTTTAAGTAAAAATAGAATTGTGGCTTTTGAATGAATACCAAAGCCATTACTTATAAATTAGAAAATTAAAAGTACACTTACTATCTTAACACTAAATTCAATAACAAAATTTTCTTATCTGGTTTACTAAAATGCTCTCATACTTACTATAAATACAAAATACATCCAAGTCAATTATAAATAAATATTAATTATAATATTATTTAAATTAAATTAAATTAAATTAAATTTTTGCCGCCCCTGACATTTTTTCTCGAAATAATTACATCTACGAAATGTTTCAAAATGGGAATGATTTGCCTGCCATATTTTTTTATATGAGAGAGAAAATAAATAAATTAATTCGTAATCAACTCGAGATGCCTGCTAGTGACGTTTCAAATCTGTTTCTTAAAAGAATGTTACTTTTTTCCATCTTCAAGTGATTTGAATAAGTAAACGAAGAAGGAAATGGAAACTTGCAAACATTACAAGAACACTTAAGATTTATTTCCTTTTAAATTTCTTCCCGAAACATCTTTCCATAGGACAACAGCTTAAAAGGATATCCATCCCTATTTACATTCTCGAACGCGAACACAGTATCAATAAATCGCACAAATTACAATCAGGACAATCCTTTTCTCTATTTTCGGTATTTTGTTACAATAAAACGCAAATGGTTGTAAGGAGAACGCACCCCCAGTAATCCGAACACAAACAGTATTTTTTTTTTTGTTTTTACAAAACCCCCATTTTAATGTCCTTTGTAATGGGATTTCATGGGATGACTACAACAACAACAACAACAACATCAACAGTGCAAACAAACAGAAGAAAAAAAAAAGGAGTGAACAAGAAAAACAATAAATCCCCCAACTAAGTAATGCTTGATGCAAACCTCCTCCACCAGAAATGGGTAACCCACCAACGCAACGCCACGCCACGCCGTACCGCCTTGGTTAGCAATAAACCTAAAAGCCGGAGTGGAATTCAATTATGAGTGAGATGTCATGCCAACGAAAATACTGAAGGTTGTATCCGTATTAAGCTTAGCTCCGATTTCGTTTTAAATTGTTTTTTTTGCTCGTTTTTTTACTGCCACACAATTGGCATAAGTAGACACTGTTAATAGCCTTGAGCTTTTGCATTTGTGGGCTTTCTTTCTTTCTTTTCTATTTTCTTTCAATATGGAGAAAAGGAAAATGTAAAAAATGGTAGTCTATTTTTAAAAAGTCCTTGGTCATGCTTGAAGATAAAGTTTCTAGAGCTAGGGCCTGGCATAACCATATGTATTAGCGCATTATACTTTTCGCAGAGGTTTGGAGTTCTTCATTTAAGGTCCATTCACAGCTTAGGGAACATCGAATAGGAACGTTGCGAATATTCGTAAATTTTGACATTTCCATTGGAGAGTTTGAGATTTTTTAGCATAACATCACTCAGAACGTGTTGTCATTTAATCGTGAATTGTTTTATTTACAGAGACTTGAAAAATTCATCTCGACAAAAAAATGGAATTTACTCGTGAACACTTTCGTGCGATCTTTTTTCACAACTTTCGACGTGGATTATCACGGTAAAAGTGCATAAATGAGCTTTGTATGTCGATGAAGCACCGTCCTATAGCACTGTGAAAAACTGGTTCAACGAATTCAATCATGGCCGACGCTCGCTCAACGACGAAATCCGTGAAGGTCGTCCAAAACCGGCCGTTGTGCCAGAGAACATTGATGCCGTGCGTGAACTGATAATGCAAGATCGTCATGTGACATACCGTGAGATAAAGGCATCCCTGGGCATTTCTCCCACCAGCATACATTCGATATTGCATGAACACCTGGCCGTAAAAAAGGTTTGTTCTCGTTGGATCCCTCAAAAAAGGCTCGTGTCGATTGGTGCAAAGAAATTTAAAAAAAAACATCCATCGCGGGTCTTCAAAAGACGTTTATAAGATTGTCACAGGTGACGAATCATGGATCTATGCGTATGAGCCCGAAACAAAACAACAATCGACCGTGTGGGTCTTCGAAGACGAGCCAAATCCAACAAAAGTTGTTCGTGGAAGAAGCACTTCGAAGCAAATGGTCGCCTGTTTCTTCGGCAAAACTGGTCATGTGGCGACTGTTCCGCTTGAGCAACGCATGACGGTCAATTCTGAGTGGTACACCACAATTTGTTTGCCTGAAGTCTTCGGAGAAATTCGAAAAACGAACAAGATAAGACGAATCATTGTTAACCATGACAGTGCAAGCTCTTACACATCGGCTCAAACCAGCGCCTTTTTGACCGGCCAAAACGTCGCATTGATGAGTCATCCGCCCCGACTTGGCACTTCTTTTTATTCCCGCACATCAAGAAAAAAATGCGTGGTCAACGATTTTCGTCGCCAGAACATTCTGTTGAAGCGTTCAAAAACCATATTTTGGAGTTGTCTCAATCGGAGTGGAAAAAGTGTTTCGACAATTGGTTAGTGCGCATGCAAATGAAGAATACTTTGAAAAACAATAAAACCACTTTTGAGGATAAATATTCGCATTTTCATTATTAGGCCAGAAATACATCTAGCAGCCTACGTATCATTCAAAGCCATTTCGTCAGGCAACACATTCTGCTAAGAAAACAAAATTATTTTTCGCATATTTATAGACGAAGTCATTCAAGTGCATCTAATTGATAAGACCAGAAATATGGCCAGAGCACTCTCCTCGAACTTACTCAACCCATCTTCAAATAAAAAAAAAAACCCACCTCCTCCTAAAGAACGAGGAGATCGACAATAACCTGACCAAGATGGACGACACAATTAAACGTACGATGGACAGATCAAGGCAACAATCGACGACTAAAACTCCTGTACAGACGCTTCACTGAACCACCAGACTCGGAAGTTAGGACACTGAAGTCCGAGCTTAAAAAACTACAGCAGTTAATTAAGCAAAACTACCAAGCTGCAATTAATTCGCATTGGAATACTAAAATTCGGGCGACATTTATTGCTGTTTGTGTTATTAATGAAGGCTTCATTCCTATTTTAAAAATGATGGAGTGCATGGGAATGAAAATTGGCCCGGAAGCTCATTCATTTGCTATGAAACGAGACAATGCCCGGATTGACCGCTCCGAGATACGAGCATCCAACGCATCAAAGGAGGCCAGAACTGCTCGATATGAAGAGAGAAACGCGGAAAATAGTTTTTTCGAAGTCGAGGAAGGTCTGATGTAAAAAGCAGGAATGGCAGATTGAATAAATGTAAGTCTACAATATCATTTCATGACTTAGACTGCGAAAAACTTTACGTGAAACTTTAAATGCGTTTTTCTCGAAACTGTCTTTTTCAAAACAATACCCACGATTTATCTGAAATTTTTAGAGAGTCTAGACTTGATATAGACTTGTCTATGTCTAGAACTATCCCCATCCCCAAATTTCTATTGCCTTTTTTTTCCATTCGAAACAGTCAAAAAAGTGGTACAAAAATTGTTTGTTTTTTTCAGGCTGTCGCCATCTTGTGAAAAAAAATCTTTCCAACTTTTCCGTAGTTCCATTTTTGGTTTCAGATTGCTAGGAGGGTTGAAATCGTGGGTATGGTTACGCGCCATTTTTTTGAGACCCCCACTTCATCACCTACTAATTTTTGAAATTTTCAACTTTTTTTTATTTTCTGTATTCTTGTTATGTTAAAAAATAACTAATAAAAAAAATGGATAGTAAAAATATGTATTGCCTTTTTTTATGACACTTCAAAAATTACATGAAATTCATGCTTCTAGACTAGAATACAAGAAAAGACAGTATCACACAAAAAAATAGGCATATTTTCGGGAAGAAATTTTGGCTGAATAAAAGTATCAATCGAAAATCTGTAAAGAAGGTTTTATAGCAATACTAAAAAAGGACAAAATATATTTTTTTCAATCAAAAATATTTAAAAATGGCGGCTGCGCAGCATAAGCCCCAAGGCGCCTATTTTTGAAAGTGTGTCGATGGCCGAAGACATAGATTCCTTAATTTTTGACCTGGAAGAAAACACAAACATTTTTTAGTTTTCATATAACAATAACTAGCGAGCTAAGTAGGATTTTTTCGATATATTGATTTTTTACAAAATGTGCATGTTTGGAAATAGAGTTAATTTTTTATAAAGACACCATAAAATCGTCGATAAAAAAAAATTAAGCCATATAAAATAAAAAAATCCTACGTAGCTTCTTGGAGAAAGATATTTCGAAGCTACTGTGTTCGGCGAGCTCAAAAAAAGTGGTTTCGAGCAGAACGCGTTTAAAGTTTTAAGTACTGAGAAACCATTTGAAAATATATGAGCATATTGGAGAGGCGTTGCCGCAGAGTGAAAAATTTGGTCAATCGGACACTTTTGCCGTATTCCATCATTTAGTATATTATTTTTAAGACCCTAAACAACCTTTTAAGCGAAACATTTTTTTTCGAAAAATTTAAAATTTTACTGTGATTTCCTCCCTTAAAGTTAGCAATCCTTGTTTGTTCACGAAAATTAATAAGTTTTTTCGAAGGCAAAACTAGAATGAACTTGCGTATCAAAAGATCCCCCGAACTACCAAGAACGAACAAATACTTGCAACAATAGGCATATTTCCAGTCGAAGTAACCCAGGATGACAACTTTTTTGTAATCGAAGATCCTTAGGAAATAATAGATGCGTCCTTTCAAGATGTGGATAAGGTGAATGTTAGAACTCGCCCGAACCGTGTTTTGGAAGATCGCGTCCTCGTACACAACTCTGACCTTCAAAATTATATCGGGAACTGGCGATCGAAGAGTACTGGTTTTACAATGTTCAGTGATGATAATTTGGCAAATGATGACGTCGCCGATGAAGGGGCACATTCTCCATTGATATCAAAGGAAGAACTTTTGGTCTTTGGTTCACTTAGAAGTAAAAAATATGTTGGAATCGAGGGTTTATCCAACCTCGCTTAAGAAGCGGTAGACATTTACAGTTCACTGTTTAATAATTTGCTGAATAAAGCACATTATCCAGCTCATTGAAAGACAGGTCAGGTCCGAAAATCGAGGCCATTGTAAGCCTTCTGGAATGCGATTTCAATAAGATTCAGCATTATTGCGACGATTAGAAGTTGAAAATCAACTTTCAAAAATGCGAAACGAGTTTATTTAGGGCACCATTGTCTGGGGCCTCTATGGATACCAGAAAAAATTGGTAAAAGCTCTCTATTGCGGGACATCTTGGGCAACCATCAATGCATCCGCAAAAGCTCCGCATTGATTATTGCGGATGCGGATGCGAATATCTGCAACATCCCTACTTCCTGTGTTAAATTGTTTCAAGGTTTTTTTTTATTAAAAAAACAACTGAATAAATTATTTATTTTAAAATTGCTTGGCTTGGAATGCATTTCTATACAGTTTCTTGTCTCAACATACGCAGTATTTTTTGGAACGCATCCCACGCGAATGCGAGGGCATTGTTGTATGTGATTTTTGTGGGCGTTGTGGCCCAAAACCACTCAAGTTTGATAGTATAAACAGTTCAAGAAACGAAGAGTAAACGACTTATAGTTTTTATATTCCCTGAACGTACGAGTATAAAGGTATAACAAAAACGCGATTTCAACCTTTTTATTTATATCCCATCGGAAGCATTTTATCTCAATCAAGTCTCAAAGGATAACAAAATGGATTACTTAGTTTAACAACTTGTTTTATCTCACGGACGAGAGTTACTTGACAATGTATACCATTGCTCTAATCCTTATCTTTTCTGGATTAACGTCCAAGTTTTCTCAATAAAATCACTGTCCCAGAAGAGCCTTGTTATCGTTATTCCCACTCACTGTTAATTTGCCGCTTAAGCTGGACACAGCTCAAGGACAAGCCATACTTGATGTTATCTTTCATCCATTCGATAACTCTAATCCCTTTGTTTTTGCCCCTGGAATATGATGATGCTCACAGGACACAGATTCATTGGTCACGTCCATAAACCAATTTATGCATCGATTGTTTGAGGATGACATTCCTTCCTATAATAGTATAATCGGTTATAGGAAACGAATCGAATTCTATTATTAATTTAATTATGTTCAAAGCAATTGCCCGTCCTTATGACAAGGAGCTTTTCACTCGTGGATCATGTTGAACAGTTCAATTATTGAAATAAATGTTTCTCGAATGGAGTGAGTGAGTCTTTTGTCTTCACAGAAATGGAGACGACATCGAATAATGGTCTTGTGAAAAGGATTCTTTTGCGGTTCCAGCAGGAGTAGCAGGAGAAGCAGAAGTCTTGCAGGTTTTCTCCCAATAATTCAATGTACTCCTACATATTTATGAGATGTACCCATTTCAGGCTTCAGATACAATTTCCTTTCATTTCTGAGTTTTATTGCCTCGAGTATTGTTTGAAATAAACCCGTTCAACATGAAAGACGGGAACGCATGTACTCGTTTTTATTAACATAATGGCAGGAAGGATACGAGACGTTTAGACAGTTTTTGAGTAATATTAATTCACTGGAGAATTGAAAACAACAGGATCTGGTCTGATGTTTTGTGTTTGTTCTATTTGTGGACTGAAGAGGTTAATGGATACCCCAGGAACAAGAGGTACAACAAAATAACAAGCTAACAAATTACGAAAACAATTTACAAAGAGGTACATTTCACTTCCGCAATGGTTTTACTTTCTTGTGTGAGTGGCTTTGTTAAATTTTAATATCTTCAGCAGAGTTTCTCTTTCTTTCTTTCCTTTTGTTTAGTTTTTTTTTAATTCAACCAAAGCACAGTCATACTGGGAGTCGTATCAAAAAAAGAAGGAATTAAAAGCGTCTTTATTCGGCGGCGATAATCAAGATTTATACGATTTAAACAGGCTGGCCCAAAAATATTCAACAGGTGTTGGTTTGCCTTCTTTTTAAAATGAAACAACAACTATACGTTTTTTTTCCGCCTTTAAGAAGCTAAAATCTGTAAAGAAAGCGCAGCTTTTGTGATGCATTTGAGCTCTTTTTGACGCACTTTCAATCGATTTGACGAGGTGATCAAGAATAAAAAAAAAACTCCGAAAATTTTCTTACTATATTTATTATAATTATTCTGACCAAGCCAAAAAGAAAACGATGCGTACCCGATGGTGGTTGCTAAATCAAAGAGGAAGAATAATCACGTTAATCTGCCGCGAAGCTTACTCATGAGCGTGAATCGGTTCGCTCTCTACTTGACCCGTTGCAGTTGTCTTTCCTTTGCTTCCGTGGTCAAGCAGCAGCGATAGTGGGTGTACGGTAAAACCAAAAAAAATATTAAGACGAAAAATAGCGTTGCGAGAGTGCAAAACAATTCAGCAAATTCCATAGGGTGCATGTGCAAGTTAACGTTAATTCATTAAAAATTCATTAAAATTACATTTTAAAGAAAAACAAACTCAAATTCTAAAGAACAAAAAATAAAAATTCAAATATAACAATAAAAACAAAGTCAAAAATTCAACCAATGAAAAGTAAAGAAAGAAAATAAATAAATAAATACAAATGTAAATTTAATCTTAAACACGCCGCCTCCCCTGAAGGCTTTCAGGAACATGGTAACAATGCCAGCTTCGTAATTGGCCTTTTGTATACAGCATTAGTGGTACGAACTGAAACCACTCGTACATGGCCATCTGCGCCCGGGTGGACAGCGTCTATTCGTCCAAGTGACCACTTGGCCGGTGGCAAATTGGGTTCCTTTATCATGACAAGGTCACCGACTTTCAGTTCTTGGTTTTTTTGTTTCCATTTTGGACGTTGTTGAAGTGACGTAATGTAATCCGTGTGCCATCGTTGCCAAAATCCTTGCGTCAGATTTTGCAACAACTCCCATCTGCCCAGTCGGTTCAATGGAACTTCCATATTGGAAGGTTCCACGATTGCCGTATAAGGTCGACCTATAAGGAAATGAGAGGGTGTTAAAGGATTTAAATCTGTATCCGAAATAGAACAAAGGGGTCTAGAGTTTAGCAAAGCTTCGATTTGTGAAAGCAACGTAGACATCTCTTCAAACGTTAATACACTATTCCCAATAACGCGACGGAGGTGTTGCTTAACGCATTTGATTCCGGCCTCCCAAAGACCTCCGAAATGTGGGCTATGGGGCGGAATGAACTCCCATCTTATGTTATCTTCAGCTAAAATGTTAGATATCCTTTCGTTATGCTCCTTGGACTGCGCCAGCTGAAACCATTCAGAGAGAATCCGTGAAGCTCCTTGAAAATTCGTTCCATTGTCCGAATGAAGAACACGACATTTGCCTCTTCTAGCGATAAATCTCCTTAGAGCGGCTATGAAAGCATCCGTAGACAGGTCACTTACTAACTCTATGTGAACTGCTTTTGTAGCCATACAAATAAAGAGAGCGATGTATCCCTTTTCCAACCTGGGTTTCCTGCCCTTGCTTGATCGAAGTGTGATCGGACCGGCATAGTCACAACCGGTGTTCTCAAAAGCAAACGATGTATTGAGTCTCGAAGTTGGCAAATTTCCCATAAGTTGTTCCGATGTACTCTTACGCAAGCGAAAACATTCCATACATTCAAAAACAATTTTCCTTATTAGATTTCTGCTACCGAGTATCCAAAATTCTTGACGTACCAAAGTGAATAATTGAGATACTCCGGCATGCAAGAATTTGAGATGAGCAGTTCGAAGAATCAAACGGGTCAATTTATGGTCTTTCGGTAATATAATTGGATGCTTTATGTTATAAGAAATACCAACTGCATTGGAAATTCTTCCACCTACACGCAGCAGTCCTGTTTCGTCGACAAACGGTGATAGAGATCCTAATTTTGAACTGTTTGAAACACACCCATTCGATTTTACCGCGGTAATTTCCTTTTGAAACGCCCTTTGAACGAATTGAAGACAGGTTTTCTTAGAAAAAATTAGTTCAGAAGAAGATAAAAAATCCTTCCGACGATCTTGCGAATGAAGTTTGCAGTTCTCTATGAAACGGAGTATGAATGCTACTATCCGAATCAGTCTTGTCCATGAGGAGATCTTATTGATTAAGACGTCTAGGAAGTGTTCTTGTTGAACCGAAATGTTAATAGCTGCATACCTTTTCCTTTCATCAGGTATTCCGCTAGGATCACTCGTAGTGAAACGGGGCCAGCGAGTAAAGTCCTCCGAAATCCACGAGGGGCCTTTCCACCAAAGTGTCCAATTCAGCAACTCACGTGGGCTGAGTCCTCTAGACGCACAATCCGCAGGGTTCTCTTCGGAGCGAACAAAATTCCAAACAGACCGGGGTAGGCTTTCTAAAATTTCAGAAGTGCGGTTGGCTACAAAGGTATTCCACCTACGGGGTGCAGACGCCAGCCATGCGAGAACGATTTGAGAGTCAGAGAATACATATGTGTTACGGGGCTTTACATCCACCGAGGAACAGACTAATTGAATCAGACGAGACAGGAGTAGGGCCCCGCACAATTCAAGTCTTGGAATCGATAATTGCTTTATCGGAGCCACTCGAGTTTTTGAAGCGATAAGATGAACTTCCGTACGACCGTCATCAGCAATACTACGTGCATAAACGACCGCTGAATATGCTTTTTGCGAAGCATCGGAGAATCCAACAAGATCCCAGCAACGGGAAGCTAATGTGAACCTCCTCGAAATTTCAACCTTCTCGAAAACACATAAATCCTTCCGATAACCGGCCCATTGATCGGCCACTTCCTTCGGCAATGGATCATCCCATCCTATTTTACCTTTATGTAACCATAGCTCCTGAAACAAGATTTTAAGCAGGATAGTGGAAGGTGACAAAAACCCCAGAGGATCAAAAATCTTAGCAACTTCTGATAATAACTTTCTTTTTGTAAGAGACGGCAAATTCTCCTCCAATGACAATTTGAATTTAAAGATGTCGTGGTATGGATTCCAAATTAATCCAAGAACTTTGGTAAAACTATTTTCTCCGTCCAAATCCAGTGAGACAATGTCATTATTTTGGATATCGCTGAGCACCGACCAACAATTTGAGCTCCACTTGCTTAAATGCAAGCCTCCACAAGACAACAAATGGACTAACTCATCCTTCAGTTTAACAAGTTCCGATATTGAATCCGCCCCTGTCAGGATATCGTCAACGTAGAAGTCATGAAGCACTGAGTGTGAAGCCAGTGGAAATTGTGATTGATAATCTAAAGCAAGTTGCCTCAGAACTTTCATCGACAGGAAAGGAGCGGGCGACGTACCGTACGTTACCGTGTTCAACCGATAATGTTGAATTGTTGAGTCCGGGTTTTCTCGCCAAACAATTCGCTGAAAGTCCCGATCGTTAACATCAACCCAAATTTGACGAAACATCTTAACTATGTCTGCACAAAATACATATTTGTGCAGACGAAATCGAATGCAAACATTTATGAGATTTCGCTGAAGTGGAGGCCCTATATGTAACATCTCATTCAGACTGGTCCCATTCGAATCCTTGTATGACCCATCAAAAACGACACGAATTTTATTCGTGACTAGTGCATGGTGGGGCAAATAAAATACCTTGCCACTGGTAGGCTCAATCTGACTCTCTGGAATACTCTCCATATGTCCTAATTCCTGGTAAGTTCTCATGAATTGGCAATATTCCTCCCGAAGACTTTTATTAAAAGCGAAACGACGTTCCATTGCTGCTAATCGCCCTAACGCGCCAGAGAGAGTATTGCCGAAGTTAACCTCACTTTGTCTAAATGGCAACTTCACTATGTATTTGTTATCAGGGGCTCTGGAAAAGGTGTCCGAAAAATACTTATCAACGCTGTCTTCCTGATGCAACAGAGAATGATTGGGATAAACTTCTTCGATTTCCCAAAACGATTTCAATAGCCTGTCGAGGTCTTCATTCACTCCAACCATCAATGAAACGAGCTTCTGGTTGGTCATACTTCCAGTAATAACCCAACCAAAAGCAGTGTTTTGAGCAACTATTTTCCCATCACCATCGGTACGGCGACCATCACGCAAAATACCCCAGGCTTTGTCCGCTCCTAATAAAATATCGATAGGTCCTGACTTATTGAATCCAGGGTCAGCTAATTCAAGATTGTTCAACAATGAAAGATTTTTAAATTTAAAGGAAAGATGGGGTGTGTCTGACGTTATTTTATTTAAAATGTAAACTTCAACTTCTAATCGAGACGAATCAAACCGAGAATGTAACTTAAGTGTTACTGCGCCATTGGTAACACCTGCTGACTGAGACGAAATTCCACTTATGGGAAGACGAGCATGCTTTCTACGAAGCCCTAGCCTATGCACAAGCCTTTCCGTAACAAGGCTGACTTGAGACCCGGTATCCAGAAGCACTCGACATATCTGAGGTTTTCCTGTGACATCGAATATTTTTACCAACACCGTCGGTAGGATACCAGATGACGAAACATCATTTGAAATGTGATGACTTACTACCGGAAGTGGATCAGAAGGCTGACAATTTGTTTTATTTATAGGTTCAACATTTTCTGCATTAGACAACGATTTAGATTGGTCAAGATGGACCAGCGTGTGATGGCGAGTTTGGCAGTAGGAACAACGAGCTTGTACTCGGCATTTTGCCGACGAGTGGTTTGTGCCCAAGCAATTGTAGCAGATCTTTTGGTCCCTTACAAACGAGCGGCGAGATACGATCGGCATCGAGAGAAATTGTGAGCATTGGGGAAGCAAATGGCTCCCTTTACACTTTGGGCAAGACGCATTTGAAATAGCTAAACTATTAACATTACGTGAGGCACTATACCGCGGCGAAATTTTATTAACCCGAGTTTTCGGTTCACTTGCTTCTAAAGCAGAACATCTTTCTTCTAAAAAGTTAATTAACTCTTCAATCCTAGATACTTCCGAATTTTTCTTTTCAAGGGCCCATGCCTTACGCGTTTCTAAGTCTGTTTTACTAAGCAATAAATAGATCGACCAAGGATCTCTACTTTCCGCGTTAAGACCTTTTAACCCGCGAATTACTTCATCGGCATTGTCCGTTAAATACCGTAAACGTGCACTGTCCGCGCTTGTTACCGTTTGCAACTTAAGAAAACGTTCAATATATGCGTCAATAATATAGAGCGGTTTATTATACCTATTCTCCAGTTTCTCCCACGCTAGCTCATAATTGATATCAGCGATTTCGATATGATTTAAAAGTTTTGCGGTATCATCACGCAAGAATGATTTTAAATACCGTAATTTTTGCGCGCCCGGTAGATTATTTTTGCAGTCGATACTGCCGAGAAACATATCACGGAACCCGGGCCACTCGCGATAGTCACCGGAAAATGGCATGATTTTAAATGGCGGTAACTCGATTTCGGATGCACTCTTTTGAGATAAGTGAGAAGGCACTGATTTATTGAGGTGGGTTTCGAGTAATGGGTTCTTTTGGCTAACATTTTCTACAAAAAAATTTTCCGAAATATGTGACCGCGAAGGAAATTTTTTGCGAATTGCTTTCTTTAATGCACTTTTCGTAAGAATATATTTAGATTCGGTGGTTTCAAAGTCTGCCTCAGGATCACCGTAACCTTCGGCTTCATAAAAATTACATAGTTCATTTTGATTATGGCAAAATGCTTTCCATATATCCTCTAATCGCTCTAAACGCGCTTCCAACAACTCTAAATCTACATCACTAGTAATGTCCGCGATAAAATTATGTGCACGTGTGATACCCCCTTTCAAATGGGCCCGAGCATGTTTGAGCACATCCATTGGTCTTAAATACAATATTAACACGTGTCACAAAATTTTCGAAGCAATCCTAAAGTTTCCACTACGAATGAACTCCTCAGCAATAAATCCTCACAAGCCAACAGCAGCAACGGCAGATAACAGCAGACCACAGCAAATATAATATATATGTACTTATGTTTGTTACCAAATTGTATCCTGGTACAGCTTGCCGGCGATTTATCTAGCAACCACCAATTAATTTTAGTTTACGAAATCGAAATGTACGTTTAATGAAAAAAACGATCAAACAAATTTATTATTTTTAATAAAACGAATCCGGCTCGAAGGACCAACTTTGATCAAGAATAAAAAAAAAACTCCGAAAATTTTCTTACTATATTTATTATAATTATTCTGACCAAGCCAAAAAGAAAACGATGCGTACCCGATGGTGGTTGCTAAATCAAAGAGGAAGAATAATCACGTTAATCTGCCGCGAAGCTTACTCATGAGCGTGAATCGGTTCGCTCTCTACTTGACCCGTTGCAGTTGTCTTTCCTTTGCTTCCGTGGTCAAGCAGCAGCGATAGTGGGTGTACGGTAAAACCAAAAAAAATATTAAGACGAAAAATAGCGTTGCGAGAGTGCAAAACAATTCAGCAAATTCCATAGGGTGCATGTGCAAGTTAACGTTAATTCATTAAAAATTCATTAAAATTACATTTTAAAGAAAAACAAACTCAAATTCTAAAGAACAAAAAATAAAAATTCAAATATAACAATAAAAACAAAGTCAAAAATTCAACCAATGAAAAGTAAAGAAAGAAAATAAATAAATTAATACAAATGTAAATTTAATCTTAAACACGAGGACTTTCTGCAATGAGTTGTCACATTTTCGTCGGTTATTCTCTTTGAAAACTTTCCAAGTTTGTGGCCGGCGAAGAAAATTTTTAAGGCGAAGCCCTTTCAACTGCAGAGTATAGGGGGCCTGCATTTCAATTGATTCAATGGATGGGTCCCAGGTTCGATTCCAAGAGTGGTCTAGTTTTTCGAATCTGGGCCAGTCACCATTTGCCATTGGGATCAAGTTAAAGAGCACTATCACTGGATAGTATTCTGACTAATGGGCAGCATTGTTGTATTGTTGTAGTGGTTGTTGCATCGGCTTAGTTCCCAATTCGTGTTTTATCAATAAATGGGAAAACCAGCTCCATATCGGAGAAATGTGCCGGGGGTTAGACAATCAAAGCCCTACTCTAATCGAGAATTCCTCAAACTAAACAAGAAGAAGAGAATTAGCGGCCATGGCTGCTTAAGATCAAATCTAACTAAGTTTTTATCGATTTACACATTCGTGTAAATGTCCAACTCTAATTCGGTTAAGAAAGCGTATATTCCTCGAAGAGATTTGTTCCCCATTGCACATTAGACAGCCCAATGCAAAAGACTTATGTAACTCCCCGTTATACAAAGGGTCATTCCTTTCAAACAATTGTCGAGACCATGCGAAATATCAACATTTGGATAGACCAAGCTTTCTGGCATCCACATTGGCTTGATCTTGCTTGCCTGTTTTTTCATGAAAAGTAAGTAACCAGACAGTCAAATCATGAAGCCAACAGATGAGAGCCTAACTATAAGCCTCCAAAGCATAGTATTGGAAGTGCATCAAAAAAGCACTTTCCCGGTCAGAGTCTCAATTTTGGAAGAAGGCTAATGAATCTTGGTTTTTGACTGATCAACCTGTTGGAAATTAAGTACAAGTGGGTGTTCAGAACTTAGCGAGATACAAATGGAAACATCACAAAATACATAGTTCGCCTTATTGTGAAAGGATGTTCTCAAAAGTATAGAATTGGTTTTAAGGAAATATTTACACCAGTCATATGGTATAATTCCATTCGACATCTCAGCCGTAGTCGCTAAACACGACCAGCAAATAGACGCAGTTACTGGTTTTTTGAACGCTGATTTAAAAGAAGTGTTTCTCAATGACGGATCAGATCAAGTGTGCAAATTGCGAGAATCGCTTTATGGGCTCTAAGAAGTAAGCCGTTTATGGAATGAATAACTAATCCTGATTCAGCTTGAACATGGATTGAAAAGGAGTAAAGTTGATCTCTGTATTTACTGCCGAGTTGAAGGATCGAAGATAATTCTGCTGGGCATCTGCATGGATCACTCCAGGAATTGCTCCCGATTATCAACGAATGGAGGTGTTTTCCACTTGATCATGATATCATCTGACCCACTGATCTTTTGTTTTTATATAATTGGCTGGCTCTTCAAGACGATATGAATACTCTTATAATGCGTAAAGCACAGAGAGAACTGAAGAATTAGGAGGAGGGTGAAAGATTATTAAGTGGCTTGAGAGACTCAGGTGTATTTGGTTTCAACTCACTTCCGTGGGTTGAGCCCGAAACGGGCCGGAATATTTTGATATCGACCTATTAGCTTTCATCTAATTCGCAGGATTTTATTCGGCACTAGTTTCGATGCATGAACTTTGAAAGCTAGCACGCCGCTGTCAGTGTTATTCCTTCATAGCAGAGCCATCTACACACATTCTACGCAAACCACTATTTTGTTAGCACGAACTAGGAATTAAGCCGATGTAACAACCACTACAAAAACCCCACCCATTAGTCAGACTACTCTCGCTGGTCGACCAATCCAGTGATAGTGCCATTAGCTTTATCCAAATGGCAAATGGTGACTCAACCAGATTCGTAAAACTCGACCACTCTAGGAATGGAACCTGGGACCTATCAATTGAATCAATTGAAAGGCAGTCGCTCTACCAATTTCGCCACCCAGATGTGCCCAATTAATTAAATTAAATTCCGTTTCTATGATATAAGATCTAGAGAAAGTCCCCAACACGGTCAGTTGCAATGAAGTTTTCCTGGAGGATGGCATTTTACATGCTAAGGAGCAATCAGGGTTCAGAAATACTCACTCATGCGAAACTGCCTTAAACCAAATAATTTTTAAATGGAAGTAGGATATGGATGTAGGAAATTCAATCATCGGGGTTTTTTTGGACTTCAAAAACTTAAGATGTATGGTATTGACGGTGTGGAACTCAAGTGGTTTGAATCGTATCTATCAGGAAAGCCACAGAGGACTAGAATGAGTGAGGTGCTGTCTGAGTCAGTAGATATCGAATCAGGCGTACTCAATCAATCAAGGCTCAGTATTGGGAGTGATCCTTTAATATATTAATGACATAAAGAGTTGCTTGCGGTACTGTAAAATAGCCTTATTTGCCGAACATACTCTTATACGGATAAGTGAGAAGAACAATGGACTCATGTGCCAGAATTTAAATGCGGATCTGGAAAATATCAAAAAGTGGCTCAAGATAAACAAATTGAAACTGAATACAAAAAAGTCAAAAGTAATAAAATTCAAAGTAGAGGAGTTGGTCGATGTGAGGATAGTTGGCGATATCATCCAATGTGTAGAAAGCATGAAATACCTTGATATGGTCCTGTACCCGAAGTTAAACTTCAAGATACATACTGACTATATACGTGGAAAGATAGCAAAGAAAGTGGGCTATCTCACAAGGAAACGATCTTCATAAACACTACAATGTGCGATATTAATATCTAATGCAATTATCATGCCGCATTTTTACTACTGTTCGATCCTCCTATATACTAGTCAACAAGGAACATTAGATTGACTCCAGAGACTACAGAACAAAGCAATGCGTACAGTATTAAAGTGCAATAGATACACACCAATACAACATAAGCTAGATGTTCTCGGTTGGTTGAATGTGAAGTTGAGGTTGACATACAGTGCAATGTTGTTTATTTTTAATTAAGAACAGAATGCTACCCGAGTGCTTGACAACAAATACAAACTACAGGAATATACATGACCTTGATGCAATAACACCAGCCCGCAGCATTAATTAATGTACATGGATTTAAATTTCTTTAACCGTTTCCCAAATGAAAATAGATTCAACGTTTTTAAAACAAGGCTTATTTCTTTTGTAAAATGTAATTGCTGAATTAAATTTAAAACTTTAAATTATAAATTATTTTGTTTGGCTTTTTCAAATCATTAACTTTTAATTACAAATGTGTAAAAAGTAATGTTAAAGTTTACAAACTTATAAAGTTAATTATAATTATAATAAAATAATAATTATATGAAACCAACTTTTGTTTATACATCAATACATCAAAATTTTTACAATACATCAAATATTTTCCAAGATTTCTATTATGGTTTCAAAAATACCTGAAATTTTTAATCAGACAGAAATATGGCGATTCTATAAAGGGAGAAATCCTTTTTTTTCATTTCAACATTAAAAATATAGAGCTGGCTGTCGAAAATAAAGACACACAAAATTTACGAAAGTATGTGTCAAGATAGTGCCTTAAGTAAACACATACTTGCTATGGATTCACTTTTTCGCTTTCCAACTCAAACTATCGAAAAACAGATCCGATAACATGATTTTCTCTTGCAATTTATTTTATTCCAATAACTCCATCGTATCCGTTTACAAAAGGAAGCAAGTCCACGTCCCCATATGCAACTTAAGCACATATTTAGTCTAGCCTTTGAAGATCTTCATCAAACAATGTAATACGTGGAAGCTGACATAATAATCGATATTTTTCTATTATCTTTGCAGAAGCATACTCAACAAACGGAATCAACAATGTAAATCCTTGACTCAATCCAATTATTCTTGTGCACAGAAGACCTCCTAGAAGGAGAAGAAAACCCCATTGAAAATTCAGAACGATAATAACAGCACAGCCAGAAACAATGACTAATAATATTAATTTCTCTGAATACAGTCTCATACTGCAGTCACAGTCCTTTCAGCAACAAACAAATGCTACCAAGTATCTGGAGGATTTTAATCTGACTCATGATATCTGGAACGATTTCCTGGAGAAGTATATGCAACAGTATAATAACCATCGCCTTAATAGCACACTTCTGGACGAATGTGAGGATTACTGTAATGGAAATGTTCGAGACTTCTTGATTGCTTACAAGGGAATTCATGGATACATTGCACTGCTGGTGAGTAATTGTATGTTTGCATGTGTTAGAGGGGTTCAACAAGGACTAATTGTGAAAGATATGCAAAGCAAATGTTAACAATTAAATCTAATGAATTGAGACAAAAGCTTAGACGATACTGTCCAAATGTAATCGCTTCAATGAAATAACCAATTTATTTGACCTTAATTAAGATTGTCATATTATAGACATCCTCGAACATTTTTTTGTTTTCAAAATTGGAAGCAGTAGATTAGATTAAGATTAAGATTTTTTTTCTTTTATTTGTCCATCCATCCATCCAACAAAAGGTGCCCAACGGTTTTCTATCGTTAAATTTACAATATACTATGTGTCCAAAAAATAAGGTGACATATGAATTTAAACTGCGCGCGTCGAAGAATTTGGAAATTTTTCTTTCTTTTTAGGTTGGTAGTACTGTCAGTGACATCTATGTGAAATTTCATGTCAAAATATATTCATAGTGCTTGTGATACGCGTCGTTTTGTGAGCTGCTAAAAGTGAGTTTTTCGTTTTTTGCGATGTCGAAATTTATTGAGCAAAGAATTTGCATTAAATTTTGTTTGTGGAATCAATTTTCTGCTGCGGATACGTTGAGGATGGTGCCGAAAGCCTTTGATGATGAGGCTATGTCTAAAAAAAATGTTTACAAGTGGTATAGTGATTTCGAAGCCGGCCGTGAACGTGTCGAAGACGAAGAGCGTTCTGGGCGACCATCAACCTCAACCGATGAAGCTCACGTCCAACAAATCAAAGATTTGGTGTTGAAAAACCATCGATTAACGATTAGAGACCTTGCTGATGAAGATGGCTTATCGAAAGGCTCAGTCAATACCATTTTGAAGGATACTTTGGGCCTCAAGCGCGTCAAATCTCGAGTGGTACCGAAAACATTGAATTTTTTGGAGAAAAGGCGTCGCGTTGAAGTGTATGAAACAATGCTTTCCGACTACCAGGATGTCATGAAACACATTATTACTGGCGATGAGACTTGGATCTATGCTTACGTTCCCGAAACAACCGATCAATCGAGCGAATATCGTGCCAAAGGAGAGCCGAGACCAAAAAAACCGCGCCAAAGTCGCTCAAAAATCAAGGTCATGTTGACTGTTTTCTTCGATTATCGTGGTGTTGTGCTTTATGAATTCCTTCCAACCGGACAAACAGTCAACAAGGAATATTATTTGAACGTTATGCGTCGTTTGCGTAACGCTATCCGCCTAAAAAGGCCGGAATTGTGAAAACACAATTCTTGGTTTTTACACCACGATAATGCACCATCCCATAGCGCACTCGTAATTCATGATCATTTCGCCAAAAACTCAACCCATATCGTTCCGCAACCACCGTATTCACCTGATCTGGCGCCGTGCGACTTCTGGCTGTTCAACAAGCTCAAAGACCGCTCCGGGGACACCGTTTTGATACGATAGAGGAGATTCAAGCCGCAGCGAAGACGGAACTGAAGGCCATCCCGGAAAGTGACTACAACCAGTGTTTCAAAGATTGGAAAATCCGTTGGCATAAGTGCATTGCATCGGGAGGGGATTACTTTGAAGGGGATGAAATTGATTTGGAAGAATAAATAAAGAATTTTCAAAATAAATACAATGTCACCTTATTTTTTGGACACAGTATAATTCCTTAAACAAAATTATTATTTGATCAGGCGCAATGAGTATGCCGTCCGGGAGGGTAATCTGAATGTTCCGACAACGGGTCGCAAATCTGCGTCTTCCTCTCGTTGCAGTTGTCGGTATCCTAAAACATATGAGCTCTGTTTTGCAACTGTTAATTTTTAGTCCCTATTTGAGGTAGGACTCCCAAAGTTGTGTTATATGGTCTTGTACTTTTTTAGCTGCAGTCTCGGGAAGAAGCGATGTAGCGTATGTTACTGAGTCATCTGCATATAACAGCGTCTTCGTCTGTGTATTGTTTCTTGGTTGATCCTATGTATGAATGATGAAAAGTATTGGCTATATTCTTCCTCCTTGTTAGACTCCTCCTACCAGTGGTCTCATTGATGATATTGCGTTAAATATCTGTACAAAAAATACTCTATTTGCTAAAGAACTGTAAATGATTCTTACCAAGTGAAGAGGAAATTCCATCTTGATAAGTTTGAAAATAATTCCCTTTATCCAAACACTGTCAAAGGCCTTTTCAATATCCAATAGACACGGAACGGTTGTCTCCTTTTTGTTCAGCCCCAGAGTAATATCGCTATGAAGTTTTATCAGTGGATGAATGGTTGAATGCTTCTCCCGGAATCCATATTGGTGGTGATCTGTTTTCTTCGACAAATAGAACGTATTTGTTTCAGCAGAACTGATTCCAATATTTTTCCCACACAACAGAGTAGCGATATAGGCCGGTACCCGTCAACGTTTGTCCTGTTCATCTTCTTTGGCACTGGAATAATTTTAGCTATTTTCCTTGCAGTGGGAATAATGCAGTTGTTAAAGATAATTGTGAGAAGAAGTATTGCAATATTCGGCAACTTTTTTAACAAAAAGTTGGAAATGCGTTCCGGTCCCGAGGATTTTTTTTGAATTTCCAATCAGAATCATCCCCTCAATTTCTTCTGCATTCGTAAGAACATTGTAATTGGAAATTGGATGCAGTACTGTCCAGTCTGTTCCAAAGCAGTACTCTGGGCCATGTTTTTTAAATTTTTCAAAACCGAGATTTCATGATCTTCGATGTCAAAATGGGTTTTTTTGTGGGGCGACGAACTATAAGACAGAATTCCCAAAGTCTTCAATGCACTGTATGTAATTACACCAATTTCAGTTCCGCTTGACTCCACAAGCTCTGCTCTAAATTGTACCACTGTTGCAAATCGGTTCGATCACTCGCCTCAGATGTTTTACGAAGCTTTTTTCCGCTCGTAATTGTGCCCGTTTTTGTATTTAGTCACTGCTTTGCAGTGAAAAAACATGGTATCATATATGATGCTCTCGAAGAGCTTCGGAATGCATGAGAGTTTAGCAATTGGTCTGAAGTTCGATACATCGTTTTTAGGACCTTTCTTATGGATGGGGATAATATATGAGCTTTTCCAGAGTTTAGGAAAAACTCCTTGAGAAATGGAAAGTTTGAAAAGTGCTGTTAGGGGTTGGACCAGGAATCTGATGGATTTTTTTAGCACTATCGCTGGTAAACCGTCGGGGCCGGGGGAATAATCATCCTTGAGTTTACTTATCTTCTCTATTACTAGTTCAGGTGTTATATCAACTGAGGATAGAGTTGTTTGGGGGCAGTTGTTCATATATCGGAAGTTATCATGGTCGGGCTCTTCGTTATGGTCAGCAAATAATTGGCTGAAGAAATCAGCGAAAAAATTAACGATTATATTAGGGTCAGCTGAGGATGAGTTGAGATACTTGAAGCTTTATGGGTAGCCATCGGATTTACTTTTAACGTTGATAAAGTGGAAGAAACGCTTAGGATCGGAAATCAGATTCGATTGCACACTTTTTACGTAATCCAGGTAGAGTGAATTGCAAAGTTCGGAGAATTGGGTATATACAATTTGGTTAATCGATGAATCATTGCCATAGTTTGTTTCGTTTATTTTGAAGCGAGCGCATTTCTTTATTGTACCAAGGTGGGGTTGACGATACGTTCTTCTGCGGCAAATATGGGACTGATTGGATGATGCAGTCAAGAAATTCGTAGAAGAAAGCCAACAGAGCGTCATCAATACTGACAGGTCTACAGTTGTGGTATTAAGAGGACACGGCGACCAGCTGAATCGTCCCTTTTTGCAATCCCGTCATCTCGAAAGACATTGTAGTCAGACGTAAATAACTCGTTATTTCTGTAACTGGGCGTAAGGTTGGTTTCTGATAAAGCGAAGATATCGTAAGGGAGACATTGGTAATTAAGGAAAACATTAGAGATTTTGGTGTGCAATCCTCACACATTCTGGTAATATATCGATACGAATTTTGGGGAATTTGAGATAAAGGTAGTAGGAAGTAGCTCTATGTTGGAAAGCCGGTAAGGATCGAGAGTAATCCTTGAAATGGGAACGAGTTCTTTGGAGATGTATCATGCGCTTAGAAGAAATATGGGATCCAAAAGTGATTACCCGCCTCAGATGTTTTGCGAAGCTTTTCTTCCGCACAACTGTGCCCGTTATTTTATTTGGTATTTAGTTACCTGCACACAGTCGACTTCTTGCATCCAACCTCTTTACTTATTGTATTTCAGTAAAAGTAAACTTTCCCACTTCGAAGATTGCAATTATTCGACTTTTCTGGTCTTCGATTTATTTTATATGATATCACATATTTTTGAATTTATCAATTTTTTTCGACCAAGTACCACTTTGAATACTAAAATAGCTCTTATTGACTTATTATGTACTTAAGTACCTTAAGAGAACGGAAGTCATTAAGAACAAGCAGCTACCTAAAAATGATTTAGGATTTGATACCGTCAGCCACATCATTCTTTGTAAAAAGCTTAGACAAAACTTCAACTACTCAACTGGTGCAACTACACTAATCTATTCCTACTTAAGTAATAAAAGGCAAGCAGTGCAAGTTGGAGACAGACTCTCTTATTTTCTGCAAAATGCCACTGGTGTACATCAGGGGTCCATTCTTGGCCCTCTTTTATTTTGTATGTTTGTATGTTAACGAACTTCCGCTTCGATTACAAACAGTTCTTTCAATATGTACGCGGACGACGTACAAATATACTTCAGTTGCCCTCTTAGCCTAATTGGAGTTTTTTCTGTCAATGAGGATTTAGTGAATGTGGCTAAATGGTCTGAGTCATATGGTCTTGTCATATCTAGAAAATCTCTAGATCTTTCGTATATGCCAAGTATTGTATTGAATAATGCGCAAATTGAATACGTTGAAACCGCAAAAAACCTCGGAGATACTGTCAACCGCTTTTTAACCAGGGATAACCATGTGAACGGACTTCGTTCCTTACGGGTAACTCAGTCTACTATATATTTTAATAAAATACAAAAATAGAAAAACAAAACGAAAAACACTACTTACAAACTTAGATAAAACGGCTTAACCTAACTTAGCCAAAGGGTTGGCTTCTACCCAATCTAGTCACCAGTATTTATTTAAATATTAACATCTCTATCAGGTACGCTCATGCAGTATTTCCAAATATTGGTTTGAGTTTGGCTTGAGTGTGCAGGCACATGGAGGATTCGTTTATCTGTTGCTCTTTTGGCAGCATGATATACGATAGGAACATAACTCGAGTCTGAAAGATAGACATGTGCATCCAGATAAAGAAATGCTTCAGGTGGTATATGTCCACTTATCAATGAATTTCTAAAATACCCAGGGTTAGGATAAAATAAACCCGATATGAATTCATTCTCAATAACATTACTCGACCGCGCAAAATGATTCCTCGCAAGGTCTAGAATGACATTGTCAATTCTTGACACGCCGGAAGCATCCAATAGTCTTTTGTTGGAGACGTAATGCCGAAAGTCGGAATGAGCGCTTCTGTACATTCCCGTGCATGCTCGTAGGCATTTCCTCTCAAAAATTCTATCCTTCTCCATATAAGATGGGCGTTCCACCACACTGGACTCGCATAAGTCAAAATTAGACGCACAAAAGCTTGGTAGCGAATGACCTTCACATCTGATCTCAAATAGTTGGAATAAAAAAGTTTCTTCAGCGACATAAATGCTGTCCTTGCTTTTTTTAATGGGATATTTACATGATCATTATAATATAGGAATTTATCTAAGTAAACCGAAACTCGATTCGAAGGCCATTTGAAGATGTTATAACCAAATTTCTCCAATTACGTCGCAAGTCTGAATTGCCCTGTCCTACTGGGGTGCGGAACAGTATGGTTTCGCACTCAGAATTTTTTATTTTTAGTTTCCAATCCTCACAGAATTTTTCGAGGGTATCAAACTTCAGTTGGAGTTCGTTTTAAATTTCACAAATTTTTTAACCATAAGCATACAGAATGACGTCGTAGGCGAATGCTATTGAGCCATCCAAGACCTTCAGCATTTTAGGAACGTAAATATTAAAGAGTATTGGTGCGGATACTGTGCCTTGTAGTAGACCGAACAACGACAACGAATTTCTTCTCGCGTATCATCTGATTAGTTTGTTAATAAGCCCGTAATCCAAACCGTGTCAAAGGCTTTCTCGATATCCACTAGACACCTCAACCACCACCACCAACTACCTCAAAAACCTTCCCAATATTAGGCAGGAAACTAAATGGCCTATAGTTTGAAGGATCTGAAGGATCTTTATTTTTTTACAATTGGAAATACCTTTGATATTTTAGAACAGCTTGGGAAGTAGCAGTTTTTATGCAAATTATTAAAAATCACGCAATATTGCCTTATGATTTCATCAGGTAAATGTTTAAGTACAATATTTGGAATGCTACATTTCAGTCAATTTATCGAGTTTTGTGTAGTAGTTGTTTGTCTGTTCCGTCGTTGGTTCGTCTGCTTTCATATCTTCAGAAAATCGGTTATAAGTTAAACCTTGTTAAGTTCGCTGTTACTTCGACAGATTTTCGACTTGGCTATTCTGTGGCGTGGATCGACTCAAAATGGGAACCAATTAGATTGAGTGCTGGTAATCAATTCAATAATATTGATAACATTACGAGGCTTAAAAATCTGTTTTATCTGAGGAAACATATTCCTCGAGTCAGATTTCACATCACATTTTCGACTCGATGCCTCCAGTAGTCATTAACAGAATTCCGAAATTGTTATTTTAATAAGGATCTTACATTTTTCATAGAGAGAGAACGGAAGTCATTAAGAACAAGCAGCTACCTAAAAATGATTGAGGATTTGATACCGTCAACCACATCATTCTTTGTAAAAAGCTTAGACAAAACTTCAACTTCTCAACTGGTGCAACTAAACTAATCTATTCATACTTAAGTGCAAGTTGGAGACAGACTCTCTTATTTTCTGCAAAATGCCACTGGTGTACATCAGGGGTCCATTCTTGGCCCTCTTTTATTTTGTATGTTTGTATGTTAACGAACTTCCGGCTTCGATTACAAACTATTCTTTCAATATGTACGCGGACGACGTACAGATATACTTCAGTTGCCCTCTTGGCTTTAATGAGCATGGAGTCTTTTCTGTCAATGAAGATTTAGTAAAAAATCGAAATGTTTTGTCATATCTAGAAAATCTCTAGATCTTTCGTATATGCCAAGTATTGTATTGAATAATGCGCATATTGAATACGTTGAAACCGAAAAAAAACCTCGGAATTACTTTCAACCGATTCTTGACCTGGGATAACCATGTGAATGGACTTTGTTCCTTTCGGGTAACTCAGTCTATTACACCGTTAAAAACGCGCTTGCTTCTTGCGAAGACGTTGGTCATTTCTATCCTATTATCGTATTATCTGCTAATTACATTAGCAAGCGTCAACTTAACGATGCATTTAATACAACAATTCGGCATGTCTACAGTCTTCGTAGATACGACAGCATATCTAGTCTTACCACGTGCCTCTTGGGTATGGCTCTTGATAAATATTTCGAATATCGAAGTTTGATCTTACTTTCAGGTATAGTCTTTTCTCGTCAGCTACAGTACTGTTTTGACGCGATAAGATTTGTAGCCTCGTATAGATCTTGTCAACTAATTGTCCCTCGCAATGCATTCTTAACATCTGAGCGTCAATTTTTTGTTAATTCCGTCCGTTTTTAGAACTCTTTGCCACGGAACATTAAAGAAAACCAAAACGCAACAAGCATTAAAAAAGTCTAAAAATCTTATTTCATAGAAAATTTGTAAATTTATATTTAGTTATTGTTATTTGAACTCCTTCTTAATAATGTCAAATCTATTATTTTGAAAATAATAGGACTACCGGTTGAAAATGCCGTTTTTTTTTTCAAAATCAATGCCTTATTGAGGAAAAATAGATACAAATTCAATATTCAAAGTATTGCCCATTGCTAGTCACACGTTTTTCCAATTTTTTTTCCTTCAGTGCTCGGCTCAAACACATCAATTATCATCGGTAGACCTCGCCTGTGATTGTTTCATTCGGTTTTATCAGCTCATAATACACAACAACCTTCTGGTCCCACCAAATGCACAGCATAACCTTCAGGCCATGAATATTCTGAACAGCCGTCGATGTTGAGGCATGTCCGGGGTATCCATACGTTGCCCGACGTTTTGGATTATCGTAATGTTCCCATTTTTCATCACCAGTGACGATTCGATGCAAAAAAGACTTCTTTTGTGGCGTTCAAGCAGCATTTCGGACATGCAAAATCGGCGTTCGACGTCTCGTGGCTTCAATTCATACGGCACCCAATGTCCTACCTTTCGGATCATTCCCATTGCTTTCAAGCGATCAGAAATGGTGTTCTGAGCGACGCCAAGTGATTGTGCAAGTTCTTCTTGCGTTTGTGACGGATCTTGATCGAGTAATGCCTCCAATTCATGGTCTTCAAACTCTTTTAGCTGGCCGGGGCGTTCTTTATCTTCGGTGTTTAAATCACCATCTTTGAACCGCTTAAACCACCGCTGACACATTCTAACGTCTTTAGTATAGCCCGGGTAAGCTTCGGTAAGCAATTGATGCGCTTCGATTGTTTTTTTCTTTAAACGAAAGAAGCATATTAAGACTTCCCGCAAATGTTGTTTTGAAGGCTATACAAAAACTTGTCTGTTTTCACTAATGACCTAGACTGAAATAATTAGACAATGACATGAAGTTTCTGATGTGACAGCTGTCATGGTCAAAATTCACCTCATAGTAATAGATATGAAGTTGTCTGGAATGACGACATTTTCAACCGGTAGTCCTATTATTACAATAGCTCTACTTTGTAAAATAAGCTTAAAACAACCTTATAAGATTTTAAATCTTACAGTTTAAGAATAATTAAGAAAAATGAGTGTTGCACTTTCTGTGCTCCCTACTGTATGTAAGGTCTCTCAACTCTTTTTTAAATTTAAGTCTTTACTTGTGCATCTCAACTTGCTTTCTTTTTTTTCTTAAAAAATCGTCTTATTTCATAAACTTTTCTGCTCACGTCCACTTTATAGGACGGTCTGTCCAGCGCCCGGAGCCTTCAACACTGTGCTGACACTGAACTGAAAAGTATGTCTTAACTCTCTGGAATCGATTGCGTAAACACTTTCGTGCTTCTTTGACCCAGTTTTCAGATTGTCACTGATTGTTCAAGCAAGTATCAAGTGTCTGTGCTTTTGAATAAATTAAAAACCAATCTCCCCCGATGAAAAATAAATACTTTTAAATAACTTGCGCAAACACATCGCTCTTAAAGCACTGAGTATCTTATTTCCGCAAACAGTCGTCAAGTCGGTGTCTTTCTTCGCCTCCAGCTTTCCCTCCCCATGCATAAATAACATTAAAAAAAAAGTTTTACTGGCATACGCGTTGCCAAACCTCATCAAAATCAATAAGGACGAAATCTAATCCTCATGCCGTGCAAGTAAACACAAGCACCAAGAATTCTCTTCCTTTCTTGCCGTATCCTTGTGCTAATCTATTCCAATCCATAATACAAATTGAATTATTTAGTGTACGAGTGTAATCATTTTTAATGACACAAGTCAAAGTTAAAAAGAGTTTAAATGATGTCACAAATCGACTAAATTTGTGACAGGATTAAAAGGAACATTAACGATAACGTCAAATATCTTTGGGATTTAAAAAAAAAAGACCTACCCTTACTGTCGCTGATAGGGTGTGCTAAATGAAGAAGAAAATCGGGACAGGATATGTCACTTTAAATAAGGATTTCACTAAATGATTTTCACAAAAAAAAAAATCCTTGCGATTCATGACTTCAATTAGAAAATTCCTTCTTCTTCTCGTGTTTTTTTTTTTCTTTCCTGCACGAGGAATGTGAGATGAGGTATATAAATGTTTGTTTAGTCGACTGTTTGTCTGCAGGACATTTTTATTACAGTCCTTTCTTTACGCTCGGTTTAAGGGAAAAATTTTACAGTCTACACAACATCCTGTCATCATGTGAGTTATTGTGACAATTTATAGCCACTTGGATTGTTGTTGGATGGGTTGAGAGTTTTATTCGCAGAGCAACAGGAAACGAGAATTCTTTTTTCCTGTAAAGTATCCTTCAGACAATTTGACGAATCACTCGAAAAAATCAATCATGGAATGGGTTTTATTTTTCTTTTTTTTTAAGATTCATGCGAGTACATTTCAGTAGTCAGGTGAAGGATTGATTAATGAGCTTAAAGGCCTTTGTCTTTTGTCTTAAAAGCCGACAAAGAAGAAGAGGACTTGACGAGTATGTGTAAAGATATTTTAAGAAAAGGTCCTAATCCACGAAGGGAAAGTTCCAGTCCACTTCAAGCAATGCCATGATGTTCATGAAGTGGCGTTCAGCAGTGATTTTTTGGTTGACGGAACAAGCCATGCAAAGGATGGTAACGACGGAGAGGTTTTATTTCAGCTTTCCATAGAAGTGAACCTCAAGGTACGGAAGCATTTGAAGTCCGATTGTGGTGTAGTGATTGCGGATTCTGCAGGTTTCCGTTGCATATCAGCTCCATTTTCATGGAATTGATGTAGATTCTGGGAATTTCAAACCCTGCTGCGTTTCAACTCTTCTGGCGGCTATCAGGAGTGAATTTTGCATTGTTGCTTTGCCTGCTTTGGTCCAACGTCTGAATGTTGTATAGGAAATTGTCCAGTCATCCATTTAACGTATCCAGCATACGTTATTGACATTAAAAATTATCCAGATTGTGTGTCAGGCTCGACTGATTTTCTCGGAATTCAAATTGAATATCAAGGAATTTTCCCTGTTCGCTTTCAAATCGCTTGGTTTTCCGCAGAATAAGCGGATTCATTCATGGTGGCCCTTTATTCCTTTTTAAGTTTTGGAACAATGCATGGTTTCAGCTGCATTTGTCTACCCCAAAATCTTCCACTTTTGTGGTTTATTGGGCTGCTGGGTCTTGAAATTACCTTCTGATTTTGAGTTTTGGGCTAGCTTGGTAGGTTGAAGTCTCTTTTGCAGATGTATGTAAGTTATTGTGCTGTTGGACCGTGTGTTGAAAGGTGATGTTTAATGTACTTACAATTTCGGCTTAATGTGTTTTGACGGTATTCCCACCCTCCAGGCTTGACCTTCTTGGAAAAAAGTTTTTAAACGACGTTGTTTTGAACCTATAACCAGCTACCTGTAGCCAGCTGCCCACTGGCTACCTAAAGCCAGATACACACTGGCTACCTACAACCAGCTACACACTGGCTACCTATAACCAGCTACCTGCAGCCAGCTATCCACTAGATAACCAGCTCCCTGTAGCCAGATACTCACTGGCTACCTATAACCAGCTACCCACTGGCAACCTATAGCCAGTTACCAGCTACCAGCTACCCACTGGCAACCTATAGCCAGTTACCAGCTACCAGCTACCCACTGGCTACCTATAACCAGCAACCAGCTACCCATAGCCAGCTATCCACTGGCTACCTATACCCAGCTACCTGCAGCCAGCTAACAGCTACCAGCCACCTATAGCCAGCTTCCTGCAGCCAGCTACCCACTGGCTACCTATAACCAGCAGCCAGGTACCAGCTACCAGCTACCCATAGCCAGCTATCCACTGGCTACCTATAACCAGCTACCTATAACCAGCTACCTGTAGTCAGCTACACACTGGCTACCTAAAGCCAGCTACCTACAGCCAGCTACACACTGGCTACCTACAGTCAGCTATCCACTGGCTACCTATAACCAGCTACCTATAAAGCATCATTCAAGTGAAAAATGCTAAGGAAGCAGTCTTGGAAGCAGACAATTCACATTGGCATTCAATTTTAAATTAGTTCAAAAACAATTTTTTATTTATCTACCCTGTCCAGGCTGCAAACAAGGAAAGATCTATTGTCTCAGGGGGCTTTAAATGAGGCTAACAGACATTCCATATTACTGCCAAGTTCTAACTTGGTTGGATGTGATCTCAAGCGCAAATGGGCTGAGAGGAAACTCAGGAGCTTTCTAATAATATCCTTGTTTTGTTTGAGGATTTCTCTTTACGAGAAGGCACTGATCAATAATTTTGATTATCGATGTCCCGGTAAATTTTGCTAGCAGACGATATGGATCTGGTCAATTATTGATCAGACCAGTGGCCGTAGTCCAGTTTTCGCCGGCTAGTTCGTCCGCAATATCTTTGCCTTAGGGCAGGTGCTCATAGCACCAGTGATGCCCAAACAAGCTATACGTTGGACTTTTTTCAGCTCTTAAGAAGTTGTTACTTCTAAAATTTTGGGCCACCAAATTATGGCTGCGTAGGTTATTATAGGTCTATCCATCATGATGTACAACCAGTAAATCATCTTAGACTTTAGACCCCAAGTAATTCTGTAAAACCGCTTACATGTCCACATGGCCTTAGTGGTGCGTTCTGTGATGGACTTTATATGTGAAGTCCAGTTCAGTTTCTTATCCAAGATAACACCGAGATATTTGACTTCACTAGAGTATTCCATTGAGTTTCCCTCAATGACAATTGGAGACAGAGTCAGTTTTCTCCTCATTGTGCAGGAGACCAGAACGGTTTTGCTGGGATTCACAAAGAGACCTTTACAATTACACCATTCTAAGACTTGCATTTTGTCTAAACACAGAACGCTTATGATTGTTGTGTCATATTTACCTCTTAAAATAATCAGTAGATCATTGGCAAATAGCCTTCTGTGACCTATCTCATTAGGCCTTACTAGGAGGTAAGTTGGAGTTGTTTCTGGTATTGTCAAAAGCGCCCACCAAAGCCAGGAAGGCGCAAAGAGCAATTTCCTTTGGTCGCAATGCCGTTTCAGCAAGGGTAATCAGATGGTGAAGGGCACCCTCAGTTTACTTTCCCATCCTGTATGCATATTTGTTGGGGTGCAGTATCCCATGTTATGCAGGACAGAAGTCTTTTCATGGTCTTTAGGATGAAAGCGGATAGATATAGGATTAACGTAGCTCTAGAGGTGCTTAAAAAAACACCAAAGATTAAAATATATTAAAAAATAACAAACATCCTTTAAGACTTAATAAATGGTCGCATGTATGCTTGATAAGGGAACCATCCTGCACTTTGCCTTTCGAAATGCGCCTCATAAATCTGCAGAAGCTGCGTTTATAAACATAAAGCATTTCATAAAGTTCTTCGGGAAGAAATAACATCTTACCTTTTTTTAACTGAATGATAATACATTTTTTTGTCATCAAATGGGAACTTGATGGTGTGGGCAGGGCTTTAGTTTTAGAATTCAATCAACTTAACGTTCATATTGTTTTATGTCACTTCCAACAGATCTGCGTTTTTGGAATGATAGCAAACATCCTGAACATCATTGTGCTGACAAAAAAGGACATGGCCAAGGCACCAATAAATAAAATCCTCAAATGGCTGGCTGTCGCCGATATGTTCGTTATGATCGAGTACATACCATTTGCAACGTACATGTATGTCGTGTCGCCTGGTAAGAATTGTGTTTTTTTTTTTTAACTTTTTTTTCCAAAAATGCATTTCATTTCTTTAAGTAAAATTTTAGTGCAAAACTTTTTATTGTTTCCTTTACTTTTTTTTTCTCTTCAAACAAAAAAAAAACTTTCCCTCAGGAGAAAAGGACTTCCGATACGCATGGGCAGTCTATTTGCTATTTCACATGCATTTCACGCAAATCCTTCACACAATATCGATTGGCTTGACAGTCACGTTGGCTATATGGCGTTATGTTGCTATCAGGTAAGAACCTTGAAGGCTGCCAATTATTCTTTTTACATGGAGTCCTTGAACATATCCTTTATGTAAATGTTTTTTGATGCCAACCCTTGAATGGGTTTTTGTTATTCACAGACACCCGCATGGACCGTGTGCAACATTCCTGCTATCGCATTGCTGCGAGTCCATCGTCCTGTCGTTCATTATCTCGCCGATACTTTGTTTTCCAACGTACTTCGTGTTCAAGGTGAAGGAACGACATTTCCCCGACAGAGAGGATACCGTCTATCATGTTGATGCCGCCGAAGATACAGCGTTGTATAGGTAAGCGAACACGAAGCACAGGAGTACGTGTAAAATAGCCATAAGCATTCTAAAGTGGATGGGTCACTTGGTTTGGGGGAATTAGGTTGCGGCTGTCATCCAGAAGAGAGAAGCTAATTTATTTGTTTTTCCTGCCCAACCCTTGAATCTGGAAGACTGCTTTGCACACAGTGTGAGAAAGATATCAATTTACTATGCTGAAACGCAAAAAACAAAAGGTTACCAGGGGCAGATGCCAGATACGAAACGTTTCTCCTTGTTTGGCGTTGGCTGATTGTCGTGGGCTGAGTATATTCCTATTTGAACTACAGCTGTCAAAGGGGTCCGTATAATTTAGGAAAAAAAGGAAAAACAAAAAGAAAGGATGAAAGTACGAGTCATTCCATTTCTTTCTTCAGGCAATCATAACCCAAGACTCTCGACGGAGCTCTTAAATATTTAAGAAATGGGTCTGTTGCAGTTTCAGGCAATGCGACAAAATAAGTACTTTTTTTTCTGTTCCTTGCTTTGTGCTTTGGGACGGCCTATCAAATATTAATAAAGATATAAATTGGTTGCTTAAGGGTGGGATAACACGTTGTTTGTAGAAGCTATTTTCGGTGGACTCCCGTGGGATGTGAATGTTCCAATTGCCGGAGGCGTTTTGGAGATAATGTAATTTCATTAGGCTTTTATGAAAAAGAAACCTTAATCCATTTATCTTGGTCCAATATTGGCCCAAGGTCGTCCGACTCACGATATTATTTAAATTTGTTTCCAAGAAAAATGTCGGCTTTTTTTGGCTTCATTAACTTAAATTCATTGCAAAGTAGGTCATTGGAGACGTTTCTGAAATCGAACTTATTTATTTGATCGTAAGGTTGTATCTTGTCGGAGAGTTTTTCTTCCAAGGTCCCTAAAATCTGTTCTGCTGTCTGCATGTGGATCTCTATAAAAGAACTCACACAATGAGTCCAATTTTTGATCCTAGTTGTCCCGATATTGATAAACTCCTTTAAGGGGGTATTCTTGTCTAGAGGCATGAATTTCATGTAATTTTTGAAGTGTCATAAAAAAAGGCAATTAATATTTTTACCATCCGTTTTTTTATTAGTTATAAATTAACATAACAAGAATACAGAACAAAATCAAAAAATAAAAAAAGTTAAAAATTTCAAAAATTAGCAGATGATGAAGTCTGCAACTACGGAAAAGTTGGGAGGATTTTTTTTACAAAATGGCGACTGCCTGAGACAAAAGCAATTTTTGTAAAACTTTTTTTGACTGTTTGGAATTTTTTTTTTAAAAAGTTATTTGAGGATAGGGAAGACTCTCCTAAAATTTCAGGTAAATCGGTCCAGCAGAACCTGAGAAATCGTGTGTATAGCTTTGAAGAAGACAGTTTCGAGAAAAACGCGTTTAGAGTTTCGCGTAAAGTTTTTCGCAGTCTAAGTAATGAAATGATATTGTAGACTTACATTTATTCAATCTGCCATTCCTGCTTCAAACATCGGATCTTCCTCGACTCTCTCTCTCTCTTCATATCGAGCAGTTCTGGCCTCCTTTGATGCGTTGGATGCTCGTATCTCGGAGCGGTCAATCCGGGCATTGTCTCGTTTCACAGCAAATGAATGAGCTTCCGGGCATTGTCTCGTTTCACAGCAAATGAATGAGCTTCCGGGCCAATTTTCATTCCCATAAGCTGCATCATTTTTAAAATAGGAATGAAGCCTTCATTAAAAATAGAAACAGCAATAAATGTCGCTATCTCAATCATCTTGGGTCCGGAATGAATATGTTTTGGATCGAAATTCAAAACCAAAGAGTTTAGAGAGGTTTGAAGGTTAGAATTCAACTGTAAGCATCCCTGATGTCTTTTATTCGATTAGTTCCGGCTGAACCAGTTTGCATGCCGGGTCAGCAAAATAATGATATCTCCGAAAATAATTTGAATTTTGAAAAATCCTCTTGCACATATATTCTTGAATTGTTAAACTTTGAAAATATAAAAAAAATCGATTTTATTTAAATTTCTAGACTAGAATACCCTCTTAATAGTATTCAAGAAAACAGGATCAAAGATCAGCCTTTTGTTTGTAAAGTTCAGTGCGATGAAGGCTGTCATACTATATATAGCTACAAAGGTGACGACAAGGTGGTTAGAAAGGTACTTAAAATTCTTTGGCCTTTTCCAGGACTTGTCGTTGGGTGCAAAAACTGGTCTTTTGTCGAAGCCACATTGGTATTGACCATCTTGTGTGTTTATTGTTTCGAGGGTAGTCCTTTTTGTGAATAGAGGACAGGTCAAGTTTCTTCCGAACGAGTACGGTATTACGGGAGGCAACAAATAATTTTTTTTTTATCTTACCGGTCTCAGTTGTGACACACAATTGTTTGTGACTTGTCGATACGCTTTCATAAAAATGGATGAAAATTCCGCTGTAAAAGTGTTTTTAAAGTATAAAGAGGGTGCTCCGCCATATTCTACCGTGGTTCAGAATAGATGTCGAAGAAGGGAAAGTCCATGTTAACGATTTTTAATGGGCCAAGCTGTAGGTTTTCTTTTCAAAAAGGGAAATTACGGGATAAATAAATCATCTAAATTACTTTTTGAATGCTCCTCGTAAAATTCCTTAAAAAACCACAAAACACTCAACCAATGCCATAACCAGGCTGTTTAAGGATAGTCCGCAAATGAAAGCTTGTCCTCAATCCTTCAAATTTATCCTTCAAATCTTATATCAAAAGACGTTGGATTTCAAAGACCCAAGCGAATTTTAAGTGAAGAGTAAAAAAAAGACTGTTTCAAGGATTTAACGTCACATCAATACTGCTTTGGAGAGAAGTCATTCACATGCCTTCATTTTTGGAAAAACGTGTATAAATTGGTTCAAAAGGTTGCAAGCAAAATGTGCTTGAAGGTGTTATGACGAATTTGACCAATATCATTGCAAATAAGAAGAGATTGATCTTTTAGCAGAATTCAGCAGGGCTCACTCTTTTCAGAAAAACAGCCAGCGTTGATAAGTACTGAAAAGTGTTTTTGAACTTCCCATCTGCATGTTCTGTTAATGGGTCCGATTTTCGGAATTCGAAATGTTTACATATCGCCACGTTTCGCGGCCCCAGGAATCGGATTCCATTGTTTCCAGAAGGATGTGTCTGTATGTACGTACGTACCTTCATGCTATGGAATCCAAATCGGATTCATTGGAGGTTTATTTGGAACATGAATACCTGCAAAGGTTTTTGTGAAATTTGATAGGGTGACTTTAATTTTATAACAACAAAAAAATGCTTAAAAAGGGAGAATTCGAGTTATTTAATTAAAATCAAATAAGTTTTCGAATGAAATTATTTCGAAATTCATAACAGTTAATCACAAAAGTGAGCCTATACTTTTCTGTGGAATGACGGAAAAAAGCAATTCAAAGTAGATTTCATTGACTTAAAACTACTATAAATAAATGTCTGCGAGCGCTGAAGATTGGAATAATAACACTTTTTCTAGAATTTTTTTTTATAAATATGTACCTACTGTCTAAATATAACGCCGTGCGTGAGCAGCGTCGATGGTCTATGATATTGATGATGATGATGAATATTATGCTGTTGATGATGGCTAGAATGCTTCTCATTTCTTAGTATCAGCCCCGGTGATAGTTGGGGTGATTCTGCTTACTCTTCATCATCATGAAAGGGACATTGAGTTAACCATCTTCAATAAATGGGCTACTTGTAATTATATTAATAATATTGGTGGGGTGGGAAGGGATTTTGTGTAGCATCTTTGAGGATAGTGCGCTTAGATACTTTTCCATGGGTGGCATCTGGCATGTTAGCCGTGTTTTCTGTGCAGCCCTGTGCAGTAACGGAGCGCTTTTTGCGCGAAGATTTTAATTTTCTTCATTAGACTTGGACTTATCGTGAACCATGTTGGGAAACAATAAGTCACGATGGGACGGATTAGTTGCTTGTATAGCAAGAGTATGGTTCTTGTATCCAAACCGTTCCTTATTTTAATGAATGGGAGGATCAGAGAGTGGCGGAGTGAGGATTTTTAGAGTGGCTGTCATATGGGAATTGAACCTGAATTTTTCTTCGAAGTGAATTCCTAGACATTTGAACTTTTGTTTTGGTCTAATGATCGAGTTATCAGGCATGGTCCTGAGGCAGATTATTTCGGTTCTGCTCGTTTTTATTATAAATCCCAATTTTCGATAGTAGTCCCAGAGTAAAAGAATGTGTTCCTTAACATTGCGGAGAGCTACAGAGGGCATTCTGAAAGAGGAATACGTGACTTAGTTATCCGCGAATAAAAGTGTTGTTGTTCTCTCACAATTTTGGGGTTTGTCATGGGTATTGACATTGAATAGGGGCGGATCAAGCTTTGTACCTTTTGCTACTCCAGCATTAGTTTCAAAGAATGGTGAAGTAGATGTTCCTACACGAACGTAGAATCTACGACCCATAAGGAAACTTATAAAAAAAATATATAATTGCATTAAAGCGACGAAAATAAAGAATGCAACTGAACATAACTAAAAAATTTTGAATCATGTCACAAAGTAATTTTCACCGAAAATTTTACCGATATGTTTTTCGAAGAGTACCCATCGGCTTTTATAACTTTTTTAAAAATTTAAGGGTGATATCTGAACAAGTTTTTGATAATTGCAAAGCACATTTGAGATCTTGTTTTGACCTTACATCATTCTTTCTAATCCTTTCCTTTTCCGCTGCAGATGTTCCAACAAATGCTCCTCCATGTCATTTGACCAGGACGATGATCGAAGCTGTTTTCGAGCATTGTAGAGCAGTCATTCTTTTGCTACGAACGAAGAATACTTATGGTCATTATTCTGTTAGGAAATACATAAAGGCCTCTTCTAAGCCTAAATTATTGGCACTCTGAAGCAGGTTGGTCTTAAGAATGCCATAATAGGTCCTATGCCATGTTTAACATTGCCAGTAATGTTTTTCGGATCTGGCTCCTCATTTGGTTTTCTTCAAACTTTACCACGCCCATCCGAGCCATTAAATTTGCTTTTATCCGTAAAAATAACAGTATGCCAGAAGGCTTATTTTTTTTCGATTCACTTTGCTAATATACTTATGGCTTTTTTCGGACAGCTTGACCGAATTGTCTGAGGGCTGCATTCCTTACCTGTTTCTTAATTTCGGAGATTTCGAGTTTCTTGTGCATTGAACTAACGTGGACGTCCACGTTTCCGTTGTCCCAGTAATTTCATAATTTTTATTAGTTTTCTGGACAGTAAACGGACTTTTACCAATAATCTTTGCGAATTCCCGGATACTTTCTTTTCTCATTCTCTCTATCTCATTAAGGATTACTAGGAGGTTGTCTATGAACAAAGGAGATGCGACAGAACGTCTCCCTGAGACCAACCTCTCGTTGACTTTGGCACGCTTCCAAGCGAGGATGTTATTACTCGATTTTCCAGCATGAATCTCCGAGTAACCGAATTGCTGTCGTCATGTAGTTGTGGATCCACCCTTCTTTTAGCTTATCTAACCGAATGGCAATCATTTGTCTAACAATCAAATTAGAAGTTCATGCTGTGGGCTGGCAAATTGCACACGAACTAATTTTTATTATTTTCCTTTTTGAAAATGTCCAAAACCTTCTCTCACCTTATTAGCGAAGTCAAGTCACGAGAGCGTAATCAAATTTTAATTGATGAAAACTTCATTCCAGTGTTAAAACATCTTTCTCGTTGCAGCTTCAACTTTTGGGTTCATTCTGTGATAATTAAATTGATACCCTGTTGCATACTAACAGTCATCAGTTTCATTCTTGTCCGAGTGCTATGCGATGCGTCAAAGCGGAAAATCAAACTCAAAGAGTATAGCAACCCGAACAAGGGAGCCCAACTTAATGGCCATGGAAATCGGTAAGCAAGCGTACAACTTAAAAAATATTATAAATATTTATTTATTTTTTCTTTTTATTTGTACCGACAGCCCAACAAGATGTGATCGTCGTACAGACAGAACAACAATGCTTCTAGTAGCTGTCCTTCTTCTATTTCTTATTACGGAATTTCCACAGGGAATTCTTGGTCTTCTGAGTGGTATTTTGCAGAAGTGCTTCTTTGTGCGGTGCTATGCGCTCTTCGGTGAACTAATGGATCTCCTAGCACTCATAAATGCAGCCATTGGATTTGTGCTCTACGGTCTGATGTCCAAACAATTTCGAACAACATTCAAGTCGTTGTTTTTTAAACAACATTTCTCTGGTACCGAAATGACACGAATAACCAGGGTAACCACGACTTGTGTTTGACTAAAAATACCTAAATTCTTTTTGCTCCTGTAAAAATTGAATAGAAATGAAATATTATTTATATTTATTTTAGAAATTGTTATTGTCAATAAAATTAAAAAAACAATGTTTATATTTACAAGAAAGTGCCATTGTATAGAAACGAAATAAATATATTTTTTATTTCTAATAAAAAAAAAAATATAAATAAACAAACTAAATTTATCTAAACTATGTTTGGAACTATAATACAGGTAAAAAGAATTAAAATTAAAAATAATATATAGATATGTATATTTTACATCATAACTAGTTAGAATTTAAGTAAGCTTATAGCGTATTTTAAGTATAACGATATCTTTGAAATAGTTTATTCGTTAACAACGAAGTAAGGAATTTTTTTGTAAACAATTTAATATATTACATTTATTCCTCTTTATAGATATGCAGAGTTTCCAATCAATATACATTTTAATGAGCCCCTAAAATGTATATTGTGAGAAAATTTCCATTTTTGTAAATTGTTCGTGTTGCGGAAGGTTTATTATTGTTCAATGTTTAAAAAAATAAAATTGTATAAAGAAGTTTTTATTGAAATATTGTATAAGATATATTTTTATTAAATAAAGTGTTAATTATTAAAGAACAATTGACGGGTGTTTAGCTGTTTAAATGTTACATGTTTTCAGTCGCTAACAAGATTCTGTCTTGTGTGTTCCGTGAAGTGGACATCATTCCTCTCATCAGGTATAATGACTTTGTCAACATAGAAAAAAAACAGAGCGGTAGGAAAATCAACTGGTATGGAGCTCTGAGACATTGAAAAAGTGTTTGACTCTGTTTGTTATTCAAAGTTTTTTGTCTAATAGAAGCTTCAAAGTGGCGTCTCAGTGTTAATGTATTACTAATGCTGGCCTTCTTCATGGCTCAGTAATAATTCCTGATTCGTACAATTTTCCAAATCTTCCAAACTGTGACAGTGCAATAAACGCTGATGATACAGCAATTTTCTCCACGCATCAATTTAGTCTCAACATTAAAACCAATTTGCAAGATGCTTTTAGACTATTGAAAAACTATTTAAATAAAATTGAACGCTGGAAAAATGCAACCTTTCTTTTTTTACCAAGAAAATAAGATGGGATGACAGCTCATTAATACGAAGCTCTTTTTTAGTCATTCTATTGCCATATTTTAAGGCTACAATTCCATCAGAAAAAACTTTTTAAAATTTTGTCCCATTTGTTAAGGTATCATTCTACTTGTAATCTTCATACAAATCTGCATTTTCAAGCTCTGATTAATACCTTAGTTTCTTGAGCCTGTTTTTGTTTTTACACTACACACTTTCTTTTTGCAAAATTTATATAAAATATAACTGTGATCTTTTTTTAATACTGTGTCAATCTATTTAACTATCTATTTATTTATGAATTTTAAATTTTGTTTATATGTCATACTAATCTATTTTAAAAATTTTTGTCATAAGTAAACAATTTTTTATTATTTATTTACATTACACATAAGAGTCATATATATATTTGTTTATTATAACTTGTTTTGTTTTTGTTTTGTTTAATTTATTTTATATTGGACAATTTTTTTCGTAATTTTCCTTCAGATATATTTCCGTTGAAAGGAAAAAAGCACAGATACATCGAATCTCTGTGTAAGTTGTGCGACAAGTCTTGCAAACTTGATTCGAAAATTTAAATAACCTTCTGTGAAGGTCTGAAGCCATTTTCCAACACACAAATTAGTCTATATTTGACCGTCTGCCGGCCCATCAAATCGACAACTATGCCAAGCTTCTCTAGATATTGGAATACTTCATCATTCCCATCCACTTGCTCTCTTGTCAGAATCACAATTGACAGCTTTAACATTGAGGTAGTAAGGAAGCATATCAATGTTTGTTGTCAAGGGTCTTCTAATACGGACTTCCGAACTTATGCACTTGATAGCCGCCATATTGTTGAATTTACATCTGTCAAATTGGCTGTCATTTATTCAGTCTGCTTTTCCACATCACCATAGATGGATAAAGCGCGCAGATAATAAAATTGTTTTATGAAAATGGGTGTTGTATTCGGCCAACATTACGCACGCTTCGCTCATTCAACGGTCGCCCTAATCGTCCCTCCGAGAGGGCTAATCGCAGTGTGGCCGTAAACCGTAAACCGTAAACCGTAAACCAAAATACATTCGTCGGCGAAACGCAAATTTTGCAGAAAACATCGCCGCTGTCCGTGAGTATGTGCAGGAGAATCCGAGGCAGTCGATTTCGCATCGCTCACAAGTAGTCGGACCACAACTTGGCGACACTGACCCTTATTTTCATCGAGAAATCATCTTTAGCTTTGAGGCCCATTTCTGGACGAATGGGTACATCAACAAAAAAAATTGTAGAATTCGGGACGATATCAATCCACGTGAGATCCAAGAGATCCAATGCACCATTTGGTGTGGTTTTTGTGTTGGCGGCGTTATCGGTCCATATTTATTTGAGAACGATGTTGGCTAGGCTGTCACCTACAATGGCGAGCGCTATAGGTCGATGATAACGATTTTTTATTGGCCTGAATTGGATAATATGTACACCAACATCATCCTTAGAAACCACATTTCAAAGTAAATATCTCTTGCTGGAAAAAATATCTTCCAATGACATACACGTTGACCTGGCAGAGAAATAGAAGAACTCTGGACCGTGAGACCGTGTCTTTTGGTTTTAAGAGTGGCTGGATAGTTGGCCCGTTTTTCTTCGAAATTGAAGCAAGAAATCTTCGAAAGTTTTGAATCGAAAATGTATTGTAATACTGAGTTGACAGGATGGCCTACTATCAGCCAGCCAAGGTAGTTACAGATGACCCAGTCAGAGAAGCAATTCTTGAGAGCTACCAAGTTGACTCCGAAAGACGTACACAGTATTTATAACCACGGACAAGTACTGGATCCATCAATGTCTGTGACCGACGAATGACCATCTTTTACGACACAAATAAAAAAATGGAAAGTTCGTTGCAAGCTTTATTGGGTCTGAGTTTTTGGAAGCCGAGGGAAATGTATTGGAGGATCACCTAAAAAATTAACTGTGTTATCACTAGAGTACCACTTACCAGTAGTTGTAGTTCTATACTCATAACACTATCGGCTTTTCATGCTAGAGCTCCAAGTTTATTTTGTCAATTGCTGGTGATGATGCTATCCTTGGCTATGCTGTGAAGACAAAAACTGACAGCAGATTTTCGATATAATCTTAAAATTATGAAAATAAAAATACTGCGAATTGAGTGAATGCAAATAAGTCGATATGGAATTCGAATCGCAACAAAAATAATTTTTTTACTGATCTTTTGCCCGCTCTCTGAAAATTTCATGATACCCGTGCGGGTAGTAAGAAAACCTTGCGAGCAAACTTCTTAAAACAAAGTATTTACATTTCTCATCGGTTTATTAAATTTATTTCACAACTTGCGACATCTTCAAATAAAACTCTATTCAAATCTCTTCATCTTCATTTCTGGCAATATTAATTTCGTCCTCATCGGGTCTTTCTGGTTCCATCACCACAGTGTTCACGTCGAATGGCATTTGCTTGTCAGTGAATTTGGCAGCGTCATTTTCACTCCATGAAATCTGCAGTAAGGACTTCAATTTCGTTGCCTGAAATTTATACTAAAAATTCAAGAATTTCATCAAAGGATTCAACAAAAACACTTGACGCTGCTCTCTCTCTCTCTCCACAAAACATTGTTTGTGCAACAAATACGAAGTATGTGTTTAAAAGGACATTTACAGTAAAAAACATGAACATAATAATTTAGTTCCAACTTCCAATCGAGTACCGCCACTGTAAATTCCTATACAGGTTGCAACTTACTTCCGTCGGGAGGATTAGGTCCTGTGAGTCCTTAAGAAAATCATTGAAGTTCTCAGTGGCCAGCTCAAGTTTACCCATTTCATAGCAAAACAGTGCAAAGTTCAAATACACCAAAGGATTACGTGAGCTACTTGGAGGCTTTGACAATAACACCGACCGTTCAAAGGCCGTAAATGCATTCTCTTGGTCCTCGAGTTTCCTTAAACAAACTACAACAAATGATATTAATCTGTATTCGATAAAGGCAAATTTGTTGGATCAACTTACTTCCAAGGAGCATGTAACACTCAGCGCTGTCCTTTCGTAAATTAATGGCTGCGGCAAGACTATGGAATGCACTCGCGTATTGTTGAGCTGCAAGTGATAGGGAAGCAGAACATAATATTCATATGATTTATTATCCTTCACGTTGATGTATGAATGTGAGGACTTAAGTTGCCACCTGCAAGTTGAATGGTAAGGATTCTAGGGAGTTCTGATGAAAGGATTTTCGCCCTTCTCATTTGTTTGAGTTTCATTCATTCAAAAAGCACAGAGCTTATGGTACAAAATTCGCCCTGTTTCTGAGGATTCCTCAGAGGATCCATTACCGTGTAGGAGTCATTTCTATCTCTGAGTGGGTAAATTTGCAGAAACTCTCATTTTGACGTTGGAGAATTCGATTTTCATCACATGCCAGCTTAATTCTCTTGTGCATTGCAGTTGGCTACGTTCTGGATTTCGAAATATAATTTTCTCTCTGTAGTCTAGGGACTACGATGACTACCAAAACATGAACTCTAGACACACTTTGGAGGTGGTAAATATTTAATTAAATTTAAAATTTCATTCATTTCATTGCTTAAACGGCCCAGGAATGTTAAGCATGGCAGTTGTATTCTTCGGAGGATTGTCAACCACGCGGTGGTAAAGCCATGAATGACACAATAAGCCTTGAATCACGAGCAGAGATTTTTGAAATCCTGCTGTTGGGAAACTTTTGTGTTCGTTTTAATGATGGTCGGATTCGAGATCCCGGGAAAGTTGGTCCCATATTTTTCCGAGAGAGGAAATGCACATGTCATTTGGCTTTTTTGAATTAACTCATTCTTAAACCTTTTTTACGACGGAGTGATGAAGAAATGAGGACTTATCCTTTACAAGTCTGTCCAACTGTCTACCTACACAATCGTAGATGGATGCGGTAAGCTTACTAAATGAAATAGCTGCAGCTTTTAGTCTTTCAGTTCCTCCAATCTACAGACTGAGATTCTGAGAACTCAACCGCACCAACTCCGCCGCCCATCTTAGAGCCGTCAGTGTAGATTGTCCAGTTAAAGTCCTTACATATCTGTCCACTATTCCATTCCGCTCTTTCTGATGGATAAATTCTAGGGACCGTATCGTCCGTTGGTGAAGATACCAAATCTCTCGGTATCAGATCAAGTATAGCGCTATGACCATAGTGTTTTGACGTCCAGCAAAGCCTAATGGCGCTGTGAGCAGTAGTGTTTTTAATGTGTAGGTCCAAAGGTAGGAGATGCAGCATAACCGCCAGAGCATCCGACGGAGTCGATCGTAGAGCGCCTGTGGTGCCTATGCATGCAGTTCTCTGTACCTAGTTAAGTTTGATGACATTGAATTTTTTCATGAGCGCCGGCCACCATACTCGTGATCCGTATGTTAGTATCGGGCGAACCACCGCCGTATACATCCATAGGATCAGCTTTGATTGGAGACCCCATTTTTTGCCAAAGGTTCTACTGCAGGCGTTAAAAGCTATGCATGCCTTTTTAACTCGCTGATCAACGTTTAGCTTCCAGCTGAGTTTAGGGTCTTAGGTAACGCCTAGGTACTTGGCGCTGGTAGACAGAGAAAGCGGTTGTATATTCAGACGGGGGAGTGGGAAACTGGGTATCTTGGTTTTAGTATTGAAGAACATCAGTTCTGTTTTGCTTGAGTTGATACCAAGGCCGCATTTCGAAGCCCAGGTACAAACTTTCCGCAATGCGCCCTCCATGATCTCACTGATCACAGCCGGAAACCTTCCTGATATCAAGATCACCATGTCATCCGCGTAGCCTACTACCTTTACCCCATCTCTGTCTAGTTTTGATAGAATGTTGTTCATGACAATAAGCCAGAGAAGAGGAGATATGACACCGCCCTGTCCTAAGCTATAGTCCATCAAATTTTGTCAAAATTGGCTTAGTTTTCAAATGAGGATATTTTTGTCAAAAATCATTTCTTGGATGTAATTTTGAATTTTGTCAAAAATTGCTTAGTTTTCAAATGCGGATATTTTTGTCAAAAATCATTTCTGTGACGAAATTTTTAGAATCGGTACTGAGCTATCGGTGTTAAGTAACGTAAACCGATCAGTTAACGTATTCCAAGCTATAGTCCATCAAATTTTGTCAAAATTGGCTTAGTTTTCAAAAGCGGATATTTTTGTCAAAAATCATTTCTGTTACGAAATTTTTAGAATCGGTACTGAGCTATCGGTATTAAGTAACGTAAACAGATCAGTTAACGTATTCCAAGATTTCATGAAAAAAGTGAGTTTAGAATCCTAGGCTATGGTCCATCAAATTTTGTCAAAATTGGCTCAGTTTTCAAATGTGGATATTTTTGTCAAAAATCATTTCTGTGAAGAAATTTTTAGAATCGGTACTGAGCTATCGGTACTAAGTTACGTTAACAGATCAGTTAACGTATTCCAAAATTTCATGAAAAAAGTGAATTTAGAATCCTGGGCTATAGTCCATCAAATTTTGTTAAAATTGGCTTGGTTTACAAATGCGGATATTTTTGTCTAAAATCATTTCTGTGACGAAATTTTGAGATATCGTTACTCAGCTATCGGTATTTATTTATGTAAACAGATCAGTTAACGTATTCCAAGATTTCATGAAAAAGGTGAATTTAGAATCAAATTTTGTCAAAAATTGCTTAGTTTTCAAAAGCGGATATTTTTGTCAAAAATCATTTCTACGACGAAATTTTGATAATCGTTACTCAGCTATCGATATTTATCGGTATTTATTTATGCAAGCAGATCAGCTTACGAATTTCAAGATTTCATGAAAAAAGTGAACTTAGAATCCTAGGCTATAGTCAATCAAATTTTGTCAAAATTGGCTTAGTTTTCAAAAGCGGATATTTTTGTGAAAAATCATTTCTATGACGAAATTTTGAGATATCGTTACTCAGCTATCGGTATTTATTTATGTAAACAGATCAGTTAACGTGTTCCAAAATTTAATGAAAAAAGTGAATTTAGAATCCTGTGCTATAGTCCATCAAATTTTGTTAAAATTGGCTTGGTTTTCAAATGCGGATATTTTTGTCAAAAATCATTTCTGTCACGAAATTTTGAGATATCGTTACTCACCTATCGGTATTTATTTATGAGAATAGATCAGTTAACGTATTCCGAGAATTCATGAAAAAAGTGAACTTAGAATCCTGGGCTATAGTCCATCAAATTTTGTCAAAATTGGCTTAGTTTTCAAATGTGGATATTTTTGTGAAAAATCATTTTTAGGGCTTAATTTTGAAAACTGTTAATCAGCTATCCGTATTATGTGATGTAAATAGATCAGTTAACGTATTCCGAGATTTCAAGAAAAAAGTGAATTATGAATCCTGCACTATAGTCCATCAAATTTTGTTAAAATTGGCTTGGTTTTCAAAAGCGGATATTTTTGTCAAAAATCATTTCTGTTACGAAATTTTTAGAATCGGTACTAAGCTATCGGTATAAAGTAACGTAAACAGATCAGTTAACGTATTCCAAGATTTCATGAAAAAAGTGAATTTAGAATCCTAGGCTATGGTCCATCCAATTTTGTCAAAATTGGCTCAGTTTTCAAATGTGGATATTTTTGTCAAAAATCATTTCTGTGACGAAATTTTTAGAATCGGTACTGAGCTATCGGTATTAAGTAACGTTAACAGATCAGTTAAGGTATTCCAAAATTTCATGAAAAAAGTGAATTTAGAATCCTGGGCTATAGTCCATCAAATTTTGTTAAAATTGGCTTGGTTTTCAAATGTGGATATTTTTGTCAAAAATCATTTCAACGACGTAATTTTGACAATTGTTACTCACTTTTCGGTATTAAGTAACGTAAATAGATCAGTTAACGTATTCCGAAATTTCATGAAAAAAGTGAATTTAGAATCCTGTGCTATAGTCCATCAAATTTTGTTAAAATTGGCTTGGTTTTCAAATGCGGATATTTTTGTCAAAAATCATTTCTGTCACGAAATTTTGAGATATCGTTACTCACCTATCGGTATTTATTTATGAGAATAGATCAGTTAACGTATTCCGAGAATTCATGAAAAAAGTGAACTTAGAATCCTGGGCTATAGTCCATCAAATTTTGTCAAAATTGGCTTAGTTTTCAAATGTGGATATTTTTGTGAAAAATCATTTTTAGGGCTTAATTTTGAAAACTGTTAATCAGCTATCCGTATTATGTGATGTAAATAGATCAGTTAACGTATTCCGAGATTTCAAGAAAAAAGTGAATTATGAATCCTGCACTATAGTCCATCAAATTTTGTTAAAATTGGCTTGGTTTTCAAATGCGGATATTTTTGTCAAAAATCATTTCTGTGACGAAATTTTGAGATATCGTTACTCAGCTATCGGTTTTTATTTAACAGATCAGTTAACGTATTCCAAGATTTCATGAAAAAAGTGAATTTAGAATCCTAGGCTATAGTCCATCAAATTTTGTCAAAATTGGCTTAGTTTTCAAAAGCGGATATTTTTGTCAAAAATCATTTCTGTTACGAAATTTTTAGAATCGGTACTAAGCTATCGGTATAAAGTAACGTAAACAGATCAGTTAACGTATTCCAAGATTTCATGCAAAAGTGAGTTTAGAATCCTAGGCTATGGTCCATCAAATTTTGTCAAAATTGGCTCAGTTTTCAAATGTGGATATTTTTGTCAAAAATCATTTCTGTGACGAAATTTTTAGAATCGGTACTGAGCTATCGGTATTAAGTAACGTTAACAGATCAGTTAAGGTATTCCAAAATTTCATGAAAAAAGTGAATTTAGAATCCTGGGCTATAGTCCATCAAATTTTGTTAAAATTGGCTTGGTTTTCAAATGTGGATATTTTTGTCAAAAATCATTTCAACGACGTAATTTTGACAATTGTTACTCACTTTTCGCTATTAAGTAACGTAAATAGATCAGTTAACGTATTCCGAAATTCATGAAAAAAGTGAACTTAGAATCCTGGGCTATAGTCCATCAAATTCTGTCAAAATTGGCTTAGTTTTCAAATGTGGATATTTTTGTGAAAAATCATTTTTAGGGCTTAATTTTGAAAACTGTTAATCAGCTATCCGTATTATGTGATGTAAATAGATCAGTTAACGTATTCCGAAATTCATGAAAAAAGTGAACTTAGAATCCTGGGCTATAGTCCATCAAATTTTGTTAAAATTGGCTTGGTTTTCAAATGCGGATATTTTTGTCAAAAATCATTTCTGTGACGAAATTTTGAGATATCGTTACTCAGCTATCGGTTTTTATTTAACAGATCAGTTAACGTATTCCAAGATTTCATGAAAAAAGTGAATTTAGAATCCTAGGCTATAGTCCATCAAATTTTGTCAAAATTTGCTAAGTTTTCAAAAGCGGATATTTTTGTCAAAAATCATTTCTACGACAAAATTTTGAGAATCGTTACTCAGATATCGACATTTGTCGGTATTTATTTATGTAAACAGATCACTTAACGTATTCCGAAATTTCATGAAAAAAGTGAATTTAGAATCAAGGGGGATAGTCCATCAAATTTTGTCAAAATTGGCTCAGTTTTCAAATGTGGATATTTTTGTCAAAAATCATTTCTGTGACGAAATTTTTAGAATCGGTACTGAGCTATCGGTATAAAGTAAGTTAACGCACCAATTTCTGTCATTAAAATAATATGCACCAATTTCTGTCATTAAAATAATAGTGACTTAGGTTTGTTTTCAATCACAGTCTTTTTAAGCAAAAAACCTTCAAAACAATTCAGAATGAATTCAATAGAATAATATTCTAAAAAGGTTGAATTCTTTTACAACTCTGTTCAAAAAATACCATAATTTTAACCATTATGAAACCTCATGCACTATATATGTTGTTATGTGGTCGAAAATGCCCTAATGGCAATAAGAGACAAGATGGAAAATATCCTAGAAGCAAACAATCCAGAAGGAGCCTTAAATCACTCCTAATAAAATATTGACTTTTTAAAGCTGCTAAACAAACTGCATATACTGTATCAGAGACAACAATTTTTTTTCTTCATATCCGGTCTTTTATTTTTCTGTAACGAGGGTACAAACAAACAAGCAACTTACCTGTTATATAAATCAAACTCAAGTTGTACAAAGCGTTGTAGTTCAATGGTGATAACCAGACAGATTTCCGCAGACAGGAAATAGCCTCAAAAAGAATAAATATCCAAGATTTATCGATACAGGAAATAACAAGCAAGTTACACAAAATATAAAAAAAAAGACTTCACATTCACTCAAGTATTTCATTTCAATCATCTTACCACGATAAATTTCTTCTTTTTAAAGAAACACAATCCAATGTTATTCCAAATTTCGGCACTCTCCTGCTCCGGTCCAGTGATTTGATTGTATTTCCCTAAGGCACCCTCCACATCATTTCTCGACTGCAATAAAATATCAGTGGAAACTACTTTAAGCAACAATAAGTCAAAAAAAAAGTCGATCCTTCAAATCGAAATATGAACTCGTAAAAACATTGACACATTTTTTTGATGTGTTTTCATATCCATAGTTTGTTTATAATATATGACGCCATTCATAACGTCTGTCAAGGATTGCCTTCAGGAGACTTACTGTCAAATCTAACTTATAGTTTACTGGAATTAGGTCAATGACAGCCGAATCCGTATTTGCTCATTCATTATTGATACTTTTCATATCTATGTACCTGCAGGATGGCCCCAAATGCCAATAGTCCTCGTGGAGAGTTCGCATCGATATTTGTAACTTCTAGCAACTTGTCGTATGCCCTTTCGGTTTCGTTGATTTTTAAATACATGACCCCAATTTCGGCCAAAACTTCACTGTTTTCAGGAGCTATTCTAAAAAAAAAACAAAAAGTTCAATCCCACAATAAAAAGGATAAACTTTATTTGATTTTGTACTGTAGAGAACTTTCTAGAATCTCAATGGCCTTTATGTAGTCCTTCTCCTTTCTGTGTATTTCCGCCAGACGTTGAAAGCTTTCGAGTTTTTTTCCATTTTGAATGGCTCTTTGGAAATAAGTTTTTGCCTCGTTTTCTTCTTGGCAAATACTCGTAACACCATCAGAACAATTGTTGGAGCTGTTGGCGCTGCGGTATAGAAGCTCCCCAATGTAATGGAAAATTTCGTGATCCGGGCGGGGAGAAAGTGATTCCGCCTGACGGAACACACCCAATGACTGGTTATAACGTCCCATGAGAAATCTATTTGGAAGGGAAAGTTTAATACGATAATGTTCGAGCATTAGGTTTATTGATTGACAAAACTGGTAAAAGATACTTACAAAGTTTTACCGATTTCCTTGTAAGTTTCGATGTTTTTGGAATTCAAGTCAATTGCTTTTTGTAGGTTACGCAAGGCGTCCAGGTAGTTGCCTTCCTCTCTGGCTATTAGACCCTGCAATTTTATAGATGATTTAATTGACACATTTCCTTCCGCAATTCTTGGAAAGTGTTTTTCCAATTTATTTTCAATTTATCTTTTTCTGAGGGGGATGAACTTTTGAAATTAATGGAAAGATGGTTCTTAGTCTTGAAGGAGGTTGGCTTAGAGCGAAATCGGAGGACATTTAAAATAGGTGTTTAGGCTTTATGTGAGTAAAGTTTTCTCAATATTCACGATGACCGAGACAACGACGGATTTGCTGCTTAGCTGAACTTTATTTGGAATCTTTAAAATTACTACTAAATCGGCCATCACTTTACTGTTGTCCTAAGGACAGATCTGGAGACAAGAGTGGCTGAACCCGTTTTCCGAGAGGTAGCCATTTCAATTTGGGCTGTGAGTGCTGCAACAGAAACTAGTTCCGTATTTTGTTCGGCAGTACTCGACGGGCTGACGTCTTTTTTATAAAAGAGAAACGCTAGTTTCTCACGCTTTGGGACCTGGATATCGTCTTTCATGACGGCCTTCTTGAGACGTTTGTTATAAGCGAATGGATGTGTTTTAATCTTCGTCCGGTTACAGTGAGTAATTGTCAAGTATCTCCCAGCCAAATAAAAATCTAAACGTTAAATTAAGTGCTTGGTCGTTTGCTCGGTTTCGTTTTATTAAACTATAGTCAATTGCTATTTTTTGACAAAAAATAAAAAGTGAAAACGAGATCATTGTTCTTCTGTCACCACGCCATTGCCTTACCGATACACACTCGTCACCTCTAGTAAACTGCTCTCTTCGAATATGTCGCTACCAAGTCAAATAAACCTTCGTTCTAAAGCTCAAAAGGGCATTTACTCTTCGCCTACCCAGCTAAATTCACCATCAATTAAGCAGTTAAATAATAATGACAAAAACAACAATAATGGCGACAGCTCTGTTCTCTCTATCAAGGCACTTGATAAAAGTCTAGCTATACAAACGAAACACGAACTTCGCCTAGTGGAGGAAATAACAAAACTTCGAAATTAAATGGTTAAAAGGATTGAGGATTGGAAAGATGGTTGGGAGCGACGATTTGTTGCGGTAAGAAATACAGTATCTGACTTAACTGAGTGTGTTGACAGAATTGAAACCAATACTTCTGCTGCTTCCACTGCACTAAATACCGACGTTGACGTTATCAGACGGCAGCTTAATGTTCTTGAAAGGAAAGAGGTCACTGCTGATGCTGTACTTTGTGGAGTACCTGAACAACCTGGAGAAAATCTAAAACCATCTTCAGCCACCTGTGTCATTCCATCGACTGTAAGCAAAATCTTCAATCACCATTAAGTTCTCCAGCTGCAATGAGAGGAATGAAGTTCTCAAATCAGCTGCTGCTTACCGCAAGCTAAACCGCAGTGAGCTAAATGATCTTGGCATTCCATCGGCTGACAAAAACAAGCTGTTACATTTACGAAAGCTTAACCAAGCAATCACGCCTTCTTCTTCTCAGCGCCATCAGTATGAAGAGGAAAAAACTGTTCTTCTCAGAATAGTCCACATTTGGTTTAGTTTACGTTAAAAAGTCTGCAACTGGAAAAAGCTTTTTAATCGAGAGCAATGACGATTTACTTGCTGCCGCTGGACATGCAATTGGTACCTTCGACCAGGCTCGAACCATCGCCGCACATACTGCCTCTGTGTTCTACCCAGTTTATGCGGGTAACTGCAGAATATAAAGGAACAGAGTACCCCAATGCTTCCACCAGATCGTTGTGTTTATCATTATTTTTTGGCAAAGATACTTGATGACGGTTTTTATCATTTTCGTACTATCCTTCTGATTCTTCGCATTTTAATAAGTGTAGTTTCCAGAGATAATAGTTTGTTTTTTAGTTTGCTCGCTTTGAAGAGATAATGACTACATTATGATGAATGTTGACAGTAATGGATTAAGGCCTAGACCCGTCTGTGGCGGCAAAAACTTCAGAACAACACAATTTCAAAGAGCCGACAATTTAAACGTAATTAAAATTGGTAATTGATTTGATTTTTTTTTGAATATTATTTTCTTGGGTATTTATTTTAAAACAACTGCACAATTGCACTTAAAGAAAATATTTATACCACTACACAACAATGAATCCGGAAGGCAACCCATCAACGTACCCAACAAACACCTCCTCTAAAATGAGAATATGCTTCTTAAAGCAAAGTAAAAGATTTGATGTACACAACTCTTTAAGAAAAAAACCTAAGGATGCTACGTTCCTTCTGAACTTTAATTAGAAATTGAAAACTAAATTCAAAATAATTCAAAAACTCAATCCTTCGGCCAAAATCACCAAGTAGAATTCAGTTATTACACTGAACATTTATGTTAAGTTTACTAAATTATAAAAATAAAAAAACAAATTTTTCATAAGAAGTTTAATGTTTTATTTTAAGTTCTTGTAATCGGTGCGGTTTTCGGAATTCAAAATTTTTACATATCTCCACGTTTCGAGGTCCCGGGAGTCGGACTCAACAGCCTAACCTGAGAACAAATCAAGCTATCGAATCCCAATTTGTTTCATTCGAAGCGTGTGTGCATGAATATCACCTGAAAAGGTTTTGGTTAAAGTTGACAGGGTGTTTTAAATTTAATGACGAAAAAACTGTCAAAAAAGAGGGCAATTTCACGTCTTCAATTAAAATCTATTTGGTTTTTCGATTTGAAAAAGTTAAAAATCAAATAAATTTGCAGGTTACAACTACCTTATCAGAGAAAAAAATATGTATCAATGTGTACACTGCAGTTTACAAGTTTTCGGACAAATTCATATATAGTATGTATTTAAAAAAAATTTTTTTAATTCAATTTAAATTCTAAGTTTCATCGATAAGCCAATTGACTAATTTAAGTTAGTTATGAACTATAGAGACTTACTAAAAATCTTAAACAGTGTTGAGTTGAGTCCATTGCAAATTTTGATGTGTCCCTTTTTTAATTTCTGGATCCACGTTTCCAAGGAAGTGCTTGGAAAATTTAGATGAGGCAATTGATTTTGTTAATTAGAATAGAAAGCTAAATGACAAAGTTAAAGCACATGGATAAAATTGCATAACTCGTTTATTAAAAAGCGTTGCATGGAAGATCACAACATCCAAAGATTTAGTTTCTTTACAACTATTGTGAATGACATAATGACATAAAATGACATAGAGATAAACAATCTTTCGAAATCGGCCTGTTTCCAGCTATTAAAAACTCCAAAGACACGGGACTGTATGTGATCCTCTTAAAACCATTAAGAAAAGAAAGGAAAAGATGAGCTGTGCTAAGCTGTTCGGAAGGAAGAGGTGGTGGAAATCTCTCGAAAAAATCTATCTACTTTTGAACCCTTTCTAAAAGGACATAATGATAATCGAAATTTAATATTCCGAGCAATGGTAAACATCTTTCAAAGGAAAGCAATCTAACAAATTTGATGAATTTATTTTCGAAATAATTTCGAAATTTCGAAATGTGAAATTTCATGTCAAAATATATTCATAGTATTTGACATACGCGTCGTTTTGTGAGCTGCTAAAAGTGAGTTTTTCGTTTTTTGCGATGTCGAAATTTATTGAGCAAAGAATTTGCATTAAATTTTGTTTGCGGAATCAATTTTCTGCTGCGGATACGTTGAGGATGGTGCAGAAAGCCTTTGATGATGAGGCTATGTCTAAAAAAAATGTTTACAAGTGGTATAGTGATTTCCAAGCCGGCCGCGAACGTGTCGAAGACGAAGAGCGTTCTGGGCGACCATCAACCTCAACCGATGAAGCTCACGTCCAACAAATCAAAGATTTGGTGTTGAAAAAACATCGATTAACGATTAGAGACCTTGCTGATGAAGTTGGCTTATCGAAAGGCTCAGTCAATACCATTTTGAAGGATGCTTTGGGCCTCAAGCGCGTCAAATCTCGACTGGTACCGAAAACATTGAATTTTTTGGAAAAAAGGCGTCGCGTTGAAGTGTGTGAAACAATGCTTTCCGACTACCAGGATGTCATGAAACGCATTATAACTGGCGATGAGACTTGGATCTATGCTTACGACCCCGAAACAACCGATCAATTGAGCGAATATCGTGCCAAAGGAGAGCCGAGACCAAAAAAACCGCGCCAAAGTCGCTCAAAAATCAAGGTCATGTTGACTGTTTTCTTCGATTATCGTGGTGTTGTGCTTTATGAATTCCTTTCAACCGGCCAAACAGTCAACAAGGACGTTATTTGAACGTAATGCGTCGTTTGCGTAACGCTATCCGCCTAAAAAGGCCGGAATTGTGGAAAGACAATTCTTGGTTTTTACACCACGATAATGCACCATCCCATACCGCACTCGTAATTCGTGATCATTTCGCCAAAAACTCAACCCATATCGTTCCGCAACCACCGTATTCACCTGATCTGGCGCCGTGCGACTTCTGGCTGTTCAACAAGCTCAAAAGACCGCTCCGGGGACACCGTTTTGATACGATAGAGGAGATTCAAGGCGCAGCGAAGACGGAACTGAAGGCCATCCCGGAAAGTGACTACAACCAGTGTTTCAAAGATTGGAAAATCCGTTGGCATAAGTGCATTGCATCGGGAGGGGATTACTTTGAAGGGGATGAAATTGATTTGGAAAAATAAATAAAGAATTTTCAATATAAATACAATGTCACCTTATTTTTGGGACACAGTAGTATATCGAAAAAACTTGTTAAATTCTGCGAAGAAAAAAGCAAAGCCTGATGAATCATCAATAAAATATGAAAAAATTAAAATTACTTTCGGAATGGAAACAAAGATTTTCATATTTTTCACTAACTTCATTGGGTGAATTATTGAAATCGGAAAAAATTAAAGTATATTTACAAATTTTTAATATTTTCAAAAATAAGAAATATGATCGTATGTTACATGGAAATTTTTTTTTATACTTAACCAGAATTTAATCCAGTATATCTTGAAGCATTCAATTTAATATAGAAAAAAAAAACATTTACGTAAGAACTTGCTATAAGATCAGATTTAGAAACTTGCTTGCGAGTATACAATATTTTAAGAGATACGTGGACTCTTTTTCTATCACTCCAAGATACGTCCATCTGTCCGTTTGTTTTGTATGTCCGTCTGCCCGTTCTGTTCTGGCTGTATATTCTACACTTGCAATTTTCACAGAATGTTTACTTCTTTGGCTGTTTTAACAACAAATAATAGAATTTTATATAAAAAAGGGAGACAAAACGAAAATATTATTATAAATCGCAATTGAAACTAGATACATCTGAATTTCAAACCACTACACAGTCTTTCGATTCTTCCTCAAATTTTTCTGCTCGCTCTGTGCAACATGCATGATAAGAATAGTCACAACCTCTTGAGAGAAAAGATTGTCAAATTTAAAACAAAAAAAAAGTTAAAAAAATTTGTTTACTCGTAAATACACTGATTAAAACTCTTTTAAAAACGCCACAACTTTTCAAAGTATTAATTAACTTAATAATTCTTTTCTATTGGAAATACAATGCTCTGTTTTATTTTAATTTCATCAAATTTACTAAAAAATCATAGTGATATAATTATTATGAAAACACATGTTTTAAATGGATTCTAAGAGCGTTTACTTATCTTAAATAATACTTTTCAAAATGAGTAGAACCTTCATTCTTGGTTATTATTTCAAATATTCTGTATGCCATGGTTTTAATTAAATTTTGGAGAGTAATTTAATACAATAGTTTCTTAAAGTTTCCCAGCGGTTATATCTTGTCGTTCTGTAACATACTATATATGTAAATATAAGACGAGCAGCATTATCTTGTTAAAATACAAAGTATACAATTCCAGCTAATTCTTCACTTATTTCCACCACCCAACTTCACGAAATGAAAGGCTTTAGTACAGAAATACAAAAGATAACAATTTCCGGCAGGCATTCGTAAGTTAGAACGTAACATTTTTAAAGCATTGGTTATATGGTTATTAATGGAAAAAAATGTTATTCATTAAATTAGATGCGTTAAGCTTTCGTTGTACTGGACGTCCTTTTTATAATTCTAGGGTTCACTTTGCACATCGACAAGTACCTACGTCGGCATCGGTCATAAAACCGCCACTGCATGTTGCGCAGAGCTAGAAAAAGGATAAGAAGAAGAATCGAAAGACTGTGTAGTGGTTTGAAACTCAGATGTGTTTTCATTTCGATTCCTTTTTTGCATTCGCTCAGTTCGCAGTATTTTATACACAATTATATACCTGCTGTTTTATGTGTTTTTGAAGATTGGAAGATAACTCGTCATCTGTCAACATTATCCCGAGTCCAACGCACTTCTTTATCACTTCTATGGCTTAAGAGTACCCGGATATTAATTGCAATTTTGCTCGAAAATTGATATTTCCGTCTTTATTGCACCATTTATGTCTTGGCTGCTAAGCATTTGGAATTAGGAAAATCCTCACGTAGTCTTAGAAAAAACAGGGCAACCTGAACGTTAAACTATTTGGTGTGATTTTTTGGAATTTTTTCTGTCCTTTCAAACTACGACTAAAGTTTAAAGCTTATTTTATTTCGCTCCTTTAAAGAAATCCATAAACACGCCAAAAAATTTGCCTCCTTCCCTATTAATTCCATTAAGTTATGAAGTAGTGGGTCCTAGACACGCAGTTTCCCCGAAAATTATAACCGTTTTCTTAGGCATCCAATATGACTCAATTTGCAAGGTTAGTTTATAGTTCAAGACTTGTTTCGCTTTAAATATCTGATTGTGTTTACTTCTAGAAAATATCTCATATTCAACGCTGTGCTCCTGCGAAACTATTCCGTATTCCATTGAAAGTCTATTTTTATTTCGACCCGCGTAAGAGTCAGAACCTTTACGTGAGCAATACTGCATCTGTTCTTGGAAGAGGGATGATTTCATCGGTACCCTCACACCCGAACCTCATTTGCTTAGGGTTTTCAATTTTCATTACTACAGACTTACCTTGACAAAGTATAAGTATTCCGGATTTAGATGCTCAGGAAGTTCCCTTTCAATCATTACCTTGCACGTCGTAAAATCTTTCCGTGCATAGTAGATGTGCAGAAGCCAATCAATGTTACCCGCCGTGGACATGGTTGATCGAGGTGCTGTAACATAAGTTCCTTAAAAAAAAACATATACCATATATTTTGGATTTCTTTTGGACTTACTACTTTTGACCACTTCCAACGATGGCAGCGACGTATTTCTTCCATTGCAAACGATTTCTGAGGCCATTCCTTCTTCTGATTCCATAAAAAAAAGACTGTTTATTGCGATACCATGGCAACATAGGATATCCAAACAATCGTGCTTTGGAATACTTTCAAGAGCAAGGACTTCGTTTGTGCGCAGCGCACAGCTCTGTAATATATTCGAGGGAATTATTTCAAAAACTTCTGATTGAGGATGCAATTGGGCACTTGTGATTCACAGTGACTCCAAATGGGATTATCGGTTGATAAATTCATAACTTTTGAAACGTTGAAAGTATTTTGGAAATTTTGTGATACTGATATGATTTCGTTGCTACATAATATAGAATTTTATTTATCAAAACGCTTTAAACAGGACAGATAGCTAAATTTAAGGTATATGACCGCGCAGTTGAAGGTTTGAATCCTAAGTCTTAGTCTGCAGTATTTAAACGTGCAATATGTCTAACGTTATTTATAAAGATTTAGTCGATTCACTTCTAAAAGCTGAACAATTATATAAAAATTTTTATATAAAAACATTCCAAAAAAAATTAAAATAAACAGTAGAACCTCGACTATCCGAACATCGATTATCCGAACGTATAATACTCCGAACGTAAGAATGAATTCGTCGCTGCCGCTGCGCATAGGTACGTATCGAATGTGTTGAAATGCGTTTTGTTTCATCGAATGCTGTTTATACGCTTACGGAGGTACCTATTACTTATCTCGCGCGGATAGTAACATGAATGCAAATTTTTTCTTTTTTCAATATTTGTTATTTTGTTTGCCAATTAATTTGGGCCATGGCGCTTCTTCGTCGACTCCTTCAACTTCCAAGTAGAAACGAAATGTTCTCAGGGTTGACAAAACAATTGGAAATACTGTCTAAATTAGATAAGGGCGAAAGTAACACATCTCTAGCACTAATGATGATGCTGTTTTAACGTGGTTCATACAAAGCCGTATCTTGGGAGAACCGATTTCTGGCCGATTTTTGTGTGAGAAGTCACTCGAGTTGAATAAATCGTGGCGACTGAATCATAACAAAACTGCAAAAATGCAAAAAATTAAGCGGAAGCAAGCCATAAGACGACTTCTGTTAGACGATAGCACTTGCAAGTAGCGTAGTTGCGTTTTCGAAAGCATCTAACTTGAAGCACTGCTGCTATTCAATAGCCGATGCGTGGAACTCTTCGTCCGAAGACAATTTACGAAATACTTGAAAGAAATTACGAACTGTTCCTGAAGTTGAAGAAGAGAGTGTTTACTGGGAGAAAAACGATCTCGACGAATTCGTTGACTTATTCGGCAGTATTCCAGGAGTCACGGACTGTGATAAAAACGATGCTGTGTATAAATTAAACCACCATTCTTATGACCCTGAGTATCAAATTTTAGACGACGATACAATTTTTTCTGCAATTAAAAAATCAAGCTGATGATCACGACAACGGCATCAGTAGCGACCAAAGCGTGCCTTCTCATGCGGAGGCATTTACTACATTTGAGACGAACCCTGAATCGTTCGAGAAACAAGAAGATTGATGCCCAACGCAACTTCTCCTTCTCAAGTGGCTTTGAGAATTAAACGCCTTGCATCAGTTCGTTAATTAAAAATTGACGACTTTATAAAAAAAAATTATATAAACAAAGCATTCATCTTTTTCAGGTGTTTTTATATTTCAACGTTGTCAAGTTTAAGTGTACTTTACTGTCTTTCTGTAAAAATGTGCTGTTTTTTGTTTTTGATCTTGTTTCAAAAAACCCACATTTCGATTATCCGAACTTTTCTTTATTCGAACAAGTCACGGTTCAAATTATTTCGGATAATTGAGGTTCTACTGTATCAACATACACTGCGAATCACTAGGTTGTGACCATAATTTATGTAACCGATTTTCGCAATGTGTTCCTGTTAGAATTTATTTTACACCGATTCAATTCAGAAGTCCTGGTCCTTAAATTGTCAGGTTCAAATTCGGGGAAGAACATTTAGCATTATTTCACAATCCCCTTCGATGAGTACAATTGTCGGAATCGGCCATTAGCTGTTGTTCCAACCCTCGTCAGTTTTCGAAAAATGTAAATGTATTGAAGCTAATCCCTGGCCTAGAGCCCAATGGAAAGGTTGTTTTGCTTTGTCCAGTGCATTTAGGGTCAATTCGGGTCGCCAACTCTGACAAGCTAGATCGTTGAGCTTCCCGAGTCATTAGCTCTACTTCCCTTTAAGCATCAACTCACCACTTAATTAAAACATCATAAGTGGTCTGACCCATATTCCATTCAAGAACGTGCGCATTATTTTTAAGTAAAACCGCCCCGGTAAAAATTCAATATTTTCTGTGAGAATCAAGCTTCTGACAATTCTGGAAGTGTGGATGCAAGTGATGTCTTTTTGAAAAGAGGTTCAAAAATGTTCTTCTGTGAAATGAGAGTCAAGCCTTTGTATTTATGTTTTTTTATTCATCATTAAATTAAAATTTCAATTCGATTGTGCCATAGTCTTGACAAAATTTGCTTCTCTTTGCTTTTATCGGGGAAATAAAGGTTCTAAATTAATTGAAGTAAAGGGCCGGTTTTTTATAGTTGAAAAGCCATCGGATTTCCATCTATCCATCACAGCAACAACAGATCTTTCAAAAGGTTTATTTCATTTTAACGTTGGATATTATCGTTACTTATAACTAGCCTCTGAATCCTGTTTTGCACACTCATACACTGCCGCTGGTTGACACGAAACTTGAGGCAAGTCTCTGAATTAACAGCTTTTCTTGACAATTTTTTGCTTCGGTTGTGCGTCCCTTTCATCATTACCCAGTCTAACTTAAATTCAGGCTATTTGCTGTTTCTCGGCCCGGAGTCCCAAATCTTGTCAACGTTTTTCTGCAACTCATTTCAGATTAAAAGAAAACAGAGGTTGCAAACACTTTCTTCGATACTTTTAATATTTGTTTGAAAAGAAAAAAACAGGATGTAAACTAATGCAATATTCACAATGGCTGTGCATACTCTGTGAAGTAAGTGAAAAAATTGTCTTTCTATGCGTATTACGATTTAGAAGATACAGCAATGTGACAATCGGACGGAAGGACAAATGGACATTGCAAAAATCTAAATCTTAATTCTTCTCCTAATACTTTTGCTTTCTCCATGCACCATAAGGGCAGTCATGCCCGCAATGAGAGCAATCACAATATGTAAACATAAATAAACTACCTTACGTTTTCGAGTGGGAATCATGATGAGCTTCGCTTATTACTTTTTCGACCCTTTTTCACAATCAAATGCGACTTTTAAATGGTCGGCAAGTCGAATGGCACCCTTATCATTTTAAAAATTCGACACAACGAAACTTTTTTTGGTAAAGATTTCTCACATATGGAACCACTGTACTCGTAAACCCTGAGAACAGAATGGCTTTATCAGAAGTAATTGAGTACCCCTGGCCACAGATATGTTAGATTCGAAACGAAGCTGTGAAGTTGATTGTAGAAACGGACACTTGGATATGCTTTGTAAATTTGTAGGCAGTTCAGTAGGAATTGAGCTCAGAAGCAATTAGGTTTTGAATCACACGTTTTCAGTTTTTGAATTGTTCCCATATATCTTGATATACTCAAACGGCACACTTACTCGTTGCATTGAGTCTCATTTGAAAACTTCAAACACTTATAAAGTGTTGTTGTGGCACTTGTGATACAGAAAATTTAGTCCATCGCATTTGAACTCACTTTCTCGAGCCGCCGATGGTTTCCTTGATAACGTTAAATAAAGCAATGGGTAAAAACATTCGTCCCTTTTTGGAATGGTTGGTTGGTTAGCTGGGGTGAGCTTTATTAGGTCTTCATTTAGACCTCTAGTTGGGCCCATTGTGTTCCTCTGTGATTTTGGTTAAAGTGGGGGAGTTGTAGTGGAAAGAAGGTGAGTGATGTCAGAGGGTTAACTATGGAATGTCTTGATTTGTATGGTCGGGAGATCTTTTTTTCGTTTTGCGGGCAGTGGAAAAGGAAGTGCTCCAGATCTTTCTCTTCCTCCTCACAGCTTTGGCATGTTGTGATTTCTGCCAATCCGAGTCTATGTAAGTGGAGATTAAGGTAAATGTACCCTGTTACCAGCCCCACAATTTACCGTAGATTTCTTTTGCTGGAGTTCAGGCCTCGTTTCGCTAAATTGTTATTCGGAGTACCTTTTATATATTTTACTGTTCTGCTCGTTGTAAGGTTGACCCAATGTCTTTTTATAGTTTATAATTGTCAGCGGGATGCCTATTTCCTTTACAGAGTTTTGATGGGTATTTACTGCTCCTTTCCTACCCAGTTCATCAGCTTTTTCCCTTCCCATTTCACCTTCGTTTCCCTGCTTCCAAGTCAGACTGCCGCACTCCCTTAACAGTGTCGATACTGACAGAGGATTTTGTAATAGCTTCGATAGCTGCAGTACGGAACAGATGAGTATTTGCTTCTCCCCCATATGTTGAGTTTTCTTTTCTACTTTTCTACTCCAGTATTGCGAAAACATCTGCTGGAATTACGTGACAAATAGTCATAAGATGATTTCAGACTTCTATCGGTGGGTTCGGGCAGTAGAAGCCTGCCCCGATTCAGATGATATGTAAGAACCGTCCGTATAAATTGTGATAACACCAGGATCTCTTCCTCCACGAGTTCTTTTCGATCGGTAGGAGTCAATGTTATTTTTTTTCCGCAGCGATGCAAACTCGACTAGTGAAAAATAATTATTGATGAAATTTGCTTTATCATTTCCTTTGCATCATTTTCCGCTATTCCAGCAAAATCCACGACAAATTTCATCCCTTGTCATTCTCACTATAATTCCAGTCGTCGTATTTCATTCCAAACTACAAAATGTCAATTTTACATCATTTTAGCAAGAGTGTCATTTCAAAAATGATAGTATGTGAGGTGATTATAAATGGTTTTCCAATATGGACTTGACATTTTTTTTTAATAAAACGCAAACCATTTAAGACCTTTCAAAAATGTTATTATCGGCGTGCAGTATAATCAAAACATTTGCGAATCGAACTCGATTTCGTTTTTTTTGGCCAACGCGGGCACGTTTTCAGCGGTCGATTCGTCGGACCCAATTTTCGATGACTAGTTACACATTTCGGCCAAAGCGGCCTATATTTCGAGTTCAATGTTGGCTCCATGCTCTCCCAATTCCATCGGCTTGTTCGCATAAGCCAATGGCTTAACGTAGCTCGAAAGAAAATAATCTAGAGGCGTTAATTCACACGAACGATTTTTTGAGATAAAACGCTCACCAAAGTGACTCTTCAATAAATCGATTGTGTGTATTGTGGCACAATCCTATTGAAACCACATGACGTCCTTGTCCATATCTTCCAATTTGGACCAAAAATAATCAGTTATCTTGGCGCGATGACGCTGGCCATCCACAGTAACGTGACGATCGTTATCGTCGACGTAAAAATATAACCCAATAGCTCCGCCGGCATGCAAACTGCACCAAACAGTTATTTTTTGTGGATGAAGTGGTGATTCATGAAGCAAATGTTGATTTTCACCCGACCAATAACGCATATTTTGCTTATTGATGAACCCATTGAGCCAAAAATGAGCTTCGTCACTGAAGATGATTTTGCGATCAAACTCATCATCTTGGTGCATCTTCTCCAGAGCTTAATCGGAAAATGCATGTCCCTTCAAATGGTCCATCGGCTTCAATTCTTGAGTCAGCTTGATACATACAATCAAGATCCTTACGCAAAATACTCCATAATGTGGTCAGAGCGATGCCCAATTCTTGAGAACGCCTTGTAATTGACTGATTTGGTTGAGTTTACTGAATAAATTGACCATGACAGTTCGATGATAAGTGAACGGGTGCGTTCACAAATTAAATTCAAAATTGTCAAGTCTCCATTGGAAAACCTTTCATTTTCAATATTTAAATAAAGAAGTGAATATATCGTCCTCTGTGCTACTGCATTGCTCGATAAAAGATCTTTAAGTGTTTGCAGCTTTCCTTGCTTCGCTGATCCATACAATCGTAGGTGCTTCTTGTGGCTCAGCGTTTAGTTCTTCGTCTATATCATCGTTTTCAACACCATGAATAACGGTATCCATTATTTCTTCTTCTCTTAACGTTCCCGCTGTGGCTACTTCATTATCGCATCTGACGAATTCTTCGAAAGTAATTTTTAAGTAAGACAAATATTTATTCCATTCTTCAGGCGTTTTATCGCTCTCCACTTCAATACTCTCTTGCATCTGAAGTTTTTTATTATGCCTTGATCGAGCGGTTGAAGTTATGATGTTGTGTTTGCTGGAAGAAATTGAACTTCAATGGTTTTCAATGCAAGCCAAATGCTATGCAATTATCTATGAAGAGAAGATTTTTTTCTGTTTGCGGTAACCATTTGTTTGTCTGTTTTATTAAGCCTTTTTTTTAAATTTCAGTCATCCATGCTATTTTATTGGCTTAATAATCTGTAGGCAGTGCTCAGCAGCCTGCAATGAAACGAGGTTCCTTTGATTTGCCAATCATTGATGGCTTTAATTTTCTGTGAATGAAGACTCTGCACAAAGCACAATCGTTAATCGTTCCTTGTTGTGTTTCCCTCTATAACATTTTTCAAAATATTAATGTTTTGTTAGGAAGACATTTGAAAAAGAGTCCCGTTTCCACAGAGTTAAGAACATCATTGGGATCGCATCGATTCAATAAAATCTTTTACATTCTTTGCAAACTTCTTTGAGGTGTAATTTTTTTTTGAAAGCCAAATCATGTCTTTCCTTAAATTTCTAACGAGCCATTGCTGGCTTTACAATTTCGAATTTCTAGTAACTTAGCGAACTTTTCAGCTTTTTCCTATAGTATAGGTCCGTTAACACTTATGTTTTTATATCAAAATTGTTTAATCCATCTAAACAAACACTAGTTTTGTTCATTGACGAAGATCTAGAGCAGAAATTCTCATATTCGAGCAAAAAGTCAGATTAACGTCAGAGCAGAAAAGAGCAGAAAAGAGCAACCCATATGTACACACATACCGCACTTATCAATCACCAACGAATTAGTCAAATTTGAAATTCAAATAAATATATGCACAGCTGATTTGACAGTCTGCTCTACTTCTGCTCTACCCCAAAAATAGGAGCAAGAAATCTTGCTCTTTTCTGCTCTGACAGGTCTCAATGAACACAAAAAGAGCAGTTTCGAGCAGAAATTTTTGTCAATGAACACTAAATCTTGCTCTTTTCTGCTTTTTTCTACTCGGAGCAGAGTCAGTGAACACAACTACTGTTTTAAGTTAGGGAATTCAGAAACTCTTCGTCTTTTACAGAGAGGACTTTGTCTCGTTCCAAACTGGGCTGCAACATTTTTCCTTTTCAAACCACTTTTCACTGCTTCGATCGCTTTTTGCTTCTCAGCGTATGTTAGCGTTTTCAATTTTAGTTTGGAATTCATTTTCACAATCAGCAAAGAGATGATTCCGGAACGAAGGCCACGAGCTAATCATACAAATAAGTTTCTGTATTTTCGGCCTCAATGTCCAAATTATTCGTACATTTTTATAAGATTTTTCGGGCTCTGAGGGAAAGGGAACACACATTTTTATTAATTTATAGAGAGTATTACGTTTTAATTGCTTCTGTTATCAAGGTTCTACTGTATATTCTCTGAATTAAAACAATTTTTTAAATTTGATAAAATAGACCGTTAACGAATGTTTCAAATCCAAAGAAGGCAACACAGTCGGCAACTCAGTCGAAGTCACAACCCATCGACAAGCCGCTGTAACTTAGAGTTCCACTGTCATCCCATCTCTTTCTGACTCCAGCAAACGTCAAATTTTGACTTATCTGGTTGTTGTTTTTCTGTTGACATCTTTGAAATTAGTAGTCTATCCGCTGTTCGTCTGTCATTCGCTTTTCTCGGGTGGAGTATGTATTTCCTTGTTATTTTTTCCATTTCATTTACAAAAAATTTCTTTGCTTCATTCGCATTTTGTGTGCAAAAATAAATTGAAAAACAAATAAGTAGCTGCTTGCCCGAAAAAAAATTTACCAAGTGAAGTGCATTTAGTTTTTATTTTTTTTTCCAATTTAAAGTTTCGCGAAAAATATCGAACGTGAAGAACAAAAGAAATGTTGCAAATATATTCTGCGCATCAAAAAGGTAAACAGCTGTCGACAATTAATTTAGTAAGCATAATTTCAAGGCGGCTTTGTTATCTCTGTTTGAAGATTAGGATGGTTTAATTGTGCCCATTCAGGCGGAACAACACCTTCAGTTACTAGACACGTACCGACTCTGACCTGTTTTCACTCCACTGGCAACGGATCAATTTTCCATCGCAATCAAACATAGAGGCAGTGGGAATTAAAAGTTCCGAAATTCAATGACCCAAATTCAGTCGACTAGATTTCTAAAGTTTTCATCCAAAAATAATTCAAAGTTTCATCATTATCGCAGAGCACAGTTGCTTGTGCAGGAGAATCACTGGAGAATGGCATTTGTTGCATGATATGAGCCATACTTGGCCCTAAATCAACTGTTCACAGCTGATAACACACTCTTATTCCCCTAGGGACCGCGGCGGGTTGCTGTGAGTCCTCTTTTCACAGGCTTACTCCTCCAGTTGATGACATCTTTTATTTTGTTGAAACGAACAGGCAGGTGTCTCCATGCCAATTTAGATTACACATCTTTGTTGCCTGTCGTTGATAGTTGTTGTGCTATTATTGATTTTACCCTCGGTGTTACTCATTTGAATATGACAGGGAAGTCGGCTCTTGCTCGAAGGTCAATTGATAAAAACGGAGTCAATGCTTCTGACGACCTGGTTATCTATGCATATTTCTTGTCGTGTTGTTTGTTTCGTGATGGGTAATTCAAAATTGTGTTTTATGGTCATGTTTAAATGCTCGTTCGTTTCGTATGAATACTTTTAGAGCGGAGAATACATGTATTAGCATTGAGTTACTTTTTAAATCAAGAACATGCAGCTGGATACTGGGGAGATGGGAACATGCTTACGAAATTAATTCCGGGTGTAACTTTGTTTTTCATGCCGAAATTAGCTGAAGCCGCACACAACATTAGTAGCTCATTTCGTTTATAATAAGCTTAAGGAAGTTCTTGCCAGAGTATTTTTATTTGTATGCTATCAAAGGCAAACAAGTTCACCGAAGACAGCAAGTTCAATGGCAATATAACGCTCGTTGTATCAGAATCTCAAAACACACTTTCATAACCGCACGCGATTAAGGTTTATGCCTTAAACTTATCGTGTCGACTGCATTTTATTGAAGCAACGAAATTATTGACACATAAAACAAACAAAGATCTCTTCGTAATTGGTATGAATATTAAAAATGTTAACCGCTCGAGGTAGCTACTTTTGAAAATAGGCGAATTTCACAGAAGGTTTCAAATTTAACTTACTGTTCCAAATTTTTTACGATCACCCTCAGACAGATGGTGGCACTCGCAAACCAAAGATTGAGTGTATCCTTAAATGAAAAAATTTTATACTAATTTCACCTCCACCTTCGAAACCCACTATCCCCTGGTGGTTACCCGTAGGTCAGTGGTAAGTGCGTCTCGGGCTCAAATACGTATAAGACTAAGTGGTATTTTGTCACGGCACCACCACTCACGAGTAACTGACAATCCTCCGATAGGTGTAACTGACAAAGTAAGGCTTCTGAGGCCGTTTGGAGTCGACAATAAACTGAAGGTCCAACCCCCGTCATTTACGAAAATTATAACACGCCCCGATTTTAAAGAGCCGTCGTGCCGGGCCCGCTCACGATATCAACCGATGGGTCAAAAATGGAACAAGTAATGGAAGTTTATATTTTCGAGTAATCTAAGCTTGGAACTCTCCTTACACGATTTATCACGACCGCAAAGTGTCTACTGTGTACTAGTGTTTCTGCAAGGGAAGTATTCATTTCCACCGACAGCCAAGTTGCCATAAAATCTCTCCATGAGCTAAACACTACACCTTACCTTATCGGGTATCCCTTACGGATATAGCGGACTTTTCAACATAGGGTCATATGGATATCCATGGAAACCACTATGAACCATCTTGCAATATCAACAGACAAGCCGAACACTCTAAAGCACAGCAATAAAACATCGCCCGTTTCATTAGAGAAACAAACTAGCTCTCTCAATCGACTCCTACTTCATCAACCAGAAGGAAACCCTCTCAAGACCTTCTTACTTACCAACATAGGTAGATACGTTAATCTGCATAACCCTCGTCATATCACAATGGGCCAAAGCGCTGTGTGGAAGTCACTGTGACTTAACCGATACAAGAGTATCTGAGTATTTTTATTAGCAATTAAAAAAAAAAAATATGGTCAAAAACCTCGACAGGCTTTCTAACCTAATGATAAAACAAATCCTGTGAAATAAGCGGGATAAGGATAAAAGAAGCCAGAAATAAGCTCGTTCTCTATTAGGTCTGCTACCGGCGCAAAATGATTCCTTGCAACGTTTAGAACGACAAGAAGCATCCAGTAGACGCTTGTTCCAAACGTAATGCCAAAAGTCGGAATGCGCAAAGATATTTTCTTTTCAAAAATTTAAAGTTTTTCCATGTAAGCTGGATTTATGTTCTACCATACTGGACTCGAAAATATCAGTAGTGGACAGATGAAAGCCTTGTAACATACAACTTTCACGTCGGAATTCAAGGAGTAGGAGTAGAGAAGGACTTTGAGAGGCATAAATGCCGCAGATTCTTTTTTCAACTGTGTATTCGTAATTTCCAAATGGAACACCTCAATATCTTACTACCGGTTACGATAAGAATGCGGCTCGAACTTCTTATTTTCCATTTTTTTACCAACTGCGCAGAAGATCTGAGCTCCCGCGCTTTAGTGCGGAACAGTATAGTTTCACACTTTCCAAAATTAATTTTAAGCTTCCTTTCTGACCAGAAAATCTCTAGCTATTAAATTTATTTTGGAGCTAAACTGGATAACTTCGATTGAGCCACTTGCATACAGTATAACATCGTCAGCAAAGGCTAACACATTATCTAGCACATCCGAGATGTAGACCTTGAATAGGGCCGCTGCGTTTACTGTGCCCTGAAAGAGGCCGTCAGCCTTAAAACATTGCTCATCGTGCAGTCTGAGTTTGTTACAACAAATTTATTCATTGATGTAATTATCTAAGATAAGGTAAATTTGATTTCAATCGGCTCTGTAAATTATATCATCCGTGGCATGAATGGATTGAGTTTGTCTGCCTTTGTCATTCATAACTGATGTTCAAGAATTCAGGTGTTTCTCCCTGTGGACAAAATGTCTATCTCTAGGCTTCACTGCATTAATAGATTCCTTCCATCCCATGTTGCATATCATTTTTTGCATCCGAATTGACTGTTTCTTTTATGCACCTGTTTCAACAAAATATTCTCCAGCAGCTTATCTGTTTTTCGGAAGCGTAGCACCTATCTGTATTACCACAAACAACAACTAGTTGCGCTCTATCTCGGCATAACATCAAACAAATAAGTCCGCACCACAACCGTCTCTTTGACTTCAATTGGTGGATAAAAAGCAAAGCTAATCATTTGTGGGCATTTCCAAGGATATTAATATAAATCGCGCATGGAAGAAAAACCAGCGAATTATTACCAGTCAAATGGTCTGGTATGACCAACCACGCTCAAATTTCTTTGGAATAACCAGCTTTTACGTTTTATGTTACAATCGGCTAGAAATTAACCTCGAGTTCGATTGCACGTTATAAAAGACCTCGTTATTATCCGATTTCAACGTACGATAATCGCCGTTCAAATAACTATCCCACGCGGTGAAGCGTGAATAATAAGCCACAAGCCACAGAGACTACCAAACGAAAGTAATTTTAGTTTTATTGCTTTATCTAGAAGCTTATCTTTTCTTAATTAAATAATTCGAATCGTTCATAAAAATCGGAAGACAGCCAATGTAGCTTCTATAACCTATCTCATTCGCGGTTAGCTGTGCCCCCGAGCACTAGTACTCCCTATTTCGATGCAGTTCTGACATCATCCTACGGCCACCTACTTGTTATTTGAAATAATAACAAAGCTTATCACCACCAACCAAAACAACCAATGCAGCAATTACAAAACTTCTAATATGGAAAGTCGTCAAAACAAAACAATAATCTAGCACTCGGCATTTTATTTTATTTTATTTTTGTGTTTTTCTCTGACTACAGCTGCCGTTCATGTGAGTAATAGAAGTAATAAAATGGAATTTTAAGGAAGAAACGAAACATGAAAAACAATTGACTCAAGTGGGGAAAACAAAGAGAGAGAGAGAGAGAGAGAGAGATTGGGACGAGAACTGAATGACGGAAGATCACTACGATCACATCTTCTATTCCTGCCTCAATGCATCGTCTTCGAACGAAACTCGAAATGAGAATCTGGATAAAGATCATTTAACACAAACACACACGCAGAAATATCGTCAACTCGCACAATATGCTAAGCAAGACACAAAAACTCATTCTAGGTATAATTGTTTTAATACTCGTCGACATCATTTGGGTAACGTCCAATGAACTAACTAAGGTTTGTTATTTATTGATTTCGAAATAAGCTTAAATTTACTTAAATCGTCTAATTTTCAGTATTTATACGAAGATGAGCAGTATGACAAGCCGTTCTTTTGCACATATTTCAAGACATCTATGTTTACCATTTATCTGATTGTAATTGGCTTAATAACACCATGGAAGGAATCATGCGAGCAAAATGGAAATTACTCGGTAAGAATAAGTTGGCATAACTGATTTCGTTCGACATATCTGATACGAATTTGATTTCTTCATCCCCTTACTCTTCTGCGTTCTTACTGCGGTTCACCAGAATATCGTCCAATGGAGTGTTGTTTATGACATGTGCAATAATCGAGTCGTTCCCGAAAAATATGTTTAGCCTCATTTCATCTGACCATACGTTATTTGCAACTGCTTTGAAAATTTCGAGGGTAAATGCATCGGCCGAAGCACTTTTGTTAACAGGTCCTTTCGCATGAGAGTGGTAGGTTCTTCGTCATCGCCGTTCAACAGTCTGCACATGTGTTGTTTCCATATATTCAGTAAAAACAACGTTTCCTAAAGTCCTAAAGCGTTCTGTCCTGGAACCTATTCGTTTTAATTATTGATAAAATTTGGGAATGCAATTTTTGTAAGAGTGTGTTTTATGTATTAGTCTGCTCCTAATATACGGACATGCAGAATACTCGAAAAGTTTCTATGATAATTTGACCGCAACGTGTTAAACTTATCCAAATCGTGTGCTTCCTACAGTAAGTTTTAATTCGCGTATATATTCGGTTTCATTCTCCTACGCAAAGATAAGAGTGATAATGGCTTGAAGCGAATCTAGCAGTTACCATGCAGCAGCTCCTTTTATTTGATTTGTTTTTCATGAATACACATTTCGTATGCTGTATTCCGAAGTATCGTCTGTGCAATGAATGTAATGAAATTTGTCTTAGAATTAGCCTGAGCATTAGCAACAACGAAAAAGAGGTGTGACAACAAAATACTACAGACCTTCAGCGAATGATAACAATCAGATTGATGACGAGGTGGCACATAGCAGCTTACACAGGAATAATTAACCCGTGATTTTTCCACCGTATTATTATAAAATTCGTTCGTGGGATTTTCTTCGAAAGCGATGGATGACGGTGACTAACAAGAAATCAATGGATCGTTCGGCCAAAGGAAATATCACTTCTTTCGGAACATCAAAGTACTGAAAAGTTCTTTTTTGACAGAATTTGTGTCCCATGTCTGTAAACGTCTGCCTTTATGCAATTACCACAAGTCATAATGTGTTTATCATTTGATAAAAATAATTTTCCAATGACATTGTTTGGCTCTACATACATTTATGTATGTGGTAATGGCCAAGAAATTATAGATTTGATTCAATATTAAATGATAAGTATAGTTTTGGTTCGAAAGGTCTCCTGGGCACGTTGCAACTTCACTCTCTTCCTCATATTCTCGTCATCTTTCAATCGGCAAGTGTGGATCCGTGTTGTTACCATCATGTACGCATACGTATGTGCAATTGAAAATATGCAAAAGTTTTTCGTAATCATGGCTAAAACAAGTTCAGTTTTACTGGGTAGAAATATCCTGATAAGAGTTTCCAATATTTCGTTATCAGTGTCAATTGGACAACATTTTGTCATAACTGATCTGATCTAAGTTTCTAAATGGAGGCGGTGAATATATACTCTAACGTAGTGTTTTCCTCTCAGTTGGTTAAGTCGTATGTTTCCAATTCACAGATCAGAGCTTTTATGGTATAGCGCTATTGCTGAATATTTTAAATTTATCCAAATTTTGTTACATGAAAGGCAAGTGGAAAAACTGTTTGCCATCAGGTATCCTGCGTAGACACAGCATATTGCTGTTTATAGGGAAAATAAAGAAAGGAAACGCAGATTTAAATTACTATAGAATAGTTAAAATAAAGAACAACCTGATGTACCTGATGTGGTTTAGTTTGGCCAAAACAACACTTAACGGGTCCGACTGAAAACTGAAAACCAAATCTTATCAACCTTGAAAGCAGGTAGTTTTTTTTGCAGAGATTTATGCATTTTACTATGATAAATTTATTTGATGGTAGATTGTATTGCAGGTAATTGGTTAAAAAGAGTTATTCCGTAATTGGAGAGTTCTTGTAAATATTTTTACAGTCACCTTCTTTAGGTGACTCATTCGGACGTGCATTTGTGCTGCAATTTATTTTTAAATTTTCACCATCATACGTGTTTTCAAAAACAATTGCAATAGAATTGCAAATTTGAGAGCACAAAAATAGATCGCTGAAGATCGAAAAAGGGCTCAAAAAAATAACATCTATGAGGTGCCGGATCTGTTCCGTAGAACTTGAGGCCAACCGCAATAGAATTAAAAATATCAAAGCAATACAGTCCAGCGAGCAAAGGCATGCAATTCAGTCAAAGTTTATTGAAAATGTCAATGAAAAAAAAATATAGTAAACATAGTTGTGGTCTATTTAATGAATCTGTGAATTATGTCAAACCGAAAACAAGTGAATTTAGACAATAATTTTAATTAAAAAATATAACTTTAACAGCTTTTAACAGCTCATTGGCATTTGCTTCGGTGGGTGCTGTTCGTACTGTTTAAAAATTCACAGGAACATTTTTCGTCGTAGTGGACACCTATGTCCCAACATTTGCGAACAAAGAATTTTTGCACAGTTGTATATTTCCGATCCTGCTGCAACGGCTGACTAGATAATGAGTTAAAATGAAAACAATTGTTACGATTATGAAAATAAATTCTGATTGAAGATCTATAATGCACTAAGAGTTAACGAAGTAGCTGTCGTTTCACAAAACGCTGATGGTGATGGTGGTATTTTAGTTCACTGTAGATCTGATCCAAATAATTCAAATGAATAAATTGTTATAAATATTATTTATAAATAATAAGCATTTTCTATGAAAATCAATTAAGTGCAAACATTTGGCTGGTATTTATTTGCCAGAACCAGTATTTTGGCTTGAGCAACTCTCTGTTGCAATGTCCAGAGTTCGGCGCACAAATGACTTGAAAACTAAAAATTATAGAGGGTCAACAAAGAAAATTGCCTAGCAACAGATGGAAGAGGTCCCACGTCCCTTTCTCTGGATTTATATTATTAAAGGTATTCAGCGAACACTTCCGCCATATTATTTAACACGAGTTTCTATCTTACTAAAAAAGATTTAAGGAACTTCCATAATTTATGCAATGACAATGAATATGGCATTATTCCTATCCGGCTATAGTAATAATTTTCTCTTTTCCAGGTTATGGATCCAGTAGTAGATGACGAAAATTACTATGCAACACAAGGATCACTAGTAAGTTGTGGAAAATATAAAAAATATAAAAATTAATTTATGAAAACCTTGCAGAGCGATCCAACATTCATTCCAATCCGCACACCAGGTGCTGTTTCGGGCACCGAGAGCGATGACTCGAGCATTCGAAGTGTACGCTTTAATAAAATGGCCGAAGTTCGTGAGATGTCGGCCCATGAGGCGACCGAAGCGCTTATGTCACGTCTTTCTTATGCGGCTAGCTTAAGGATACGTAGACAGAAAACCCACCACAAGACTGCTAAAACGGCTCTTCTATTCTGTGTCCTGGTAAGCATTCGAAATTCAAACAACACTTTCACCTCCTCCCGCCCATGCGTGCCAACACACAATGACAATTGTTTTACATTTGTTTCAGTGGTTTATTGCAAATTATTTATATCAATTATCCTTAGAACTAAGCGAAAGCGCAATGGTGGTGCTACTTAGCTCATCATCGAGTTTCTTTACACTAGTATTAGCTGGATTTTTCCCTTCGTCCTCTGGTGATAAATTTACATTCTCAAAGTTTTTAGCCGTTGCCATGAACATTGGCGGTGTTGTAAGTCAAACTCATTTGAAAAAACAATTTACATAAATGTATTTATTATCCTTGTTTTTTTGTTAGGTGACTGTGACAATATCTGATATCTCAGATTCAAAATTTTCTCGTGGTGTTATCCTAGCTTTATTCAGTGCATTCTTTTATGCAGCGTACCTGGTTTTTGTGAAGAGAAAAAGCGACACTGAAGAGAAAATAGACATTCCATTATTTTTCGGTAAGTACGCTGGACATTGTCGAGCTTGACCAAGTTGGATTGATTTTTTTTTTTCCGATTTCAGGTTTCGTTGGTCTGTGGAACTTATTGCTTATGTGGCCGATATTTTTCGTTTTGAATTTTCTTCAAATAGAAACCTTTGAGATTCCTAATCAAAATCAATTTGCTTTGCTTCTTTTGAATGGTATAATCGGAACCGTTGTCTCAGAAGCATTATGGCTTTGGTGAGTTTGTTGTTTAACGACTGAGGGTTTAATGTAAAATTTTGTTTTTTTGTTTAAGGGGCTGTTTTCTGACCTCATCGCTGATTGGAACTCTTGCAATGACATTGCAAATTCCAATGTCGATCGCTTTCGATCTTATTCTCGACCGGAAACCATACTCGTCCTTGTTTTATATTGGTTCTATTCCAATATTTATGGGATTGCTTGTGGTTGCAGTGTTGACCAAGAACGATGACGCAGATCCAATTTTCCGTTTCTTCAGGTTGATTTATCGGAAAGTCTGCCGATGCCGAAAACCTAGTATTGTGAGGTAAGTTTACGAATGTTTTGAATTCTTCGAATGTGTGCCGAAAAGAATGTATTGGAAATTGTTAGTGTTTGTGGGTTGCTAATGAAACATGGAGAGAACTGTTACATATAATTCAAAAACGAATCTCAGTTATCGTGGAAAGAAGATAGACAAGAAATTTGCTCTGGCGATACAGTCAAAAATAGAGAAAACCGCTTTCGGATTGAACAGAAATTGAATTGGTCTTGTGAGAATGATTTTTTTATCAAACTGGCTTATGAAATTGTCATCTTCCTTAGATACGGCCCATGCTTACACCGCATATACAGGGTCGTGATGGTGAGTGTAACTTTTGCTTTTTATCTTTGAACAAACAGAGTGTGGAAGGAGTTATTATTCAATTCACTGTGAAATCTGAGATTGAAGCATATTCTGACTAGGTTAGGTTAGTATGGGTATTCTGCGACTAATTTAGATCACATTGGTTCTATTATGCTCATAGTCGAGATGCATCCATGGAAGAAAAGAAAATAAAAGGTCCGTAGTCGAGATGTATCCATGGAAGAAAAGAAAATTAAAGGCTAGACATTGAACCATCCATATAAATGAATGAATCTCAGAAGAAGTTGAGGTTCAGCATTACCCAGGTCGTCCAGCTCATGAAGAAAATAACTGCCACGAGTTACCAATCTTGTTGTGGGTAGCGCGTGACATTTGCAGAGCAGATGGAGTACAGATTCTATACTTAAACGTCTCTGCAGCTCCTGCAAAATGCTTCCTTGCCTGGTTCATGTGGGCTCTGTTCAGACAATTTTAAATGCCTTCAGAACTCACGTTCTTAAAGACTTCCTCTATATCCAGGAATACTCCGCGAGTGAACTTCTTGTCTTGTCCGATCTTCTAATACTTATCCCCAATCGCCCTTGATGAAGTTATCATTAATTTTCTGACTTACATTGACATGAGACTTGAGTTAGACATTATTTTGTCAACCGTCGTCTCGCTGGTCACCTGACTCTAAGCTGGCTTCCTCCCATTTGGTTCCCTTTTTCTCTAAGGTCTTGTTCTTCTTGTGTGTACAATTGAACGTGACGAGTTCATTTACAGCGTTTTATCCTTCTGGTGTGGATTTGAATGTGTTGTAGGGTCGTTGCACCCTGGCTAGATTCATATTGCTGTATACCCAAAAGATTCACAAAGCAATCGAAAACATTTTCATTCACGCTTCTGCCAGGTTATTGGCATCCACACAGTCGAGGTTCCATTAATTGCGTAAACTTTTATCCAACCATTTATCAAAAATGTCTTGTCTTATGTGAAGACCATCGACCTCCGCAGTTTAGCTTTCACTGCCTTCACTTCATTTATGACAGACATATATTATTGTCATCGGCCACACGAGGGTCAAAGGGTTCATTTTGCCAGAAGATCTTCAGATGAAGACCTGTGCAAAAGAAAAATGGATTACTACCTTTGGTTAAGCGGAAATAGAGAGCAGCTCAGACTCATCCAACTGCCCGATGTGTTCTAGGAACCAGGCAACTAGGCATTTAATATAAGATCAGAATTGAGAACATTTCAGAGACAACCAGCTCCGATATCTCTTTTTGCTTTTTTTCCGAGTCACGGTTCCTTCCTTGCCTTGCATCCTTTTTAATCGAATTTCCCTAAGTATTCTGCTAACAGAGAGAAAGCAAATTGGTCACACGTTTGTCGATTTCGAGCAATGATCGCACACTGATCCTCAAGATGCATAAACCCTCTATTGCACCATAAAAGTGCATGCTTAAATAAATAAAAGTAGTTTCCAACCTCATAAAATGACACTGTTAACCACTAGCATATCAAACTAATTACTTCCGAGAAGCAAAGACAAAAAGATAAGTTTGCCTAATACATTTGGCCAAGTTTGTATATTTATATTTAAGTGGAGTTCGCATTTTCTTAAAATTGTTTCAATAGATTTTTTTTTTTTAAGATTTCTCTGGTAGAATTTTGAGTGTATTTTTTTGGAGTGGAAGCCATTACCACTAAAACTTTAAATTGTGTTATCCAATTAATAAAACAATATTTTATTTCTTTCGCAGAGTAAACGATGAAGAACAACAGGAATCTCTTATTGGAAACCATGATTAAAAAAACTACGTGCTTTCTCAGATATCCAAACGAAAACAGATTAAAAGGAGAAAAACTGCTCAGCGCTCTGTTTTGTTTAGTCCATGCATTAAGTATATATTTTTGAAAAAAAGTTACACATTAAATAATTAAAAAGAAATAAATTACAATATAAATTAAATATTAATTCTTTGTGATATCAATTATAATGTACCAGATAATAAAACCTGAACTAAGTTTTAAACAAATCAGCTTGTATCTAATATCTTCTAACTTTATCCTTTTTATATAATACTCTTCTGTATTTATTTATTTGTGTTTTTTTTTTTTTTTTTAATTTTGATTCGAACTGAATTCCCATTTCGATGTTTTTATTTTATGTGTAAATGTGAAAATGAATTAATCATAAATCGGTTTTAACATGAATGAAAACAAAAATAATGAAAAAAAAGACTTTCTGCCTAAGATAGCTGTATTTATTTGTATTCAATGGCATGTTTAATGTTTTTAACATAAATAAATAATATATATAATATAGTAAGATATATTTTGAAATATTAAGAAATAAAACAAGTACGAATAAGAAAAGTGTGCTGTGTCAATATTTCATTTGATTTGAATCGATTTACGAAGCATGCTAAGAGCAAACATCGATTCTAACCATTTTTTTTGTTGCAGCCAAATTTAGAGTTCGAGTATCCAACGAGAACCTACGAACCACACATTAAAAGAAAAAGAAATTCAACGTTGGAAGCCTTAGCACACCTGGAGTAGCCAGAGCCTTCAGAGAACGCCTGAGCAAGAGAATCTCTGCTCGACATCATCAAGGACTAAGCCGAAACAAAAATAGGCTGCCACCCACCATCTAAAAGAAGTCCTTGGTATGATGATGAATGCGTACGACGAAAAAAGGATACAGAACATGCACACAGGAAAGCGCTGCAACGCAGAACAAGGGCATCGAGGGACGAGTATCGAGGTAGAAAAATCCTGCGTAAAAAGAAAAGGGCCTACGCAGCCTCATATCCCTCTTTATGCCGCATATAAGCTAATATCGAACCTAAGGTGTGTAGGTCGGGAGCATGCTCTCACAAGGAGCTGCAACTCACTAATCGGCACGTACCAGTGGCTTCCGGGCCGGCAGATCGACGGAAGCTTTTTGTATACCATAGCATGCTTTAGAATGCCAGAAGAAAAAGGTTTGGAAAACTTTTTTTTTCAAAGAACTATCATTAGAGCTTGCCACTCTGCAAACAATTGTGAAAGCTGTGAAAAAGCTGATTGTCTTTGAAACAACAACGGCTACAAATTTATCTGAAATTCGAAAAAAAACGTAAGCATACAAATCTGATAAAAAAAGACAACCAAACGACAGCAGTTTGTGACTTGTGCTATGCAGCAAAGCTCAATGTTAAAGAGTGTGCGAAATGACAAGAATGATGACGTAATCCAATTGAATATGAGATAAACAGCTTGAAGCACATGTTTTAGCCTATGATATAAGCTTTATTTTGCAGCCACGTCTAGCTCGAATGAAGCGCCGACAATTTTATCGAGCAACTGGGGCCGTATATCAGCAATAACAAGGCGAGTGTTAACTTCCAAATCGTCCAACGGCAGAGACTAGTGACTTCACATGCCCACAAGGGAAGTGAACGAAAGGAGTGAGATCATTCCATTTCATTACGCGAAATTATGCGTTCTGCAAATGTTTCCCGCAATAAGCTGATGGTGTCGCGGGCCATGTGGCATATTGCGCCATCTTGTTGAAACCAAAGCTCCGCCACACCCATGCCATTCAACTGAGGAACAAACAAGTCAGAAGTCAGTCGTGTTTCTATAGCGCTCTCCATTCACGGAAACATTTTGGCCGGCATCTTCCTTAAAGAAATATAAGTACTAAGCACACCAAACAGTGAGCTTAAATGGATGTTAGGCCGTCTCGATAACGGCTTCTAGATTTTCATATCCATTTTACACATCCATTTAACCAAAAATGGGCCTAATTGGAGTGCGTTGAAAATGAGGATCAAGCTGAATCATGTTTTCGGCCTATTAATCGAAGCTAGGACGCGTATAATGGTCATGCGGTTTCATCTCTTGCACAAGCTGGACCTCATGCGCAAAAAATTATTTATCGCAAATCAACTTTCTACTGTCAAATTGACAATCTGTAGAATCAGTGTTGCCAGTTCAAAAACCAAATCTCTACAAAAAGGCATTCTTGTAGAAATAAAATGAACGAGTCTGCTTGAAAACCATCATAAGGAGGCACTGTCCTCGAAATTCTTCCTGTACGAGTGGAGTAACAATAAAAACAACAAAATAAATAAAACAATTAAATTCTGAGTCCAAAGTTTAAACTAAATTTTATTTCACTTTCGAATCAAAGATCACCAGCGACTGAATGTGTACAAGTTTCGCATGGGAAAAAAGATCACACGAATTTGTAAACATTCAAACGAAACAACTAATTTAGCATACTCGTACTACCAATTGTAGTACTTACATCAAGCAATTAAGTTGAAAAGAACAAAAAATAAACAAGTAATAATAAAAAAAATGTATCCTTACATTAATTCCTAAGAAATCACCCTCGCTATGCGTTGAGAATCTCGCTCTTTCTGGTATCAAAATAACTAAGCTTCTCTCTTAACCGGCTGCGATATGTGAATTATGCTTGTGACGCATTTTGTGACGTTGCTGTGGCATTTGATGATCCGCCCGGAGTACCGATGCGTTTTGTACGCTTTCCACCTCGTACATTGGAGCTAACAAAGTCCCTTTTGTCGACAGTCACCTCCAATACCCCATCCAAGTTTTGTTTGAGATCAGCAGACGGAGGTGCTTGTTCCTTAGCCGCCGCTTGAACATTTGGATTCTGATTTTGATTCTGATTCTGCTGACCGCGCGCTTGCATTTTATTCGGCTTTGGCCGGTGCTGAACTGCCACCGAATTGGTAATCGGATTCAGTACGTTACCGACTGCTTTTGTTCGTCCTTCACGGAACACCATTCGCTGGCCAGGACGTATGTACTCCGGATGCTTGATAAAGCGGAATTTAACGTGAGCCTTATCGCCGGTACGGAGACATTCTTTGGACATTGTAACAATTGATGCTGTCTGTCGGATACTTCCACAGTGTACCATCGCTTGGTAGCGGGACGAAATCGTTGTAGGATGATGTAGAACCAGGATTTCGCCCTCGAATTCCCAGCAGGCGTGAGGCTTTAATTCTGGGCTCACCATCACCATTCCCTTTCTTATCTGAGATCGTTTAATTTTCTTTAGTGAGAAGCTGGCTGTTTGTCCGCCGCGAACTTCTTTTACATTCATCCGCTTACGATGGATACTCTTGATGGCTATGGGGGTAAATTGACCCAGGGGATCTGGACCCAACATTAGCAGATCATTGAGCTTGATGACACCTTGAAGACAGGTGCCCGAGACCACAGTGCCCACACCCGGCACGGAATATGTGTCATCAATTTGGAATTCAGCTGGCTGGTCGTCCTGCCCGGCCATGCGGGTTGTCAGCAAATTCAAAAACATTTTTAGTAGATGCAGATTCTCTCCGGTGACATTGGATACTTGGAAGATGGGGCATAGTCGTTCGGAGACAAAATTTGTCGCACTAAGGACAACTTCGTCGGCTGTTTTCACCATTACCGGAACTTTTCGACAGCCTTGCGACTTGAGTATTTTGAAAAGCAGCTTTAAATTGTCCTGGAGAACGTTCGGTGGACACATGTCGATTTTGGTAACAACAACAAATACAGGAACGGAGAGAGCAAGTGCGAGGCCAAGATGTTCCTTTGTCATACCCACAATTCCGGCATTTGCTCCAATCTAGAAGCGAATAAGTTTAGATTTTTAAACTCGCCAAAAACTGACCTATTTACCATGAGCATTCCAAAATCTGGTGCATGCCCAGTCATCCCGAATACTGTAGTTTTCAAATAACGTTCATGACCGGCTAAATCTATGAATGTTATAACCTTGGCTGACTTCTCGCATATCTTAACCCAGTCCAAAGTACCGTGATCTGGTTTGTTCACCACATTTCCTATACTATCGAATCCTGGCAGACAATACAATATGTAAAAATAAAACTGCAATGCTTTGATTCCAAGCTTATTTACTCACCCAAGATATCATTGCCAACGGAACTTGTCCGTCCACTTTCCATCTCATGTTTGTGACGGAATAGCCTCTGTCTGGCATGGCCGCGACCATTATCCAATTCACCATGCGTAAGTACACCCAACAAAGTGGATTTGCCTGCGTCGACATTACCAACAACAGCGACCCTAAAGCGGGATTATAGAAGTACAAAATGTTCACATATTACGTCGAGAGTGCCTTACCTGATTTCCATAAAGTCCGATGTGTCTACGCGCTTTCGAATCAAATACTGTCCGGTAAGACCTTTCTCGCCCTTTCTCTGCCGTAAAAGAACCATGTCAGCGTCAATTGTTGTTGCCAAAGACTGCAAGGTAGCAAGTGAAGCTGAATACTCATCCTCATCCAAACCACTGTCGCTTCCATCTAAACCGGAAATATTAGTGAAGGTCTGGCATTAATCATTCGGAACTTACCTTCTCCAACTCCAATCTCGTAAATAGTTTCTCCTCGGCTGTCGGCAGTACGTTCCTCAAGACGCTTCTTGAGTAACTCGAACTGTTCTTCAGTGGGACTCACAAGGACATTCTTTCCCCGAATGATTGTGTAATCTACTTTGGGATTGTGAATCAATTGATCCATCTCCGTAAGTGGTTTCTTAGTTGGTGTCCCAATTTTTTCCATTTTTTCCATGTTTTTCTATTTTTCTACTTTTATTTTCGTTTGTATGTCGTCTTTGACGCGATATCCTCACGTGTTTTTATTTTCGCTTGAATAATTTTTTATCGAAATTGTTCATTTCCTTTTTTGATTCTGCAATTAAAGAACAAAAACAAAAGATTATTGGCATGTGCATTGGATAAGGATTTGATAACGGACAACCATATGAACGAGTAGCTCAATATATGGGGCTTCTGCTCGTTCATTCGTTCACGAACCTTCCGAGGAACAACAAGTGTTTTTTCAATTAATAGTCTTTTTGCCGCTGCACTGATAAATAACCAGCCGGTGCAGTGGTTGTGTGCTGGACTCATTGATCCGCACGTTAGGGTTCGATTCCCACCGGGGCAATCATAAATTTAATTCAGTTGTTATTAATTTTTATAAACCAAATTAATAACACAAACAACATCCAATAACAAAAATATGAGTGAGCGGCAGTCGTCGCCTCACCAACCTGTGGTAGGAGCGGGGAAGGCAATGCCGGACCCACAGCCACCGCCACCATTGGCTTCATCAGCGATTGGAAAGAGGAGGAGGAGGGTGCGTCCGACTCCAAACCTCGTAAAGCGCCCGTCCCTATCGGCTTCAGCTGAAAAGCTGCCGACTGGAGCTGGGGAACGGGCGCCAACAACAACAACAACAGCAGCAGCAGTAACAACAACAACAACAGCTGCAGCAACAACATCAGCAGCAGCAATTAAAGTCGCAGTCGAACAGCATGCGACAGAAGAATTCCCGTACGTCTCCGACGGTGGCGAAGGCCGCTACACTGGAGACAGTAATAGCTTCATGTCGTTGGCGGCCTCGGAGACCGACGACGAAGACGACGAAATATGCCAACTAGAGGCATTGTTAAAGGCCGTGAAGGCAAAACAATTGGCACGGCGCGCCAAAGAACGCCAACAACAACAGCAGCTGGCAAACAGCAGCCAAAATACGGCACCAGCTAAGCAACAACAAGCAATGCAGCAACAACAAGTACAGCTGCCTAAGCAGCAACAACAACAACCAAAGCTGCCAAAGCACCAGCACCAAAAAGAGTTGCCAATGCAACAGCAACAATCGGAGCTGCCGATGCAGCAAAAACAGCAGCAGCAAAAACAGCAGCAGCTAAAACAGCAACAGCAAAAACAACCGCAGCAGCAAAAACAACAGCAGCAGCAGAAACAGCAGCAGCAGCAGAAACAACAGCAGCAGCATCAGACGACAGCGAGGCCGAAGGTGCCTCCAATCAATACATTCAAGATGGAGCTTCAAGACACCATCAAAATATGTAAGTCGGCCATAGGCGATAATTTCATTATTAAACGACTAAGTAAAGACAGGCATGCTATCCACTGCTTCACAGTGGAGCACCATAAGTTAATTAAACAATTATTAGAGAAAACGACGACGGAGTTCTTCTCATTCACTCCCAAAAGTGAGCGTTTGCAGACAATGCTCCTTCGTGGTTTAGATTCGTCCACCGATCCCGAGGAGCTCCTTCAGGAGCTTCAAGCGAAGGAATGTGACGATCTTAAGTTCGTCAGTGTTAAGCCTTTCACTACAGCAAAGGCCCGAAGGGAGAATCGGAAATTACCGTTCTTCCTGGTCCAGCTGACTCCCAACAGCAAAATAGATAGTCTGAGGAAGATTAAAGTCCTAGACTATCAATGCATTAGTTGGGAAAAATTAAATCGCAGCGATAACATTTTACAATGTGTTCGCTGTCAGAGGTTCGGGCATGCCGCTGCGAACTGTCAAATGCAGTTTCGGTGCGTTAAGTGTGCATTGAACCACAGTGCAGAGGAATGTCCTCTAGGTAAGAATAGGGTTGATGATACCACGTCTCTGAAGTGTATTCTTTGTGGTAACTCGGGACACACCGCTAACTATCGGGGTTGTTCCAGTTACCAATATGTTAGGAAATTAAACCTGGCTCGTCAACAGAAGGTGGAGGTGAAGCGCCCACCTGTTCCTAAAACTCCAGCCGTAACTCCCAATGTGACCTATGCCCAAATGGCGGCCGGTCAGAGGAGTACGGTACAACAAGCACCAAAGATTGCTCCTCAGGCCTCACGACCTGGAGCACCTAGTGGTGATGCTGATCTGCTGGCTATTTTGCTTTCTATTCAGGGGCAAATTAGTCAGCTGCAACAGCAAATTCAGGAACAGGCGACACGCGTAGATCGTATCTACACTTTGTTGCCGAGTCTAACGCGCCTCCAGTCGTAATGTGTTCGCTGGTGGAGAAACCCTTAAAGATCCTTTCAGTGAATGTAAATTCGCTAATAAATATCGAACGAAGAGCTGTACTCTTCAAGTTGTTAGAAGACCGAAGTCCCGATGTTCTTCTGGTTAGCGAAACCAAGCTCTCTCAGAGGCACAAGTTGAGGCACAGTCAGTACCATATTATAAGAAGAGACAGACCCAACTCCAATGGGGCTGGTGGCGTCGCTATCTTTGTTAGAAAAAATCTGCGTTTTAAGGTTATGTACAGCGGTGAAGTGCGTAGATTCCAGGTGCTAGAGGCTTGCATCATATGCATCCCCCTCCGTAGTGGGAAGAGGATGTATATGATCGCAGCCTATGCAACTGAAGCTACTCAACAAACCTCTTTTATCTCAGAGCTCGAGACACTTTTTCAATACTTACGTCTGGGTTCGGAGGAGAATTATTATCTCATGGCCGGAGATCTAAACGCCAAACATAGTAATTGGAGAAATCAATCACCAAATACTAGAGGAAACCTACTATTCAATTGGTGGGGTCAGAATAGTGTCGAGTATCGACTCGATTTAAAAGCGACGGATAGTCCGTCTTATCCCAGATCAGGCTCTTACATAGATCTTATGCTGTTTGACGAACGGATACAGCTGACTGACATGGACCGACAGACAATAAACTGTCTTCACACATTCATGTACGACAGTGACCATTGCGGATTTAGTGCCGTAGTTACAATTCCCAACGAAATTGCGGAACTGGAGGAGTATGTTCAAACGCATTCTTACAATTACAGTAGGACGCGGTGGACACGCTTTTCCCGAACAATGACAAGAGCACTCTCTTCGGACTCGCTCAACCCACCATCCAACAGGAATTTGTCGAACGAAGAGATCGACACTTACCTCAAACGGATGGACGACACAATAAAACAAACAATGGACAGAACAATTCCTAAGTACCAACTGACTGACAATGTCAATATATACCGCAATGCTACGATCGCCGCTCTACACCGACAAAAGAGTAGGCTACTGACGAGACTTAAACTCCTGTACAGACGTTTCACCGACCCACAAAACTCGGAGGTTAGGACACTGAAATCAGAGCTTAAAAACCTACAGCAATTAATTCAGCAAAATTACCGTGCTGTAATTAATTCGCATTGGAATAACAAAATCCGGGCTGTTAAAGCTATTAATCCTAGTATGTTCCCGGAAATTAATAAAATCTTTCGAAGAAAAAATCAGAATGAGCTTCCGTGTCTTAAGCTCCCCCGAACTACAGACAACGAACAAGTACTTGTGACAGCAGGAATAGATCCAATAGAAGCGATCGAAGATGACAACTTTTTTGTGATCGAAGATCCTCAGGAGAAAGTTGAAGTAATAGGTGCGGTGTTTCAGGATGTGTATAAGGTGAATGTTAGCACTCGCCCGAACCATATCTTGGAAAATCGTGTCCTATGGCACAACTTCTACTTGCGATATGACATTGAGCACTGGCGATCGGAGAACACTGGGTTTACCATGTTCAATGACGATAATTTGGCAAATGATGTCATCGCCAATGAAGGGATTCACCCTCCATTCATATCAAAGGAAGATCTCCTGGTCATTTTCGGTTCACTGAGAAGTAAGAAATCTGTGGGAATCGACGAAATACCAAACATTGTTCTTAAACACCTTCCTCTAGAAGCGGTAAACATTTACACTACCCTGTTTAACAATTTGCTGAATAATGCACATTATCCAGCTCATTGGAAGACAGCGGTGGTGCAACCCATTCCTAAACGGAATAAAGACACATCCAATCCGGCAAATCTCCGGTCGATAAGTCTCCTTCCCAACATCAGCAAAGTGTTTGAAAAAGTAATCAATAGAGCCCTGACCGAGTGGGTTGAGGACAAAAATATTATTCCGGATAACCAATTCGGTTTCAGAGCGGGGCATGATTGTATACATGCCGCGTCTAAACTGGTATCGGATATCCAATGGAACAAAGGTAAGAAACAATGCACGGGTGCCTTGTTGATTGACTTGGAGAAGGCCTTTGACACTGTATGGTTGCAGGGGCTCTTTTACAAGCTTGACCAGCTAGGCATAAGCAAACCGCTGCTGTACATAATCTTAGATATGCTCACCAGCAGACAGTTTATTGTGAAAAATGGCAGTGTGGTGTCTGCTGGGACTTTCGAAATTAAAAACGGTCTACAACAGGGTGTAGTTATTTCGCCGATATTATTTACGATCTTCACAAGTGATCTTGTAGGATCTCTCCGCCAATCCATAGCGTACGCAGATGACTTGATCGCGTACAGGTCAAGTCCGAAGATCGAGGTCATTGTAAGTCTCTTGCAGCGTGACTTCGAAAAGGTACAGGGATATTGCGATGATTGGAAGTTGAAAATCAATTTTCAAAAGTGCGAGACCATTCTGTTTAGGACTCCGTTGTCTGGGGCTTCTAGAAATACTAGAAAGAAGTGGCGAATGTTCTCTATTGTTGGACAAAACGGACAGCCATTAGGAAATCGAAGTGTTGTCAGATACCTTGGGATCTGGCTAGATCAATATCTATATTTTAACAAACATATAGATGCTGCTCTGGCCAGAGCCAAAGCGGCCTTTGCCTTGACAAAGAGACTGTTTCACAGCAGTCAACTCGATGCCAAGGTGAAGGTGATCTGCTACACGGCCCTTATTCGGCCTGTCCTTGCTTATGGCTGTCCCGTTTGGTTTAACGTGGGAACAAGCTTAATGGAAAAGATACGGGTTTTCGAGAGACGATGTCTTAGGGCTTGTCTCCATTTATATAGAACTCCGGAGTCTGAGTACAAAAAATTCTATAGTAATGAGGTCCTGTACAACGGGGCCAACCTAATCAGAGTGGACAACTTTCTGATAAAACTTATTCGAAGTCACATTGCAAGAGCAATGACCTCGACCAACAACTTGATCTCCGGGGCTTATTACCCCAATGACATGCATCATGAGACAGTGCGCCTTAACGGCCTTATTCCCCCTGAAGCTTTTCTCTATTTGGATAGAAAAGGTCTGGTCCAGGATAGATTAGCGGTACCGTTAATCTTCCACGTTGGTCGAAAAGCTGTGGACGGGCGAGTCACTTACGAACAAGACGTCGCAAATAGCTCACCGGAGACCCTCAGGTTCAGTAGGGCGGTATCAGACCGCGACAGAGCTGACGTCGTTAGTCAACATCGACACTTTTGGTGGCTGGGCGAAGAATGAACTTCGTCGTATGTGTGTATCTTGTGTGCCCTTAAGGCAAATCATAGCATGTCCTGTCAGCCCTGGCCGGCTTATATATATATAAGGTAGTGTAAGTAGTTAGTAATTAGTCAGTAAGTAGATTTAATTTTATTTTAAGTTAGATTAAGATTTTATGATTAGGATTAGTCTTTTAGTTTAGTTTAAGGTTTAGTAAAAATAAAAGTCCTTATACTAAGTTTTTTCAAAATGTAAAATTTTTTCTTAGTTTTTTCATAAGTTAGAATAATTTTAAATATAATTAATAGTATTAAGTCGAAAGACATATTCTTAGTTGTTTAGTTTAGCTTAGAGCGCCCGTATAGGGCCAGTAAGTTAGTTAATAATTAGTTAAGTTAATTAAGCTAGATTTAAGCATTTTTTGTCTAGCAAGTAAGATCATGAATTGAAAAATAAAAATGCGTTAAAATTGAAAAAAAAAAAATTGGCTTCTGCTCGTTAACTCAAGTTGGTGGAGTTCGAGTCTGCACCGATGCATGGCGTAAAGTACAATTTTTAAAAAGCTATTTTTTTTTAAGTTGCATACTTGGTTTGTCTGGAGAGTTACTTCAAGAATCCCTAATTCCTTTAACTTAGCATGGTCACTTGCACGAAGTAGCAAGTCTAGAATTGAATCATTTAGGACCACAAGTGGAGAAATGCGAATGAAGTCGAGTGGACTGGTCTTAAAGGAAGGAGAAGAAGGGACTGATTCGAAAAAAGTTGCTTGGAAAGACAAATGTACTTGCTGGAGCTAAGTAAACAAAACAACACATTTTAGTTTCTTATTGTTTTATTATACCACAAAGCAAACCTTTCTGTATTTAACAAATAAGACATATTAGCATAATTGTAAAATAAAATAACCAGGAAGCATCACCGGACCGTCGCAGGATGCTCAGAAATCTTGACGTCAAATTCTTCCTTCAAATATCGATGTTTTTCCTTTTAGGTGGTTCAATTTGATAAAGATGATAAATATTGGGTAATGTGCACAAGTTATTTGGTCTTCACAGGAAGTTATCGATCCAAAACTTTCAGCTTGAATTATGAATGCTTGAATTAATGGGGAAATAAATAATGGACTAACCTTAATCTATGAGAAGACTATTGGAACAAAGAAAAAAATATGGATGCGATGAAAAGACCCAAAAATTGAAGCCAATTTTGAAAGTATAAAAAGGTAGCGTGGAGGTTTCTTTACTCTATCTTCAAAACACTTGTTGGTCTGTGCTCTCCACCTTTTCCTCACTTTATGGGGAATCCTGCTTTAGAAGGCTCATAAAATCGATTTGTAATACCCAAAGTTATAGAGGCTAATTCACAATATTTTCAACGATAAAGCACTAAATGTATCGAGGTGTCGAGCAGATAGGCACGCGCTCCTTCTCTCGGTCAAATAACTCTAAACTATGTTCCTGAAAAGGTTCGACGGTCGTTCGGAACAATATTTTAATTCGTAGGACTACAAATAATTTGTAATTCTACAAATTATAAAACGGATTATAATTCTATACCTCTCTGTGTACTGCTTCTGGGAACTCAACGGGCCAAACCAGAGGCCTAAGTGAAGAGCTATCAAAGCTCACTCTCACTTACCAATCTGTGTACTGCTACTAGCTGCAACAGTTAGTTTTACTCTAAGTCTTGTCGAGTGCTCATCTTTATAATATCATGTCAATTTATCCTGAAGGTGATAAATCGAGCAGTGATCATTCTGCGAGACCACCAAAACGCAGATTCTACGGGAATCGATTCACAAGTGAACAGAAAATGCAGAGCACAAGCAGTAGTGCAGTAGGTCACTATTACCGAATAATTGAATTTCTGAAATCTGTAATTCTTGTAAACAAAACATAATATTTGCAGGGAGAGGACATCGAGGCTCGGGTTTCAAAATTGATTTATCATGTATTATGGTCGAAGAGAAATCAATTCAGGACCATTGATAAACACCAGCTACGACATAAATAGATGAATTGTGTTTGTGATGCGGCTTCTAAGTGTTGGACAAAAAGGCATGAATGTATTTTGTGAACTCATGAATAAATGTCAAGGTTTGGCGAAATCAACTTATGATAAAATTGTGCAGCATTTATACTCAGCGTCGAAATGGCGATGTTAAATTCCCGGCTTTTTGCGAAATTTTCTAAGACTCCTTGCACGGAAGATTGTCGCTAATCAATTATTTGACCAATTTCTCTTGGAGCTTTACCCTGCGAACGTTGTTTTAGTACCAATTTTTGAATATCCACTGATAGTTCCTTGGTCATAGTTTTAGGATAAAAAAAAAACCCTCAAAAGTGAAGAAAACAATTGTAATATGTTTTCTTTGATACTTCAATTGATAGACGCAATGAAACATTACAAAAATTAATTGAAGGAAACAATTACGAGAAGTGGAATTGTTCTGAAAATAGCTGCATAAAATATCATTTTATGCAGAGAGAGATGGCGAAGGATGAAATAAATGTTGTGATTCGATGAGACAGAGATCTTGAGATATTCGAACATAAAAATTAAACAACTTTTTCATGAAAAAATTAACATAACAGAAACGTTTTCTTAAAATGCTGATCATGTACGCAGACTTTTTACACAACTGTTTGTCTAATTTTAATCCAAAAAAGATAAATCCTAGAGTCTATCACCAAAAGTTGTTACACTTCATTCCAAAGAGATGTGTAGAAGAAGATTTCACGCGACTTTAATTCCTAATTTAATGATGCAATAAAACCCATTAAGAAAAAATTAGGCATTAAATAAGATAAGCAAGCAAGCATTCCCATTGACACTGCAACAAGCCTTTGCACACCAATGAATTTTTGTACTGCCCACAATGCAAGTCTCTTATGTGATCATTTCAGATAAAAATGCAGATCAAAAAGGTTTTTATTACTGCCCGAGTAAGCATTGATTTTTGAGGAAAAACAGAATAGGATTGAAAAACACTTTTTATGTTAAGACTTGACTGTGCTAACAGCGAATCTAAGCAAACAAGGTGACCAAACACCAAAATAATACGAAGCTTTAATCTGTTGTTTTTTTTTTGGCAATAAATTTGTATTAATCGCAAGCCTGACTTCATATATTATGGAAATATTAAATCACACGTTGTACACTTCAAAACAAGTTTCTATAAAAGCAGAGAGCAACCTCTGAAAATCCGACTTACGCTGTTTTTCTGTTTTAATTCGAGTGCATGACCGTTTTTGTTAAATACACCTAGTTAACTTTTGTAGATTACAAACCATACTAATAGACCATTTTCCATTGCACTCCACACTAAACAATAAACTTGGATACTTTGCACTTAGAAATACATAAAGGAACGCACTGTTATGAATTGAATAAAGAAAATCAATCTGTTTCTGTTGAACAGATCTTTTTTAAACAAGCAAATATCACGTTTCTAATCATAGGAGAAAAATAATGTGAATTTGATTGGTCATTGTATCTTCATTATACTTTTCGTTGTTCTCCCTACTTATCGGATCATAAATCATTTCTTGTTTTGTTCACTTTCACTATCAAAGAGTACGAGCCCCCTTTGTTGGTCGACATGAATGGTGTCTATTAACTTGATTAAAACTAAACATAAGCTCGACTCTCAAAAATGTTGACCACGTGTATAGTAAATGGATCCTCGTCTCAATGATGCAATAGCAACGTCAGCTGTATATCTTTGTTTTTATCTTTACACGTAGCACTTTGCGTTATTTTAGTGATTCAATTTGTAGCGAAAAATAGAAACATACTTATTGTTCTATGTCCACGATCGGTGATATGAATATTTGAAATACTTAATACGATTGTAACGTTTGAGGTCCATCGAGTCTAACTACACAAGGAAAACTGATCGCATTCATGGTGGAGTACTACCATATTTATAGTGGATGCAATGACTGCACTTGCGAAGCCCCTCATTAACAGGATATGATGAAATAATATTCTTAATGACCAAATATTGAAAGGAAATAAAGAAAAAGTGTCGTCAAATAACGTCATCAATTCGAGTTCATCGCAGAGATGAGCTCTTGGGTAACAAAATTTCATAATTCTCGTACACTTAACAACTTTTAAACACAAGTACACAACTTCTGGCTTTTTTATATAATTAGTTAGAAACAAAAACATTTGGTTTGTGGGCGCGAATCAAATAGAAAATAATGCAATGTAAATAATAACAACCACGTCCACAAGTCCTTAGTATAAAAACACTTTGAATTTCACTTTCATTCCCGCCTGGTTATAGTCCCACCAAAGACAGCAAAAAAAAAATAAAACACTTTTCATTTTCAAATCGAAAACTTATTTTTGTGTATGGCGGCTGTTCAAAGGAAAAGGAATTTTCCCAATTTTTTTTTTATATCTCTATTTGCACTGTGGAGTTACAAAAAAAAAAGAGAAAGGTTGCTCCTTCGTTTTGAAGGTGCTCTTCCAATGAAAGCCCTACGTGACGATGGATTTCTTGATCAAATTCCTGTGAACTTACTGACAAAGATTTTATACACTGCACCACCAATGTCTGTTTTGTATTTTACTTGATTTTAATTTTGTATTTTGTTTTTTTTTTCTTTTTTCAAAACAAAAATAGATTTTTCCAACAGGGAGAAAAAGTGTTATTTTTTTTCTGTCTTTTGACGTATTTGTGTATAGAGCTGTCAGTTTAGCGTCGCCCCACGTCAAACGATTTGTTGCTAGTTGTCAATTTAAACTTTTTCGTTAACAGATGTGGCAACTCTTGTGTGAGTGTTGGACTGCAAAGCTTTCAAAATTGGAGGCGTTCAAAAAGTGGATTGGAGGACAGACCACTCTTAATGTCCGATTTTTTAAACCAGTTGACTGCTATTACACAACGCATATACGCGCGCAGTTCTTGGTGATTTTCTTTTGAAATGTCATTCCGATTTGCGCTAATTATAACATGACAATTTTTAATGCACTTGATCTGAGCGATATTTTGACATTTTTTTTTTATTCTGAATCACTGTTCGCAGATGAATGATGCGAATATCTAATGATGCTTTTGAGACAGGGAATGAAAAGAAAATATAGGGAAATAGGATAAAACCGTAGAGAAACCATCGATATGTCTAAGGTTCCTTTAATTTGATTACAAAAGCCCCGAAAGTGAAAATAATCTGTTGCCAACTTCAAAGTTAACGTACATTTTTGACACGTAGGCAGAGCAAATCTGTTGTAAATCCTGAAAATTGAATTGAAAAATTTCACATTCTTCCTCTTTTACACTCATTTGAATATTGTAAAAAATTTGCTGTGTAATAGCAATCTTTGGAACTCAGATGAGGAAACTCAATTCACTATCCAACTCCTTAAATGTCTTGCCATACTACTTACAATTTACGTAATTGCGCGCTTATGACGTGTTGCTGTACTTTGAACTAACATCTGATGGTTTTCATGGCTCCACTACTTCCATAATCAACAAGAAGCAGCTGCTTTAATACGTTTGAGGCGTTTAATATTTCAAAACAGTTCAATAAGCTCCCTTTCATTGACAAACACTTAAAAAATTGCATTTTATTTGCAGGAAATTAAAGTTAAAGAAGAACAACGGTTGTTAACATCTTTCGAATTCCGAGTTTAAAATGCTTGAACAGAGAGCGGTAATTGATGACGTGCGGACGTGATTGCTGGATCGGATGCACAGTCATCTTTTTACATAAAGGGACGTTGGAATTGATAACAAGTTAACGCACAATTTTAGTTACAAATAATGGCAACAAATTGACATCGATTTCAGTATTGTTTGAAACAAATTTTCATTTTGATTTCTCTAGGATTTTTAATTGCATCCGCCTTTCAAAATTTCATAATCAATTGCTGTAAATTATAGTATCTTAGGACGTTTGTTTTTTGTTCTTTATCATGGTTTTGCTCTAATAATTGTGATACTGTAACCATCTGACCGTCTAGTCGGACTTCAGTGTCTGCCCACATAATGCCCATATTGTTCCGACGTTCTCGCTCTTACATATATAGTAGAACCAACGTGCGCACATCGGTTGAAACGAAATGTAGCCTCGGGCGTTTGATCGTTAATATCGTAAGCTCGAGCTGAACGCCCGAGAACACCTACATCCTACTAGCTTTGGAATTTTGACAGTTGACTCACAGCTGTTTCTTTGTAATTTGGTGAGACATACGCGGTTTTTGGCAATGCCAAGTTTCGAGGAAAAATAAATTGCCCTGGTACGAGAAAAAGACGAAAGGACGAATATATTGCAAGGAATAAAATAAGCTAGGAGCTTGGTAGACCAAGTACGTTGTGGTTTAGGTTTCAGTTGAAAAGTGTAAGCTGTGATGGAAAAGCTTGAGGAACAGATTTCTCCGAGAAAAAAAATAATTGGAACAACTCTTTGGCAGCAAGGTTCATAACAAAGAGTTTGCGATATGGGAACTTTATATGTTGCTGGACTTCCTATATGACGCTTTAAAACCGCGAAATTTCTTAGTGATTAACATTATATACGGTGAAGTAATGAAATATTTCTCTCATGCCAATCAGGAAATTTTGAACTGTGTGAAAAAACTGCGTGTGAGAGTAGCTGCACGCCTTCCCGACGATTCCAACACACCAGAGATCATCAAGGAAGAGAGATGCGAAGTGGTTTTGAACATACAAATCATGCAAATGACGTGTAAGGACACTTGTCCCGAGTATTGTTGAAGAGATTCAACAAGTCGGTCGAAATGGACAAAAAATTCTGCTTGAAGAAATTAATGAAATTAATAACGTATTGCCCACAAGAATAAGAAAGTAAAATGATTATTAAATTATGTTTTTATTTTTTTATTTGCAAATAAACAAAAATATTCTTTCATCAGCTATGCGTTTCGTGATGAAAAGGTGAAAAATGTTTTCGAATCCAGCAAGTGGCTCGGTTTTTTATTTGTTGTCGGATTCATAACCTCTTAACGCAAAGTCACTTCGGTTGCGCCTCTTGACACATTTGATCGTAAAGCTGCTGGAAAGCGTCTACACAGCGAGAGGGCCCGAACGCTGCATTGCGATATGGGCATAATTACAAAACGCTAAGGGTTGTGTCGATAAAAATAAAAAAAATGTACTTAAAGACTTTTGCACAAAATTCAAATTTTCTATTTCCTTGGACACACTCTATAAACAGTTCTTGTTCGCGTCTCGAACGCACTTTCGGAGGTGACAGCAAACGTTGTCAAAGGACGTTGCTTAAAATTCTCAAACAATCCTTATTTAATTTTTAATTGTGTTGCGAAATTATATATTTTTTCAACGATTTCTCGCATTGATATCATAAATTTTTGTATAATGTTCACTCTGATTTGATAATGGAATCGTCATCCTCAGAACCCATTGATAAGAAACCACAAATTAATTCCATCAGCGGTGCAGCCGAACCCGCAGGCACTTTGACAGTTGACCAGCTTGACATCGAGCTTTTGCCTGTTATCTACGAAATCATCCGCTGGTAACCTATTTCATTTGTTTGGTGGTATTTGCACTTATTTTTAGTTAAATACGCTTAATTAATGTATCCGATTGAGGAACTATATTTTTGCATAGTTATGTAAGCGTAAAAACCAATCGCTCTCTTTTCTTTCAGTGTCGAGAAGGACCCACTTGACAACGCGGCCAAGTTGAGGGAATCCCAGGAGTGCAGTCAAAAGGTAAATAAAACCCTGCAGCATTTTTATATAAATGTATGTAAAATTTGGTAAAAGATTTTAGAATTGCAAAAACGTTTTGAGAGCGCCCGCAACCAAATCAAGCAACTACCTGGCATCGACTACAACAAAGAGGAACAGCTACAAAAGTTGGAACTCCTTAAAAGTCAGCTTAAACTAAAGCAGCAGTTGATTCGCAAATACAAAAATATTCAGTTTTAATAGAAGCACAATGGTTTTTCGAATCCTCTTCCGATATTTGGCTAACAATGAGCAACTAATCCAAAGGATGGCCGAAAGCTATCCAATGCGACGAGCGGCTCAATTGGTTGTCTTGCTGATGTATAGGTCAAAGAGTATAGCCGAACGTCGAGGACTGAGTGACATGAGTCCAGAGAAATTTAGGTAAGTACCATGGGAACTGGCTCAATAGAAACATGGAACTGAGAATATGTTTTCCTTTCAGATCATTTATCCGTTCGTTCAGTGATAATTTGAAGCAGGAAATTGAGAGCGCGAAGCAGGAATTAAAGAAGAGAAAATGAGATAACTGGCCTATTTTAGTAAACGAAATTTTTAATATAGTTTTAGTAATTGTGGATGTTCTGCCAACTTGATTGTGTTTGCGGGTTCCCAATCTTTGAAAACACCACCGGAGTCACAATGTGAAACGTGTAGTTCATGAAATTCGGCGCAATAAAAAAAAATAGCAATGAAGATGTTTTCCGTTTAATGTTCTTACAAACATGTAATATTTTTTTAAAATGCAACTTGAAAATCCTTAAGCTCTCAAGCTGTATGAAGAAGTGATTACCTAGGAATCTCCTTCTTTTCCTGGCTTGGGCTGGACATTCAAAGCAAATGTTGCATGGATTCCATTTTTTCGTATATAGTTGTGCGGCATGTTCAGACGCATTGGGTATGTGCCTACGGCACAGTGCTCGGTAAGAACTCCTATTATCTCGGGCATAAAGCCCTTGCTGTAGCTCTAATACCCAGGACAAGCCGTAAGTCAAGATGGGTCTTACAAGCAGGGAGTAAAGCCAGTATAACACCTGAGGCTTTACCGAAGGCACGTTTGCACGTATAGAACGCCTTCCTTATACAGCCCTCCGTGTTTGAGTTCGAATCCATTTATAGTTGGACAGATGAACTCAGGAATGTTCATCTTTGAAAAATTTAGTTTTACTTGGGTTGACATTCAGTCCTTGTATCTGCGTCCACTTAATAACTAACATTGGTCCATTAGTGAGACATTTTGTTGAAGGAAACTTCCGTCTTCCGCGGATGCGGCTTCCGTGAACCCTTCCCTCAGTAACGATTTTATGAGTTCGGCAACCACTAGGATCCATAGGAGAGGCGAAAGGACTCCTCCTGGGGGTGTTCGTCTCCCTGCTGCAGCATAGATCACCTAGGGATGACTTAATCAACGGTGGACACTATTAAGTGTAGTGCGGTTTCCACCGATCTACTCTTCATATAGGTATCTTAAGATTTGGAGAAAATACTAGGGCCTATCTTATCCAGAGTCTTCATGAAGAAGAAAAAAAAGATGATGGGCTATTGTACATTTGGCAAAAAATTTTTGTTTTCGTATGCTTTTTTGATGGGCAGGGAGAAGAAGCTTCTCTTCGATGATCGCTTAAAAACAAGCTTTTAAAACTTGTACTTGGCAAAACCGAAACGATCTACAGCTTTCTAACGTTAGGTGATTCTAATCTGAATTCTGTTTTTCTGAGCAACGATTTTGAGAGTGACCTGAGGAGGCCAAGCACCCTGATATCATCGGTAAGCACGGTGAATGGCTAATATCCATTGGAGGATCCTTAATTAAAGTGGCTTGGAGTGAGTGCTTCGTGATTTTCATTTTCTAGTGAAGTTGTAAGTTGACGATGTGTTAGCTTCAATGCATTATAGCATCGAGTAGTCATTGTAGCATCGAGAACTGTTTTAATAGACCGCACCATTCTCTTAAGTTGAAGTAAATGTTTCCATCAACTTTTTTGTTTTATTCTCAAAGGTCTCTTTTAACTCCCTTTCAGCTCTTTGAAAGTTTGTGGCATTGTCGCTATAGAAAGTTCACCGTCTCGGCATGAAATTACAAATAGTATGAGCGATCATAATAGGAACTGCTCTTATAGTCAGGCAGGTTAAGAGAACTTGCCATATTTTTTCTGTTCTACCAACCGCTACATATAGAGTGGGGCCGGAGAACCATTGGCTTGAAGCCTTGAAATCGGTGAGTTTCTGTCATTGAGTCGCCTCATCAGCTTCATTCATTTTTGTGGGAACCCAGTGCCATTCGGATAGTTCATCGGAGTCAAATATTTCACTAATGCGGAAAGCGACGAATTTGCGGTATCTGCGTTGGTCTGAAGGGAGCCTTGGAATTTCTAGGTAGAAGGAAGCGAACCCATCCCAATCGATTTTAGACTTCCAAACTTCCTGCAGAAGTATCTTTATATGCATCAAAAAATGTGCCACCTCACGCTTTGTCCGGCGCCGGGATTCAAAAAGAAAGGCAGAATGGTCAAAATTGGCGATGAATTTGTAGGTAAAAGAACCCAAAGATGTGCACCACCACAGCCAGAGAACTTTTTCTGTCCCTAATGCAACATCCGCGTTCAAGCTAATTTTTTTCGGGGACTGAGCGTTAAGTGCTTTAAGAACTGCTGGTGAATTGGAGACCGAGTTCCGTTTAAGCGAGCACGCTTGTTTATGGATGTGTCGAATTTCGTGGGCTAGTCGGATCGCCTCATTTTCTGTAGGTTTGCTATCCATTTAATAGTCAACGTTATGTTTGTCCTAAATAGCTCGAACCGCTCTCGGAAACTGCGCTGAGCATGGTGAATATATTGCTCTAAAGGTCAGATGGTGCTCAAAAGTGTCCGGGCTACTATCGTTACTGCTGCACCACAGAAAACGTTGGAAAAAAATAACGAACTAACGCAAGTCGCAGGGGCTCTCTTTTTCAAAAAGACTGAGTGTGTTTGAAACCTTGACATGGCTAATAGTGTGGTATGGATCTTTTATTTTTAACTGAGTCCGAGGACTTTCTTTTTAAGTAAGTTTTGTTCATTCACCATTTTTTTTTTGTATATTCTAAACAGAGTTGTAAATGTTTAAGTACGAGTACCAATATCAGCACCAGTAGCAGTACCAGGACCCGGACTTGTCCTTCAATACCGTGTACAGTACCAGTAACAAGTACTTGTATTTGGGAGGACTTAAGTCCTGAAATACCTTTCTGATTCTACACTCCGTGTTCGGAGGCATGCCGTATATATACTAGACGTTCACGTATGAAGTGTTAGTATGCATTCTAACGAAAATGAATCCTGTGCAAAGATTTTAGTTGCCCCTTACGAAAGACATGCCTTACTCCGGGTATACTAGTATTCGCATCCAAAGATATACAGAAAAGTCATCAGTATTTTTTCTCCATCAAATCATCCAAACATACTCGTGTATGCCTTGTCGTCTTTAATTGGAATACTTTTCCTAAAGATATCAAATCAAATATAAAAGGTCCATCGACCCTCAATATAAAGCTGAAAATGAAACTCCCTTTTATCCTTCTACACCATGAACTTTTCTTTTTACCAGACTTTCTCGTAACCCTTTGTTTCTGTTTTTTTAATCAAGATTGAAAAATGAAAGAATTCCACTCGCTTCAGTGCCAATACTTCGTAATTACCTGCAGATTCGTTATCCTTCTGGCTCAACTCCAAAAGATGCTTTGACAGCGTTTTTAATTTTTCATTGTCGATGTTCTATTGGTGCTTGGAAGGTCATTACCAGGACAAAAATCGTACATTTATTACCATGTTGCTGGCTTTGTTTTTTTTTTCGTTTTAGGTACTCACTCTCCATTTTCAAGTCCTTGCAGAATATCGAACGCTGCTGTCTTGTGGTAGTGGTTCACAGTCACTTTGGTTCAATTTTTCATTGTTTCGCATCGGCTGTCATTTAAACTGGGATTGGGGCTTGGATTAGGGAAAGGAAGGAGTATTTTTGGTGTTGCAATTATTGTCTGGCTTTCTGCTTTGTCAGAGGATTTCGTAGAATCCTGTTTCCGAATCGGTATTGCCATGTTGCGTGAAAAGGACAAAGTAGGTGCCAAATCCAGACTAAATAGAGTAATAATATTCTTTTGCCTATAATATATATAAAGGTCACACGGTTGGCGCCATAAACCTTTCTTATAGCGCACTTCCATAGACAAATCAGTGGAAGGACTTTAGTTTGGACAGCGCCTCTCCAAAAGCTTATACCGTGCTGCGATGAAGAGTGAAATATCCCAAAGAAGAACATTCTTAAAGTATTTCTCACTAGTCGATCACGTTTCATAGGATACATTTTCGTCATACACCGATTTAAATGAAGATGAAGATCTCTCTGAATGTGGGTTTGTAACGAAGACATCTTGGCACCTTGAAAAAATACATTGAAATCGTTAGATACCTGAATTTTCAAGCTGATGTACATTGAATTGGTTTTGTTTTTGTAATTGCAAACCTCTAGATCCAGAGGGCGATATCAATGTCATCCTTAAAAGTCATTAAGAATATTATGAGACCATCGGTTTCCTATCTTTAAGAAACGACACTATGTTTAGGAGAATGAAGCGATCAACATTATCAAAGGCTTCAAAAATTTTCACAATCAGACCTGCGCAAAATTTGTATTCTAAGCCCCAATTTTTTGAAGAAGTAAAATTTAGAAAAGAAATCCCTTCTCGGGACCATTGTCCCAAAGTTGATTTTCTTAACCCTCGACCCGTGTACTACAAAATTTCTACGTCTTGGGCACTTGGGCAATGTGTGCCCATATAGGTTTTCCGATTCCAGTTTGAATGTCCTGGTCCGCAAGCTCCAAAGTAAGTTCTTTCAAAAAAAGTTTTCTTCTTTCAGATATTTTCTTGCTTGTGTACCAAGTTGGTTGACATCAGAGCTGTAAAGGAATGCATTATTTCGAGATTACATTCAGCAAAGTGACAGTATTTTGAAAAATTCCTTTTACTTCAGTTAAAAGACTTGAAATTAATACTTTAACTTCCACTTAAATTACCCATTAATTTTGAAATCATTGTACTTATAATTATTTGAAGTTCTCAAAAGGCTTCAAGTCAAAAGAATGCAATACTTTTAGACTGTTTGAATTCATCGAAGTGTTCTGAAATCATTGATTAATTCGGTAGAAATTCATAAAGTCATTTACTTAGTACTATTAAGCTTTTAGTTAATATTTTTCAAAGAAATTGAAAATTTGTAACGTAATCAAAGGAACAAAGAAATCAAAAGACTTCAAATAGTCATAGGACTTCAAAGCAGTCAAAAGACTTCAAAACGTTAAAACTGAAATGAAATCAAAAGACTCCACTACCGAATTAATCAATGTTTTCAAATGACATCAAAGAATTCAAACAGTCTAAAAGTATTGCATTCTTTTGACTTGAAGCATTTTGATTACTTCAAGTTATTCTAAGTACAATGACTTCAAAATTGATAATGAATAATTTTTTAAATGGAAGTATTTCAGTGAAGTCATAAGACTGTAAAATAAGTCATTCAATTCAATTGAATAAAAAAACTCAAAAGACTGCATTTTGAAATATAAATGAAATATATCAAACATTCTGTAAGCGGCAGCACCTGCACCTGCCCGACTTTTGTTGTTCTTCGGCAACAATTGTTCTTCAAACCTAACAGCAGCTAACTTATCAGTTTTGAGGCAAAAAGCTGGGGCTCTTCCATCAACGTATAAACCTGTTTATCTGTTCGAACATCTCTAGAGACATAACCGCGCGGTAAAAGGCCATGTTAGTCTGATGGAAAAGATCTTTTGCCTCTACACCGTATGCTTTTTCAGCGCCAACTGACTCTGTTTATGAGACAACATCGACGCATAACCTTAGGTTCGTCAGATAACTGATTTTCTTTATATACTCTTCTGGCCTTTTTATTTGTCTCGAGGACTATGTTTTCGATAAAAGTTGGAGTGATCAGTGTCTTGAAACTATAGGATTTTGATACACATGTTTTAGAACTTGAAACAACATCAGAGCTCAATCGTTCATTACGATCTCCAGCAGCTCTTCTTTTTTTCAGTTCTATCAGGCATTGAGCACCAAATGACACTGAATTTCATGTTTCGCGCTGAATATCTCATTCCTCGATTGGGTGCAGCAGGTTCACTTTCAACCTCTCCATCACGATGACGTCCTTGTTGTTCCTGCGATTCCACTTCAGCTGATTCCTCCATATCAAAGTCAGCCCGGCGTCATCATATAGATAATCAGCATCCGAGAAATCAGCACCATAATCACTATCGTATTCTGAGTTATTTGGACTAGCTGCGTGCCTTTCATCCTCTTCATTCATAATCCGATCGTAGTGTTCGTCGAAAAATTCCAAATTCAAATTTCGGTTTGATGATGCATTAAGCAGGAATAGTATGCGGCTCAAAAGCATCCAACTTCACTTACTTAAGAATAAATTAGTTTCCGATATCATAATACACAAAAAAAAAATTGAAAACAAAAAAACAATTGGATACTGTGAGAAGGAAACCCTAACACACTTTTTTTGCGCCTGTTCGGCCCTTTCTAAAGCTAGGCAGCGAACACTTGGTAGACCCTTCTTCAATTCAATTGATGAGATTTTTGCTAAGGACTAAGGAACTAATGTCCTTCTTAAATTACTCAGGCTGGACTTAGAAAATAAGGTAATAGGACTGTGGCATTAAGACGGCACAGAGTGCTTATTAAGTTCTCATTGAACCACCACTTTTACCTACCAACCTACTGTGTGTCCGGAAGTAAAACGCATCCAAGCCATGTTTCAGAACAATGTATACGTTTTTTTTTTAATTTGGAAATTGTAATGAGCGTGAGCAGTGCACGATTCTAGGGTTAAGGTAAGTCAGCATTATCCTTCGCGAATCTTTTTCAAAAAAATCTCAATAGCACCACTACTACTGATATCAATATTTCCAGGAATGTTAAAAGAAGAACTGTGATCCATACTTTCAGTGACTTTCCATTGTCTTCTAGGATTGCCTGGCGATTTTGGTACTTTAGTTCAGGGTGGAGAAAGGTTAATTCGTACGAAAAAAGGGATGCTGTGAAAAACGATGTTCTTGTCAAATGTCACGTTGGCTCAAGGAATAGTGCGTTCACGAGGAAATAGAGGGCGCAGAAAAATCATGCAAAAAGGGAGGACAATTGTTAAATTGTTGTTTGGAGCACTAAACTCCTAACATATGTTTGCTTAATAAATAAATTAAACGATTTTTTTGAAAAAGTTGCAGTTATATTATTTTAGGAGCCTGCTGTCAGAACTCCCTTAAAATCAACAGATGCTTTTGTGAATTTTTAGTAAATCTTTATTTATACCAATAATTTATTAAAGTGTGGCATTTGAAAAATATTGTAGGCATAATATTTTCACGAAGAAATAATTAAAAACACGGTAATGGCAGCAATTACTCGGACGTGCCTCGGGACGTATCTCGGGAAAAAGTAGAAATGTGGTGACCCTCATAACTTGGTACTGGATCATCTGAAATCAAAAAATCAAATTTTTTACAGAAAAACGCTATTTTTTGTTATTGTAAAGTAAAAATTATTATTAAATTTGACAATACTCTCCAGCGTTACCTCGTAAATTATGTAAAATAATAAAATAATAATGTTTTTTTTTTTCAAACTTGTTTATTTCCACCATAGTTTTTTATTATTTTTATTTTTTATTATTTATTATTTTTATTTCCACCATAGTTTTAACAACCTTCTTAACGAGAAACAAGATAAACGCTAAATCAATAAATGTTCGTAAATGGCCAACTAAAAATTAGCTCTCATTACATATAATTTTATAATAATTTCTTAGACTAAATTACTAGAACATATTTTGTTTTGAGATATTTTATAATTTATTATTTTTGTTGCGAGAAGAAAAGGTGCGGGTTAAAAAACTCCTCATTATAATATATTTAAAAAAAAACAAAACGAAAAACAGTACTTACAAACTAAGATAAAACGACTTAACCTAACTTAGCCTAAGGGTTAGCTTCTACCCAATCTAGTCACCAGTATTTATTTAAATTTGATATATTGTCGTTATTAACATCAGGTACGCTCATGTAGTAAATATTTCCAAATATTGGTTTCACCCCTTGAGTATGCAGGCACATGGAGGATTCGTTTATCTATTGCTCTTCTGGCAGCATGATATATGATAGAGACATTAGTCGAGGCTGAAAGATAGCCATATGCATCCAGATGAAGAAATGCTTCAGGTGGCATTTGTCCACTTATCATTTAATTTCTAAAATACCCAGGGTTAGGATAAAATAAACTCGATATGAGTCCATTCTCAATAATATTACTCAACCGCACAAAATGATTCCTCGCAAGCTCTAGAATGACATTGTCAATTCTAGACATGCCGGAAGCATCAAATAGTCTTTTGTTGGAGACGTAGCCGGAATGAGCGCTTCTGTACATTCCCGTGCATGCTCGTAGGCATTTCCTCTCAAAAATTCTGTACTTCTCCATATAAGATGAGCTTATGTTCCACCACACTGGTCTCGCATTAGTCAAAGTTGGACGCACAAAAGCTTGGTACGAAATGACCTTCACATCTGATCTTAAATATTTGGAATAAAAAAGTTTTTTCAGCGACATAAATGCTGCCCTTGCTTTTTTTAATTGGATATTTACATGTTCATTATAATATAGGAATTTATATAAGTAAACTCCTAACTACCTCACAACAGTTTTTGATTCGATTCGAAGGCCATTTGAAGATGTTTGAAATATCAAAAGGATCGGTGCAGTAGTTTTGAAGTTATAAGGGACACCGACTGTGAAAACGTGAGTTGTAGGGAAATCGCTTTAAAGTTTTGAACAGTAAAAAAATCTGGTATTAAACGTTCATCTGACATGTAAACAAATACTCCCACCTTCGTCAATTTTGCTCCCTTCAATCGGCTTGAAATTTTGACACAATATTCTTTAAATATTCATTCAAGCAAATACAAAAATAAAATTAATACCTTAGCGCCGCTTCTTGTGAAAAATTAAGGACTTCAAGCAAAATTTTAATTTTACTTCGAATCAGTAAAAAATATTGTTTTTTTTTCTTTAAATATTGGTAATCAAAACCAATTCTGGTAATAACTCTTGTATTGTCTATTTCCTCTTTAAACGGAAATTATTGGATTTTTCTAAAAAAAAAAACCAAAGTTAGACCATGGAAACTCAGTCTTTTTATTTGACGGCATGCTTAGTTATAAAGCGATGGTCGGTGTGCTCAAAACTGGCAAAGAAAGCAGAACAAACCTCCCGCAGTGATAATAAAGTTTTGTTTTTTTCAAGTGATTTTCTTTAGAGTTGTATGCCAGGTGGTGAGCAATTAACCGACATGGAAAAACAGAGAATAGTCGACTTAAAAAAATGGTGGAGTGGCGAAATTTGACAAATTACCACTGAAATAAATCGAAGCACTACTTTAACAACGAAACAAATGTCCAACAAGGTGAAATGTGGTCGTCTGTAATCCTTAGTGCTGAGAAGAAGTTAAACCACAATGGCCACGGTGACTTCGAATACTACTGGCATGATCTCAGGAAAGAATGGAAAAAACATGTTACGCAGGCTCCTATGAGGAGAAGTTGGAATGATTTGGACAGCAGAAACGGTCTTTATTTTTGGAAGAAATGACGCCAAGTGTTGGAGGATTTCCTTCTCCCCCTTATAAGGATAACTGATAACTAACAACGCTCATTTCCATAAAGCACGGACTTTATCCATCCGTTTTGCTTTAGTTGCATTAATTGTAAATGCCTTCGCATATATTTCATCCAATTATGTTTGAAGTGTGTTATCTAGAATATCAACTTGCGTCTCCGTGTCTACAATTACCCAATCTCTCTAGTTAATGAGATTGTTTGCCATGATCTTATTTATTCTGTACTGATTTTGTTCCCTTTTTACCAGCTATATACGTTCCGTACATAGTTGCAAAATGGTCTGAAAAATCACATTCCATTATTCCTGAGAACAAACGTTCATTGGGGGTGCTTACAATTATATGGTCTATTATTGTAGGAATGGTATTCATAACCCCTTCAACTTACACGTATGTTCTCTAAAGATTTTGAGCTCAATACTCCTTTTCAAACCTTACTTAACCAAATAATTGCGATAGTAAATCTTGTTTGTGATCCCACATCATTCACTGGCATAAAAATACTCGCAGGTATTTGGAAGCATTGTTTGAGCGGAACAACTGCACTTAAAATATATTAGTGCATATCTTTTATCAGCTACAACCAAGAACCATCCATTACGTTACCTTTTGTTAAAGTTTTCCCGGTGCTTAACAACTTGACGGCCGTACACCAAAACATAAGTTATCCACCTTAATTTCAATGGACCAGTCAGTTGATCCTGCGAGTCCTTACTCATACGCCATCCACATATTGAATGCAGGGCAGTCGTGTTTCAGCATGTATTATACCAAAGAGTCCTGTTCCTGTTTAGGTATCTATTGTCCTACAAAGAACAACACCGAGAAACACCCATAAAGGATAAAGCGTTGGAGTTGTGAAACTTTTCGTTGTTGTATCGTAATTTACGTTTTCTCTCAAGTATACCGCTGCTGGTGGTGCTTCTGAAATGCAGGAGGACCTTTCAACATGGTACAACTACTTCCTATATCTCCTGGGGCCTCCGACCGATTTCAGCGTATGCATATTCAAAACGTGTGCAATAGCATACTAAGAGTTTGCTCCAAGTTTTCGTGGGAAAGTGAATATAACATGTGGGAACCGAATGAGCTCTAGGAACAAAAACAACTTGATGAAAAAATATCCTTAACAATGGGTTATAGTCGCACAGAGGGTTTTCGAGTAAAAGGACCACCGCTCCACATCCTGGGGGATAATAATAGAGAAGCAATTAAAAGAATTTTCTTGCATTGTGCGTGGTGAACTTTGTGGTGCATTCCTGGACATGTAGTCAGCAACGAGGAGCTGTTATGGAATAACTTGAATTGTTATCATGTGTATAGTGTTAGTCACAATATATGTTTACAATCGTGATTTTAAGAGGATTCCGTAAGAACTTGTCTTCCGGAGAGTAAATATGCAATAGTCTTTTACCGAGGTCCTATCGAAGCTGTGAGTAGTCTTGAGTAATCCTTGAGTAGGGATTTATGATTATTTTTATAATGTGGCTTAGTGGTTTGGAACTAAGATTTATTTCACTTTGAAGCTCTGCATGGGTTGCGTCCGAGATTAGGCAAACGATTTTTTATCGACATATTTGCATTCATTCGATTCGCAGGATTTTATTCGCCGGATTTGGAGGATTGCGTCATCACTCTCATATGACAAGTGGATAGGGTGATCACTTCAGCACTTCAGTTATAGCGCTGCTTATTTGAGAGGAAGGCGTTCAACCAGCTGCGTAACCCAGTCAATTAGGAATCTCTAAACAGCGGATGGGAAATGTTTTCTTCCTATTCGGTATTTTTATACTTGAAAGCTGGGTAGGCAAAATGAAAGCGGTTTGAACCAAGTTTAGCTGTTAATATGGCAAGCAGGATAAGCCCAGGATCTATTTACCAGCAAAATATCGTCCTCCTTACACATTTTTACGTTTTGAGATGGAGAAGCATAACAAACAGTGTTGCCATCACTACGAGAGTAAAAATACTTGCTTTAACGCCTTGGAAGCTGAACGCTATAGAAGTTTAACCTTGTTTCGTGGTGTCATTTTGGACTCTATGAAAATATCGCTGACCGCATCAAAATAATTTGCTTTGCTCTTTTAGTGGGTAACAAGATGTTCGACGTCATACTACGGCAAAAGGCTGAAGATCAATAAGCCTCTCGTCATTTCTACTTCAGACCGTTGAAAGGCTTCTTGACTTCCACAAATAAAATGGAACCTAGTTTCACCCTGAAGCTAGTTATTCTTAGAGGACAATTGACTCACTAGCAGCATTCTTAGGTGTAGAAGCAGCTATTTATTATTAAGAGCAGGGACCTATTTAAAAAAATCTGAGGGAACGTTTTTCTTTATGATTTATTCATCCTCTCGGATAGTGGCTCTAAGCTGTTGTTATATTAATGGTTTTAGGTATCCCTGAAGAAAATGCCGTGGCCAGTTGAAAACATCGCCTTTAAAAAGAGTTATGGTTTAATGGAATGTAAGAACTTTGGCTAATTCTTGTTGGAACTTCATTTCATTAGTTATTTTGACACGGGCAGTTCTAATGTGGTGTACGAAATGGATCGATTTAAATTTGACCAAGCTTGGAAAATATTACAAAATTAATTCCACTGATTGATAACCGAACACGAACTCTTCAAAGTTGCTCTGTTTGGGCCTTAGGCCCGGTAAACAAGGTGCATTTTGAACTTGCAAAATCCGAAATCGAAAATGTGACTGATTCCTGTATTTTTGGACTGGCGGCATTATTGGCCAAATGAAAACAATCGAGAGCGCTCTGATGGTAAGAAATTGAGGTGTTATTCTTAACGTTCTTAAAAGATGGGGAGCGTGGACATGAGCCTTTTAAAAAATTTTTAATACACTAAATTCAGTAATTGTGTAATTAGTCGTCAGTGCCGTTGGTCTTCTTTTTGTTGAGTGTCAATGAAGATGGATAAAAGTCATTAGAGTAATCAAAACAACAATTCGGGCTTTCAGGAAGAACATGGTTCAAGCTATTCATCAAATTGGGGTGACAGTTTGGAATACTGGCAAGACAACCGATGCACCCTTTTTAATTAAGCATCAGTAGTAGAAAAATATTGAACAATATTGATGGCTGATGGCTCACCCTATAAAAGCTTTAAAAATGGCGGTTATTATCGGTTTTGTTTTAATTCTTGTCATTCTACAGAATGCCATGAAAAACTATGCTCCTAAAAATTGCGAGTAATTTCGACGCAAGACGTACTTCGACGCAGATTTCCCGACCATCCCCTGAAAACTGGTCAAACACTTATCTCTAAGATACTGGAGAAACAAGTGATTGAAATCGCTCTTTCGATCAGTCGCAGAAGCAGTCGACTAGATGACGAACCATGCAATTGGCCATAGAAAGTCCGTGCATTGCCAAGTGCAGACATTCATCATTCCACCGTAAATCACGTCTAAACCATTTTACGCTCAACTGAATTTCAGTGATACATAAGGGGAATTTTTATCATGAGTCAAGAGATCGATTCTCATCTGAATGAATAAGACAACAATGTTTTTGGGGAACTGAGAATCCACTGATCATTCACGAGGAGCCAGTACATCCACTTAAATTCACTGAAATGTGCGCAATTAACTCCGAGTTTATTATCGGCGCCATGTGAGGTATAGAGCCATGTCAACAAGTTTCAACTATCCAAAATGAATGAATTGGAACTCTTTGACAAGTGGTTCCAACAGGACGGTGGAACTGCAGACATAGTTCACGCGGCTCCTTGAGAACTTGTTCTCCTGAGAAAAAGCCACAGACTCTTGAGGTTCTCACCGAAACCGTACGTAAAAATACACAAATGGTCGTCAACAATATCACTTGACAGATATCGCCTTCAAAAAGCTATGGGAAAAAATTTGACGGAATAAAAGTTATCAAAATTTTGTGAAATTTAATCGCTTCATTTTTTAGCTCTCAGGAAAAAAAAACTTCGGGTGAGCGTTTATAGGCCATTCTGAATTTCTCGGGATTCTACAGGGTGGCGCATAAAAAATGTTAAGATTTAATTATTGAATACTTTTTTCGTTTACGTATTTCTTTTTCAGAATGCGCTTTGAAAAACTTGGGAAATGTATGATTGAAACCAGAGAACCAAAGCTGTTCAATTTTATTTTGAAAGTCGTCATTCAATTACACAAAGATTATATCGAAATTTGTTTCATGTCCAGCATTTTCAGAAACAAGGGGCTGTCTATGATCTGCCACGTGCTGGAAGACCGAGTACAGTTCAAAATTAAGTGAACATTCCTCGGGTGCAAGCAAGTTTTGACGAAACCCCCGAAACTTCCACCGGGCGACTTTATCAGTGTTTGGTGAGGTCTAGGCGCTCTTTGTATAGATTTTTAAGGCAGTTAAACCTTTTCCCATTTAACATTCAATTGATATATGAGTTGAAATCAAATGATCCACAAAAACGCTGAATGTAGGTTCGGCGTTTTCAAGACGTGTTCCGAGAGAACAACGTCTTTATGCACGAACTCATAATGAGCGATGAGGCCCATTTTCACATCAACGGTAACGTGAATAAACAAACTAGAATCTCATATCATCAAAAATCCACAAAAAATAATTATTGGGCGACAAATGCACCCACTTAGATGCGCAGTATGGTGTGGAATAACCTCAGAAAAAATCATTGGATTATATATCTGAAAACAATGTACATGTGGATCGCTTTCAATACCGGGAGCTAATTGAAAAAATTTCAAGTCCTAAGATAGAAAACAAAGAATTGTGGTTCCAAACAAAATGTAGCCACATCTCACACAGCTCGTCCAACTATGGATCTCCTGAGGTAAATTTTTGGTGATCAGATTATACCGCGTTTTTCTGACTTTAACTGGCCACCGCCTTCGTCCGATTTAACTGTTCCAAATTTTTTTCTTTGGAAGTTTTGTGTATGCCGATAAGTCTGGAACCCTACAACAGTTAAAGGCAAATATTCGAAAAGAAGTGACGGCGCGGGGATCTGAAATTCGAAGAAAAGTAACGTCAAGTTGAAGCAAACAATGGCCACAAATTGAGAGGTATTATCTTTAAAACATAATGTTAATATATTTGCAAACCATAATCTAAATATTAATAAATGGCAAGGTTAAATAAAATCGGAATGAAAATATTATTCATTAATAATCTACATTCTGAACCAAGCCAATCTTGTAGTGGTTACTGTACCGGTTGCTGGAATTCTTAGTGTTGTGAAAAATTAATGGTTTGTGTAGATGATCTGTCATTGCAGTGAAGGAATAAAACTGACAGCAAGATGATCGGCCAAACAACTTCCTAGTTTATCAGTTTATTTTGAATAAAGTACTGCAAACTAAACGAATGTAAAAAGTCTATGTCAAGGCAATTGAAACCTTTCTTCTCCCGATCCCTCTGCTCCATGCAACATGCATTATCAGAATTGTCATAATTACTTGAGAGCGAGCAAATTAAAATATCTAAACTCTGCTTCATTTTCTAAATATTTGTTGGGACTTTTTGGCTCCGAAATAGGGAAATGTATCCTCTACAGATGGCAACACTTCTTGCGATTGATGTGGAGTGCAGACGCTTGCAAGACACAATGTTCGACATGACTTCCATTCACGAAATCCGATAATCCTTGTGCATAATTCTTCACTTTTGTTACTTCTTTCACTGCATCATTAATCAGAGAACACCAGAAACCGAATATCCTTCAAAGCTTTGACACAAATATAGGTAGTGTAATTTCAAAAAGCATCGCTCTTTTCCTTCCGTTCGTCCAAGTTCCATCATTTCAAAACAAGATATGCTTAACGTTGTGAAAGTATTTTTTTCCTTTTCCACACGGATCCATTGTCCTTTGTTAGTACGTCTCCAGAATATTGAGAGACTGAATGCAAACCACTAATCAGCTTCGAAAATTGTAAAATTGCCATCATAACTTTTGTTCATGAAACTAAACAATGGGAAAAGTTCAGCTCGACCAAAATGAATGTCCTTTGGAGAAAGGACGGGTTTATTCCATCACACCAATTGCATTCAGTATCAAGTTTTGCCTTAATGTGAAACAATGCTTGACAGTGAAAGAGGATGAAAACTTAAATTCAATTCACTTTGTTCTTCCTTTGCAGGATGAAAAGAAATATGAAAGGACAAGCAAATGAAGTCAAGCTGATAAGAACTTTTATCAACAATACATATTTATATATTTTTTTTTATTGAAGAGGCTTCGTTTAACCTTTTGGCAAGCATAGTGCTGTTAAAGTTCGACACATTTAAGTAATAGAATTGCTTTCTGGATTGTGTCATTCAGTTTACTACCCGCAACACTATCCAGCTCCTTGGTCAAGACTTTAACAGCGTTATCTAAGTGCTCACGAGCTTGGTTGAACTTTTCTTGTGCTGCGTCCTTTAAGTTGGGATCCTTTTGAAGCAAACGCTTGCCCTCTTCTTTAAGAACAGTATGCATCTCATAGAGAATTATTCCAACATAGATTGACAGCCTTATCGTGGGTGGATCCAACTTGTCGCAGATGGCGAGCAGGTCCTTGCACATTTGCATCTTCTTCTCTAACTGCTCGGCACTCAGATTCTGTATAAGGTATCCTGTTTCTGTCCCGTACAGCTGAATGAGCGAATGTTTCAATGCGAAAATCTGATAGTGATTCGGATGAAGGAACTGGGACAGTTTCTCGATAAGAGTCTCTAATTGTCGGATTGTTGGCTTCTTGGAGAGGACATTTTCTATGTCGTCATTGATTTGGGTCAAAAGGAAACGAACCTGAAAGAAAATGTAATTCATTTCATAGAATTTCTCACTTAAGGGCTATGTTTTTACTTACCTCGTCACCACTGATGACCATGGGACACTTGTCGCACACCCAATCGGTTTTCGAGGAAATCGGATCCTTGGGCAACTGTATGCCGCCGCACTCTTTGCCGACATCTCCGACACATATCATTCCACTGAAATAGGTCTGGAATTCCGTGGGATCTCGACAGCGTTCACATTTACAGAGAAAATGCTTCGTAATCTGGAGATGCTCGTGTCGCATTTGAGTGCCCCACAGCATGTTCGAGTACATGATCTGCAGGTGTTCACCTTTTTTAATGTCGCGTCCTGCTATGACAGAAATTTTGAAACCATTCCGTTGGTCAAATTGGAAATAACAATTCGGATGGCATGTATGCTCCATCATGCAAGCTGTGTAGAAAACGCCACTCAGCTCGAGGCCGCTGGGAAGATTAATGCACATGTAATTGGTTTCGATGATTCCACAGATTTTGTGCAATATTTCCGGTCCGTTTTGCTGGAGGAACTTTTCTTTCTTTTTATTCTCGAGATGCTTGAGCTTTTCGAGGTAGTTGCGTTGAAGGTAGCTGACAATACGTTCTTGGGATTCCCTGGAAAATAATTGAAATACTGAACTGACTTCTTGGAAATGAGACATTTGCTTACTGGTAAAGTTCGGTATCAAGGCGCTCCTCTTCGTGGCTCTGCATGTCCATTAGCTCGGCCCATTGTTTTGTATTCTGAACTTGAAGCAACAAACACTTGAGGACAAACAAAGAGTCACTTCTGAAGTAGTCTGTTAGGGATTTGATATCACGGTTCGATGGGCCGGGTCCGAGCATCAATACAGAACATTCTATTCCATGGAGTTTGGGATTGTGCAGGCCGGGACAGTCGGTTGAGCATACTGGCCATTTACATCTAAAGACAATAAAACAAAAATTATTTATTAAATCCATTTCCCCATAGTCCTATAGCAGTGGAATCCTTGAAAGAGAACAGAAGAAACAGACTACATTCCACCAAGCTTGGTGTCCGACAGAAAATTTCGTTGGAATGAGGATTCAGTCTGCTTCAATGCAGAGCTTCTACAGTTACTAACCAAGACATTCTCCAGATTAGGAGGTGCTGTTTTCTATGAAAAGAAATTTGAAAATAATTTCTTAAGAATAGGAGACGCCTGCAGCAGCTATCAGTCTAAGGTCACAGTTATCCTTCAAGTTTGAAAAATGAGAGCCTTTTGTTGCAGGTCAGGACATATTTATATGCTGATTAACCAGGGGAGAAAGGAGCAGAGAAAGAAAGAAATATTGATAGAAAAATCAATACGGAAACAGCAGACAGGCCAAAAGGACACATGAATTGAGTTAACTCATGTGCCGCTGTATCTTTTAAACAATTATACACAGAGAGACTTGCAATTTTCACAAAAGGTGAACTGCTTATGCCGCTAGAACAACAAAAAGATATCAAGTTAGAAATAAGTGAGGTCACCATACAAAGACAATGATTCATAAAATCGCAATTCAAAATAACACCTAAAAGTAGACAATGATCTCGATTTATCATTTCGTGGAACAACTGATATCTATTCCATCTAAACCAGAGCAAAATCTCGAGATCGGGTTTCACCCAAATCCAAAAAGAAAACGTAACCAAGTCAGAGTTGACTTTCATACGAAGGGTTCCGCGCTTCCTGAACATATGCAACACTATATTTTTTTTAATTTAAGACCATGGATGTGACACTTCGTTTGGTTGGGTAGAAAACTGTAGAACATTCAACACCACTACATTTTGACCTTCATGACACAAATATCCAAAGAATGATCCGTTGAGGGTCTTCCAATAATGACATACAAATTTATAGAGTTGAAAGCGGCCATATTCTCGAAGCTTCATCTGACAGAAAGGGGGTTCTGTTCGGAGACATAACGACGTATTTTGGGCTCTGGAGCAGTTGAAAACTGTTTCTTATATTCATGGAAAAATCATATTCAACGAGGATGTCCATTTCTGGTTGAATGGGTACATCAATAAACAAAATTGTAGACTTTGGGACGCTACCAATCCACATGAGATCCAATATCTTTGAGAACGCCACGCCATCATCGTCAATGGCGAGCGCTATGAATCGTTGATTTCCAATATCTTTTGGCCTGAATTGGATCATTTGGACACCAACGACATGTGGTCTCCTTGTGTTTTGAAACTTTTTGATTTCCCATTTGGAAGTGCTTGTTCTTATTGGAATTACAAGTAAGCCGATGTCGAGCTTTTACTTAAAAGAACTCAATCACATAACTCTGATACGAACTGCAGTTTAATTGAGTCACGAGACACCCAAACCAAACTGCATTCGCAGTTAACAAAAAAACCGCCCTTAAAGCAGCGAATTAAAAATGACAGCCAGTATCGTAAATAGATTTTCCAGCTCGCCAGAAACTTCCATGAAAAAAATTTAGAGACAGTCAACAACTGACACAGATCGCGTGCCAAAAGAGAAGGTGTTTTAAATGTTCAAGATCGACTATCGGTTTGTGTGAGATCGTGTTTTCGTGTGTTTGTTAATGAATGGTGTCATAAAGAATCTCCTTGCAGGAAACCTTTGCAAGTCTGAAATAATTTGGATCTTCTTGGTACAAACTGCAAAGGAAGTCGAGTGTTTCCGCAAAACAGGACCCAACATCTCCCGAGTCGATGAAAACCATATTACAGTGAAGTTTTCGATTTGTGGTTCCAGAATTTCTTTGGTACTTGCGGCTTTGTGTATTGAATGAAAAGACTTGACAAGATCGATTGTAAGCCACGAAGTTTAGTTGTGAGATGTCTCGATGCTTGCGATACTTGTTACAAGACACTTGAGGTTAGTTCAAGTCGTTTGGCAAAATAACTCCATTCTATTAAAAAGTCAAGCGTAAGAGCTATCTGAATCTGCAATGCTGCAAGCATTATAAATATCGGGAATTGGATGGTGGAGCAAGTGGGAATGCACCGAACAATGATGTCTTGTCTTCCTCCTTCGAACTTATTTATTGGAAATTCAGTCAGAAAGGCTATAGGTAATTTTTAAGCACAGTTTTTTAAATATTTTTTTTAATAATCTATTTAATACAATTTTTTATATTGCGCTACAGAGCTTACGAATAAGTAAAAGTTTAATAGACATAATTACAGTATTTCCAATTTGAAACAAAAAAAAATGGATTGCGCGAAAAAATAAGCTTTGGGTGATTTCGTACGATGTCGGGATCGAGCAAACAAATCTATGATCTCGAACCAAACCATTAAGTGGTTTTTTTTTTTGTTTCTAAGCCAGGTGGAACTATCTTAAGGGGTTAATTTACTCGGTTTCTCTGGAACTTGCAATTATTACAGAGATGTATGAATACAACAATTGACAGACAGCTATCCTTGTTATCGCTAACATTACAAACATCCTTGCAATAAAAAATAAAAAAACAAGGTTAGTCACGAAAAGCTGACGCACTTGTCAGAGCAGATTTTTTTTGCCATTTTTATAAGCTTCAAAAACTTTGCTCGTGTGTACTGAATATTTGTTGAAAAATATGCAATAAGAAAAACCGAAACCAAAAAGAGCTTAATTCGTTTATATAAAAACTAAAAACGTTCATGTGCGAGTCGGACTCGCGCAACGAGGGTTCCGTAGGAACCTGTAGGTATACAGCCATGAACACATAAATAGCACAAACAAAGATAAAAAGTGAATGCGCTTATTTCTTATCTTATAATGAATATGCATCCTTTTTTTATTGATGATGCAGTTAACCCTTAACCTGCTGCACATATCTGGTACACAAAGGTACCGTTATCAATTCGATCTTTTGGATCGTGCTGAGTTTAGTGTGCGAAGTGATCATTTGGATTGGACATAAAAATAGCCCAAATAGTATTTAAAATTTCTCCGCATATGAAATTCAACGGACACGTCAAGTCAATTTTGAAGAAAGCCAATTTCGCCTTCCACCGGATCCATCCACTTATGCGGAAACAAAACGGGCTCAGCCAACGGACCAAGCTACTGCTGTATAAGCAACTCATCCGACCCGTAATTACATACGGGTTTCCGGTATGATTTAACGCATCGAAGACATACATGCTGAAGCTGGAAGCTTTCGAACGAAAGATTCTTCGTATATGCACCGGACTGCACCTGGACATTGCCGCCTTGAGACATGTGAAGAACAGCGAGCTCTATGCGGCTGCCCGGATAACTCCGCTCAGCGTATACATGCCGCGGGTCTTCAAGAAATTTCTCGAGGCAGCAAGGACCTTCGACAACAAAAACATCAGCAACAGTGCCAATGATGAAATACCAGCAGAACATTAATACCTCAATGCAATGGCGATATTGCAAGAGGCCCTCTTCTCTCTCGACATCGACGTCGAAGAAGGACCAGCAAAATTCTACGATAAAGTAGACACTATCCACCACCGCGGATGAGGCCGCATAACAACACGAAACACATCACCCAGATTTGATCAACCTGAGGTTCAACCAACAACAATTTTGTTATTTTTTTTCTCAAATTTATTAATTTATAAGAAAAGCTGGGCCCATTTTGTTGAGCCAGCACTTACTTAAGAAAACAATGTAAATTAGATTTAAGAACAATTGTCTCCGCAAATTATTTAAGTGTTTCATTTGTTTCTATAAAACTTACTTGTGATAATTATTTCGTCAGTTCATTATTTACTGAAGCGGGAAGAGGTGTACATTGTACTCTAGAAAAATGAAAAATTATATACAAGTTGTACAAGGATGGTAAAAAGCCAGCTGAAATCGCTGAAATAATAGGCAGTTGGGGGAAAATGGTCTGGAACGCCATTGAATTGGTGGAGAAAGACGTTCTTCATTTAAATGAAAACAAAAAAAAGGAAACCGAAACCAAGGAAAACGACCGCTTCAGTTGATAGAGCCATGGTCCGAAAATGCAAGTCATCTCGGAAAATTGGAAACGAAATAAATGAAGAATTTAGTGTTGACGTATCGGGCCGATTAGTTAGAAGGAGAATAAACGAGGCCCGGCTATTTGGACGTGTAAGTAGGAAAAAGCCACTCCTGTCAAAAAAAAAAAAAAATATTCAAAAACGCCTGAGTTTCGCAAGAGACGAGTGATTAAATGGAGTGATGAAACCAAAGTGAATAGAATATGACCAGATGGCAGAACAATTGTACACCGTCCAAAAGGCCAAGCTCTGAATCCCAGATACACTCAGAAGACGATTAAACATGGTGGCGGCAGTGTTATGGTCTGGGGTGCTTTTTCCTGGCATGGAGTAGGGTCTATTGTTAAAATAGAAGGAAAAACGGACGAATTTCAATATTTGGATATATTGAAAAATACGATGGCGCGCTAAACTTTCGAGTTTATGCCAGTTAATTGGATATTCATGCAGGACAATGACCCTAAACACACCGTCAAAATAGTGAAAGATTGGTTTTCGCAAGAAAACCACAATGTTTTGAATTGGCCACCGCAGAGTCCCGAACCCACTTGAAAATTTGTGGAATGATGTTAAGGTAAAAATTGGCCAGCCAAATTAAAAAAATAAGGACGAACTTTGCGATGACTAATAGAAGCTTGGTATTCTATCCCAAGAGAAAAGTATCAGAGACTTGTTGAAAGTATGGGTCGTAGATGTTTGGCAGTAATAGAAAATTCTGGCTAAAAAGGTAAAAGGTGAAACAGAAACATTTAACATACTATTTTGAATTTTACTTATTTTTCTTTCAGATATCAAATTTTGTGCTATTTTTGTGTCCAGCCGAATTTCGTTTTTATTGTTTTGTTTTGGTTCAGCTTTTTTTTTAATGTATAAGAGCTTGGGTGGTGAAGTTGGTAGAGCGCCTGCCTTTCAATTGATTTAATTGATAGGTCCCAGGCTCGATTCCTAGAGTAGTGGTCTAGTTTTTCGAATCTGGTCCAGTCACCATTTGCCATTGGGATCAAGTTGTTTGACTAATGGGTGGCGTTGTTGTAGTGGTTGTTGTATCGTCTTAGTTCCTAATTCGTGTTTTCAAAACGCAGTTTGTGCAGATTGTGTGTAGATGGCTCTGCTGAGAAGGCATAACACTGACAGCGGGGGTTTTAAACTTAATCTTCCAAACTTTCAAAGTTCATAGATCAAAACTAATGTCGAATAAAATCCTGCGAATTTGGTTAAAGCAAAGAGATCGATATCAAAATTCTCTGTCCCGTTTCGAGGTCTACCCACGGAAGTGAGTTGAAACCAATTACACCTGAGTTTCTCAAACCACTACAGAATCTTTCATTCTTCTTCTAATTCTTCTGCTCGTTCTGTGCTATACGCATTATACGAGTCTTAATAACCTCTTGAAGAGCGAAGTAAATAATTAAAAAATGTAACACAACATTTTCTTGTTAATAACATTAATTATTAACAACTCTTTCCAATAAAATTAAGTTTATGATTATTTTTGAAGTACTATTTGATTTAATGACTCTTTCATTATGGTAGGTAGGTTTGTGCTATTTATATGTTCACCCATCACGACAATTTATAAAGAAAAAACTTTGCTTCATGTTAAATTTTAAGAATCTAGGTCGACTGGAAGTTCCCTTTAGGCTTTGATTTGCTATTTATTTTTATTGCGTCGACATTGATTTTGTTACAGCTTAAGGGTGTTATAGACTTGATTATTTGATATTTATTGCAATTAAATACCTCTACGCGTTCATGAGAAAAGGGGTCTCATGCCAGACGGACGGACGGACATCAAAGTGATCCTATAAGGTTTCCTTTTTTTCCTTTCGAGGTACGGAACCCTAAAAAACAACTGTAGAGACAATTTAAAAAAAATAAAATAAAATATATACAATTTTTTGAAATCTAACCTGCTGAACATACTGTAGATCGACCAGTGGTTTATTCAATTGCAGTATTTATTTACTTTGTCTTGCCAACCTGATCATCTGATTTTCTCGTAATTTGTTCAACAGTACAGTACATAATATATTTCTATTTTGTATAAAAGCGTGGGACAATCCCGTCACGGGGCTCTGTCTAAATAAATTGTCGAAGAAGCGAAGTCTGTGTTTTCTTACATGTGATTTTAAATAATCACTACACAACAAATATATTAGAGAGTTGCTTTAAAAGGGCTGATTTATGGAAGTCACCGGATAAGGACTGCTACCTTAGGTTTGGTCATTTTTTCGAAATGTCGACCTTCTAACTTTCTTTGCCAAACTAATGCTAGATTTCAATATCACGGATCTTTATACTGCATCCCTTCTAAACAGCGACATAAAGTATACATGAATACATTTGGGTCCAACGAGCATATTCATTTTACGATGTATAAAAATATCAGAAAATTGAGTTGCTTTTTTTTCACGAATAATAAAATGACGATGAAATGAGTTCATTTTTAAAAACTTCAAAAACGAAAGAACACATAAAAACTTCCTCTTCTCGAAACTTTAAAGAATCATTAGTACTCCTGTTGACCCTTACCTCGGACAGTGACTCCCATCTATACGACATGGAGTGAAGCATCCCACACATGGCATCACTGGATCAGTTTCGTCTTTCTTGCTTAAATACCACTTTGGACCGATGACTAAAGGCGCTTCCTTAAACACCACCTGATCAGCTTTTATGTCACGAGTTGCCACCAAAAATCTCCCAAGCTCTTCACTTTCATCAATCTTAAAAGGTCGACAATCGTTTTTATGTATTTTCCAGTGTGACCTCTGATGTTCGGCACCGCAGTACATGACACTCTTGCAAGCCGAGCAAAATTGTTTTGCAGGAACTTTGCAAACAGCACAACAGCCACTCGTTTCAGACATATTCGAACTATTTATATGTTGACATAAATATTACTTAATAATATATTAAAGCAAAAACGAAAATATGCAGTTGCGTGCGTATCTTTTCAACGCAGCGAAGAAAGTAGATTCCCAGAGAGAGCTAAACCGATTACTGAATGTTGTGAATCGAAATAAAAATCACGACACAGCGAATGAATTTTTTAATTTATTTTCGGAAATCGTCGTCGAAATTGAGAAATCTCAAACAAAACAGAGAACTCCTTCAGAATAGAGAGTCTGGGATATTTTTAAACATGCAAGCTAATTAAATTTATTTGCTTGGAGAGCGTGACGAATGCCTTCGCAACTGGACACCGATTAGAAGAGGCATTTTTGTTTACACTTTTCGAAATTAATAAATTTTATTTACTAAAATATTATTTAAGTTTTAATTAACAAAAAAAAACTGTATGGAAATATTACTGCAGTCATTTTCATCTCACACCTTGTCCATGGTCCTAGGTCGAAAATGGCGCTTTTCAATTAGTATTCTGAGAGCGCTAAATTTTAAGCCTCTATCTCTTTTAGAAGTGACCTATTTTTGTGGTTTTGAGGAACTGTCCCTAAATTTCATATAAAAAAATTCATATGTTTAGCTGGTGTTGAGGATTAAAGGGAAGTCAAATCTTCGACTTCCCGTTTAGAGGAACACTTTAGCCGTTTTTGAAATTTGCTTAACGCGATAGGATTCAATTGAATCTTTCGGTTGTAAGCGAGCGAGAGAGCAGAGTCAGAATTTTATTTTACTGGAATCTCTACAATTCCAAACAACTACGATGAAATGTTTTTGGGAACTTATAATAGACGGGGTTGCAAAAAGTGCACGAAGACGTCGTTCTTCTCCTTTTTAAAATTAGGCTATTTTACCAATTTCAAAATGGACTTTTTTCGTAAAACTTTTTAATACGTTAGCAGAGCCCTTATATTTACAGAAATCGACAACTGAATGCGCACTCACAAAATTTAGTCAGAAAAACAGTTAAGTGCCAAAAAAAAAAAAATTATATTCCAGAGGCAAGCTATTTTGTCAAATTTTGTTTACTACAACTTGGTTTTCAAAATGGATTGTTTTCTGTCCTCAAGCATGCGGGGGCCTCCGGATTTCCTTTCCATTCGTACAAGTAGGCGATTGTGGAGGGGTGCATGAGGTGAGGTTGTTTTCGAAAATATTACAAAATTATTTCGGGGTTAAAAACCATTTTTACTTGTTAAGGAGGCGTCCAAAAACAGAAAATACGCTTCAGGGCTGACATAAATCTTTAACAATTGCATCAAAAACCTTTGTATTCACCTTAGGGCACAGTGTAGTGTACAATTTTCTCAGCTGAAATTGTTAGTCCCTGCTTTTTGGAAGAAAATGAGGTAACATTGGCAGAGAACTCGAACATACTTAAATAACTCCAGTAAAAAACCAGATGAAATATGTTATTTCTTTTCCTCTTTTTTCAGTTCCGCTTATGATTCTGATAATTTTATACCCGACCCAAAAGAATTCGCTCACCTAGAGACCTTTTGCCCTAGTTCAATGGGTCAACTATCAATAACCTGCGGACCTGATGGGATACCTCCAATAATCTTTAAGTATTGCTGTAGCTCTCGTGCAGCTCCTTTGGCTTTTTTATTTCAAGCCTCTATTAACCAAAAAGCTTTTCCAAAATTTTGGAACATGGTTTCATAATCCCGGTGCACAAAAAGGGCTTCCGGGGAGATGTTACTAATCACAGGCCCATAGCTAAGCTATCTTGCTTGCCGAAACTTTTTGAGGCTATCATTTTCGACAGCGTTTATTTTAGTTGTAAACCTTTCCTAACTGATAAACAGCATGGCTTTGTTAAAAGCAAATCCACAGTAACAAATTTGTTAGAGCTTACTTCATTTACAAATAAAACCCTAGAAGTAGGAAATCAAGTCGACTGCGTGTACACTGATTTCAGTATGGCCTTTGATAAGCTTTCCCATAAGCTTATTACTTTTAAAATGAAATCCCTTGGTTTCCCTTTATCTTTCGTGGAGTGGATATGCTCGTATCTTGACGGGGGAACGTATCAAGTTATGTTTAGGGGATCGACCTCTAAAACAATAAACGCTACCTCAGGTGTGCCTCAAGGTAGCCACCATGGTCCTCTTTTATTCATTCTAGCCATTAACGATGTTGTTAGTGTGATCAAGAACTCAAATGTTCTGATTTATGCCGACGATATAAAAATATTTAAGTGTATCCACACTCTATCCGACTGCAGCGCTCTACAGGATGACCTTAATTCTTTTGTAAAATGGTGCTTCAATAATTGCTTATCATTAAACATATCTAAATGTTTTAGCATGTCCTTTTCAAGAAGACTTAATCCTCTCTCCTCTGTGTACACTATAAATAGTTCTACGCTGGCTAAAGTAAAACTGACAAAGGACTTAGGTGTACAATTCGCTCCAAATCTTGACTTCTCAATTCATATTGAGCAAATAGTCAACAAAAGCAACACCCTTCTCGGCTTCATCAAACGGTGGAGTAAAGAATTTTCATGTCCATTAATCACGAGTACCCTGTACACAACATTTGTAAGGCCACACCTTGAGTATGCATCCAATGTGTGGTCACCGTATTACTTAACACAAATTGACCGTATCGAGTCTGTTCAACGCAAATTTGTTCGTTTCGCACTTCGGCATTTATCATGGACTGATCCTCTGCGTCTTCCACCTTATAAGGACCGTCTTCTACTTATCGGCCTTGATTCATTACAAAAACGTCGGGAATTCTGTGGTATTGTGTTTTTACATCAGCTTATTGCTGGTAATATTGACGCACCACCACTTCTTAACCAAGTCAATTTTAGTGTAAAGTCTTTCAATTTTAGAAACTCAAACGTTTTTGACATAAAATACCACCGTACGAATTACGGATGCAACGAACATGTTATTCGGATGTCAATAGAAGCGAATGCAAACTGTCATATGTTCGATTTTGTATCCAGTAAACTGGCACTCAAACAAAAACTTTTTGGACGTGTCAATTCTTAATGTGCATGCTACGTCTTTTTTCAATACTCTCGTTTTGATTTGTATTTATTTTATAATTAACAATTGTAATTGAAATATATATTCTTTTTTTAATATTTGTTAAACTTTTTATTTGTGTATGGTGTTAGGCTTTATCTGTTTATATCTACTAACAACTAACACCACGCTAAATGATGACTGTGACAAGATGGGTATTACTCTATGAGTAACACTGTCACTTACAATGCTTGTTTTATAAGCAGTACTGATAGCGTTAACATCTTGGAGGCATTTTTTTCTCCGATCAATGACTCACAGTTCGAGGACATCGATGACATCGATAACAATTCTCGGAACGAATATCATATCAACAAGGGGCGGTTTGGATTGGCTAGTGCGCTCTCACAATGTGGCCCTTTAAAATCTTTTTTTGATTTCGATTTTAGTATTATTGTGTTTTGAAATAAAGAAGTCACGTTGCCGCATCGACCTTTCATGTACCGACCTTAATGAAATGCTCTTGTGAAAGCTGTTGCTTGAACTGAAATCCTTTCTGAAAGACTCTGAAAAAGTCCAGCACAAAGTCTCTCCACAACCATGTTCATTTTAAAACAGCATCAAGTCCCAAAGCGAAAGCAAAACAAATCAAGTTCAAAAGCATTTCCAAGTAATTCTATCGTTTCTTTGATTACAAAGACGGCAGCGGTCAACCGCAGTTTCAAACTTGAGAAAAGGATCCGGTGTTGTTTGTTGTTATTTATTTTCCCTGTGAATTTAATTCAATCACTAAAAAGTTTCTACGAAATATTTCCCAAGGAAAAGAAATCTGTGTCGATCTCCTGAGAATGTTTCCAAGAAAGAACGAACTTATTCAGCGTTCACTTTGCCTAATTAATTTTGGAACTTTCTCCTGGTAACCAAAACCTGGTCCTTTGCACATCACTGGAAAATCACATTTACTTGTTCGCCTCGTCCTCGGTTGTCCTTTGGATTATAGACTCTTAAAAATCTGCTTACTTCCACTAGAATAAGTTTTCTTATTGAATTCAATTGTAACACAGTCCTTCCGTGATTTAGGAAAATAATTGATCCTGAGAAATTAGAATCTACTTTTGAGGAATTATTTGTAGATTGATGTTTCTAAGGAACAAGAAGCAAGTAGTCCTCGAACACACTTAGTGGTCTCTTTAATCCTGCAACTTTATTTCTTTCCATTTAGTAACTGAGGAACGTAGTACGGCTTGAAAGGATAACCACTTTGATGAAGTATTCGCATGTGTATTCTGCCTCAGGAATCAGGACCAACTCGAATCCACAACACAAAGACATTTAAAGTGAATAGTTCTTCAAGCTACAAAAAAAAGAAGAAACCAATGATAAAGAGAAGCGAACTGAAATGGTTTAAATGGGAATACTTCCGGTTCCATGGAGGCAATGCAGACATTTCATTAAGTGTAGCCATACACTCGAGGGTGGCTTTGGTGGATTGCGTGCATTAAAGGAACACTGACGTGATGTTATGTTTGGAGGGAAATGCTAAAAAGTTTTCATTTCCCCGGTCTAGACAAAAGTAATTTTCGTGTACACTATGCCGTTGAAGGTTTTTTTTCGTCGACGTCGTCGTTCTCGTCATCGTTTAAGGATCCTATCCATTCCGGTTAAACTAAATCTCGAGGAAGATTTCGTAATTAGGGAAGAGAATGTGTGCATTCAAGGCGAGAAGAATAGTGAACTTCTTGGCGGCTTAGTTGGCGAGGAGTATCAACAAAGGAATTTGGAGCATTTTAATGATGATGGCAGCGTTTTATTGAAGGAGGCATTAGTCGAGCTGCAAGTAATAGTATAAAGGACTTACGTGTATGAAATCAATTTTCAAGATTTGTTATTCACTTTCAAGGACTCGTGGAGTAAATGGGCAAAAAGAGAGAAAGCATATGGCCTGTAGTATTTTATAAATTTTTAAGGTTCCGTACACTTAAAGGAAAACCGGAGAGCCCTTATGGATCATTTCGTTGTCCGTCTGTCTGCCTTTATGTCACAGCCCCTTTTCTCAGGAACGCGTTGAGGTATAGAACAAAAGTGAATAGCAAAGCAAATACAAAATCGATACAGTCAAAAGCTATACAGTAAAAGTTATGTCTACAATCTAGCCATAAGTTTGTACGGAACCTTTTTTGCGCGAATCCGACACACACTTTTTGAGAAAGTATTGGCACTGTTATTTAATTTTTTTGTTTGTTTTAATTAATGATTTTTTTTTGTTTATATGGTTTGAAGTCATTTCAGAACTATAACATGTACAAAGATGTGTATTTCAGGAATTGATGAGTTGGTTGCATAGTTTCAGTAGTGTCTTCGATGGTTGAGAAGTCATGCCCAATTAAGATAGTTCTATGAAAATTTTAATGAAATGATTGAACTTCCAATAGTGAGGGTATTACTTGTTAAGAGACACACTACCGTGTTTGAAATGGTTGAAATGGTTGACTCTGCACTCTTATCACCTTCAATTGTGTGGAACTTCACTGGTTGCTTACAGTTCTTCAGTACGAAGCTGATGCTTCCGCACGTCTTTTTTTGGTGCACTGTGCTAACTTCAAGTCTTGATCTGAAGCTTTCCAATTTTTTTTAACCATTTCTTGACGGTGTATCCGTGGACGTTACGCCAGTACTTATCCCTCGATATCGGAGATGTTTAATATCTCCGCCTTCAGTGTGCTCTTCCAAAATTTGGAGTTCTCTTCATAGCCGTGTAGGAACCGTCTTTTTTTTCGAGCTGCATTAAAATAACATCTTCTTCATCAGCGACTGTTGGTTGAGCCACGTCTTCTTGGAGTGGATATGACTCCTAGAGAATTTGCGGAACGGCTGATGGCTGTGTTGCAATAAATAAGCTGGTGATTATGGAATTGGCGGAACAGCTCTTGATGGCGGACAATCGGAAAACGGAATATAAGTTGAAATAATTACATTGTTTTCGCGCAGACTGCAAAGATAAATGGGCGTGGCACTCCTTGGGCCCTCGAGGTTACACCATATTCACTTTCGATGGCGTTGAGAACTGGACTGTTTCTCGGTCAAATTAGGAATTTAATTCCTTATTCGGATTTCAAAGTTTAAATCTGTGAAGGATAAAAATTAAAACCATAAGATTTTCGAAATATCCAAAAATATCAAAAATAACACTTCGAATTATTCACAGATTTTGCTCGGTGGTAAAGTGCTGAATCATCTTGAACAATTGATTTTGATCTTTCTGCTGCTATCATTTTAATGCTTGGTACAGCACCATTTAAGATAATTTGTGTATACCGCATGGCGTTAACAGTGCCCTCAGGCATAATAAGAGATCCAACTCCAATTGCGGTGATGCATCCCCACACCGTTACATAAGGAGAATGTTTGAATGTGTGAGCTTTGCATTCGTCGCTGCAGCGTTCCTCTTTAATACGACGAACTATCTGGTTCCCATCCGGTCCAATTAGGTTAAACTTGGACTCAACAGAGAACACCACATTTGAATAATCTTAAACAGTCCAGTTTTGTTTTTCCTTAGCCCAGCTGAGGTGCGTTTTCTTCTTCATTTTCCTGGTCAGTAGTGGCTTTTTTGCTGCTCTCCTTGCTAGCAAACCTATCTCTATGAGACGATTCTGGATGGTTCTGGCGCTTTCTTCAGCCCCAGTAGCTTCTCGGAAATTAGCTCTTTACTGCGATGCGGTTTTTTACATGTTTCATAAGCTAAGCCTCTTAAGGTCCCGCTCCTCCCGAATTTCTAAAATCCTGTGCCAATTTTTCTGTCTAATCTATTTAAATAAAATAGACAGAGTAAAAAAAATTAAAGCACTTTTGATCGATTATGTTTTTTTTTAATTTTATATGAAGATTCTTATAAAGAAAGGTCAATTGATACTAAGTATGAGTTTGTATATTTGAGGTAATTGTCAAAAATTCTCATCAGATTTCAAAAATACTTTCACCAATATTTTTAACGCACCTACACCTTATTCCGATTCAATTAAATGCCCTTTCGTTGTGACCATTTATGTAGTTAAAGTCGATGAAAAATGAGTTTTTTGAGAACGTTGCCTTAACGGTAAACTGTATTGACCTGTTTTCTAAAGAAAAGTTGTAAAACTCAAAAAGTTATGTAAAAAAGTCCACAATGACATAACTTTATGTATTAAGGTTAATGCACAATTTGTAAAAATAAATTGTCAAATAATTATAAAATAAAGTTTTCTTACACAACATTGATTGGGCAAAAGTTATGCTTTATTGCCAGAAGGCGACGAATAGACGTTTTTGAGTTCTACGATTCTGTTCTACGTTTAGGATATACTATATGCGCCGACGCAGTCGCAGTTGATCGAAATTAAATTATAAAAGCAATATTATAAGAAATTTATGTGCAAATAATAAAAGGAAATGGAAATAAGCGAATAATAGTTGTGAAATTGATAATGAAAACATAGAAAAAAGTAAACAGAGGGGAGTGAGAAAAAATAATAGTAGCGAAGTGTAATTATTGTCATACTCCTATTTTTGAAAAAAGTATTTAACCATCTATTCGAAGCTGCATAGAGTCATATAGCCTATAAGTTAATTCATAACCGCGATGAATTTGTGTACTTGAATTTTTGGTTCTGTTAAGTTGACGGTTCTTGTTCATAACGACGCGATTGTTGATGCCGAAAAACTTTTAAAGATAAAAAGATGCGTTAGCTCAAACTCAAAAGTAAGTGATAAAAACATAATTAATAAATAATTAACTGGTTCAGTTAGTAAATTAATAAATGCAATGATGGTCAGCACAGGCATATATTATTTTAAAATTAATAACTATATTAGGTAAATAAATAAATGAATAAAATTATCAAATATAGAATAAATATTTAAATAAATAAATAATTAAATAAATAAATAATCAAATAAATAAATAATCAAATAAATAAATAAGTAAATAAATAAATAATGAGAAAAAATAAAACGTCTCCTTAAGTTTTGGTATCCTGTCAACCAGATCAATTCAATACTCGCCCTTTTGTGCAAATATAAGATGGAATGGTGCCACGGAATATTTAACAACCTTTTTTAGGAGTATATTTTTCTATATTTGCAATTTTGTTAGGTTGGACTTTTCACAATTAGTCCAAACTACAAAATCATTCGAAAGATTTGATTGAAATTTGACTTAATATTTTAATAACTTTGTTTTCATTTGAGTGTTGGCATTTTTAATTTATGAATGAATGCAATATATTTATTGCTTTATTCATTTTTTTGTATTTTGTCCATGACATTGACTTTATACATTTATATTGAGTCAAGGGGAATGCCCAAATATTTAAGAGGAGACTGCCAGTTGATCAAAATATGAAAAATATCAAATTCGAGTTACTGATATTGCCATCCATACATTTTGAAACACCAACCTGACAAAGAGCTCTGGACAATTTTATACAAATATGACGGAAAAAGCTTTTGTTCACGCTGTGACTCCTTCGAATAATTTGATGGGTTGGCAATGATTTCTTCGAAATCCAAATTGTTCAGCAAATCCTTTTTTGTTTAAACTGCTCAGTTAGCTCATTTGCCTATAGATTTCTGGTTTTTCAGAATATATTTTTGCTTTTGGAATCGGTATTACTGTTGCAACTGTTGCAAGCATTTGGAAAGTATTACATATTAGGGCAAGCGATTATTAGAAACGTTTTTAAGACCTGTGTTTGGGATTATTATTTTTTTTTTATAATATAAAAATGGTTATATTTATTCGAGAAACTTGTTAGCGATATCCCTTTCCGATGCTTGTTTCTCAATTAAAATAGGACTAAGATTTAGGCAGAATTGTGTACTGTAAAATACGTTTTGGTTTTTAAGGGAGCACTATCATTTACAGAAATGAGTACATGCGTTGCGAACGATCCTGATATTTTTGTTTTTCACTTTACTTGATTAACATGTAGAAGCCTGTGGCTCAGTGGTAAGTGCGCCGGTTGCGTAGCGTGAGGTCTCCGTAAATCCGGGAAGGAACATTTGGTATTTGTTCGCCGCGCAATCTCACTCGAATGATTAATAATCCACCGAGGCTAACAACTGTCAAGATAAAGCAATAAACTATAGGTCCAACCTCCACCATTGACTTTCAAAGAGTTTTCATGTAAAGACTTTTATTCATCTATGAAAATTATCAAGAATAACAAAAAAGTCGATTGAAAAACGTCAACATCTTTTGATAGCCGCAGTTTTCGACCTCACTTTTGAAATGCATCATTGAATGATTCCTAATAACAAAAAATGTATCATTCTTACAACCGTCATCAAATGGCTTTGCTCACAAAGCTTGAACTGACTATATTTTTGAACTCAGCCAACTGTGTCTTGGGGTTCAAAATTGCAACAATTTTGAAAACCTTTGAATAAAAATCAACCTTATGAATGCGTTCCAGGATAATTGAAAAACATATCAGGTAGTATGTTTATCAAAAGTTTATTACCCTCTGCTGTCAGTTGGAATCCATGGAGCGTTTAGGTTACTCTGATGCATGTGAACTGGCAAAGAGTACCTTCTTCGAGTGCAGAACGTGAAGAGCTCCTGCATCATTTTAATTAACTTCATATCCCCGATGCATTCGTACATTTGAACAACCCCCAACCAATTAGCAATCGCGGAAACATCCACCCTAATTCAATCGGAGAAACTGCGTGATTACTGATTGGATGGAAGCTGTACAAGGAATTCCCCGAACTCCAAACACAAATGCAGAACCATCGATCCTTGTATGGACTACTTGTCGAACACACGGTAACTGCATGCATAATTAAGGGAGCTGCAATCTGAAAGCACATCTGCGACGATGTCGAAGTTGATGTTATTTTTTTTTCTTTCCCTTTCTTAGAAGCTCACCTAACCGTGAGTAATTAAGGACTCGCGTAAATAACAGCGCCTCCCTTATAAAGTCCCGTAGAAGCCCTTAAATTCAATAGCTCCATGAGTGAGTTTTTTTTCTTTTTTATTTTCTTTTAAACAAAAAAGTTAACATATTTTTTCTGATTTTAAATGGAAACTTTTTGAGCGGGTAAACTTTTGCAACATGAATGAGCTGCAAAACAAGAACACGCGGATGCCAGTGGTGCCAGAGTCGCGGTTGGAGTCGAAACCGCTGAGTCTTGTGGGGATATGAGTATGTGTAAGTTTTCCCAAACTATTCAGCGAAGCCGGTTGCTCGGTCTCAGATGTTAGAACACTAAATTATGATGTCGGTAGCAGGTACTAATTGAAAAAGTTTCCCCCATCCGATTCTCGATATTTTCCCGATGAGACTTTTAAACAAGGACTTGGAGCAGACGTCGGGATGTTTTTCAAATGTTTTCCTTTACAATTGGGAATCAAGCAACAGGATATGAAATTTATGGGATGACATTTCCGTTTCTATTACAATGACATTGCACTCGTGTAATTAATTTCGATTCATTCATTTGGAAATGAATTAAGATTCTGTTAAATTTTCAGATGTGCTGTGGCGGGTATTTACCTATGAAATGTCTTTTAGGTACTTACAAAATTTCCTATGGCATTTTTGAAAAACTTGTGTTTTGAAATTGTTTGCTTGAAAATAAACTCAATGATTGGATAAAGTTTAGTGGGCTGAATTGACATATTTGTTACGAAAATGGACGAAGTGCGATTGGAAGTTTTTTGGTATTTTCTAAGTAAAGTAATATGGTTTTCGTTCTGATTTTCCAACTGCTTCTTAAGCCCGTTTTCGAATATTTACAATGATACGGATAGCAGATATTTGAACGTTGCTTTGTTAAATATTATTTCCTTGGTCATGGCATAGCTTGAGAACGACTTTCCGATTTCAGTCGTCTTGTTTTTTTAACCCTCCGTTGTGCAGTGGCATATTAGGCGGTAAATGGAGCGTAAGGGTCTGTCCAGACCCATATACTACTGTGTCCAAAAAATAAGGTGACATATGAAGTTAAACTGCACGCGTCGAAGGATTTGGAAATTGTTCTTTCTTTTTAGGTTGGTAGTACTGTCAGTGACATCTATGTGAAATTTCATGTCAAAATATATTCATAGTGTTTGAGATACGCGTCGTTTTGTGAGCTGCTAAAAGTGAGTTTTTCGTTTTTTGCGATGTCGAAATTTATTGAGCAAAGAATTTGCATTAAATTTTGTTTGCGGAATCAATTTTCTGCTGCGGATACGTTGAGGATGGTTTAAAAATGTTTACAAGTGGTATAGTGATTTCCAAGCCGGCCGTGAACGTGTCGAAGACGAAGAGCGTTCTGGGCGACCATCAACCTCAACCGATGAAGCTCACGTCCAACAAATCAAAGATTTGGTGTTGAAAAACCATTGATTAACGATTAGAGACCTTGCTGATGAAGTTGGCTTCTCGAAAGGCTCAGTCAATACCATTTTGAAGGATGCTTTGGGCCTCAAGCGTGTCAAATCTCGACTGGTACCGAAAACATTGAATTTTTTGGAAAAAAGGCGTCGCGTTGAAGTGTGTGAAACAATGCTTTCCTACTACCAGGATGTCATGAAACGCATTACAACTGGCGATGAGACTTGGATCTATGCTTACGACCCCGAAACAACCGATCATTCGAGCGAATATCGTGCCAAAGGAGAGCCGAGACCAAAAAAACCGCGCCAAAGTCGCTCAAAAATCAAGGTCATGTTGACTGTTTTCTTCGATTATCGTGGGGTTGTGCTTTATGAATTCCTTCAAACCGGCCAAACAGTCAACAAGGAATATTATTTGAACGTTTTGCGTCGTTTGCGTAACGCTATCCGCCTAAAAAGGCCGGATTTGTGGAAAGACAATTCTTGGTTTTTACACCACGATAATGCACCATCCCATACCGCACTCGTAATTCGTGATCATTTCGCCAAAAACTCAACCCATATCGTTCCGCAACCACCGTATTCACCTGATCTGGAGCCGTGCGACTTCTGGCTGTTCAACAAGCTCAAAAGACCGCTCCGGGGACACTGTTTTGATACGATAGAGGATCAAGCCGCAGCGAAGACGGAACTGAAGGCCATCCCGGAAAGTGACTACAACCAGTGTTTCAAAGATTGGAAAATCCGTTGGCATAAGTGCATTGCATCGGGAGGGGATTACTTTGAAGGGGATGAAATTGATTTGGAAGAATAAATAAAGAATTTTCAAAATAAATACAATGTCATCTTATTTTTTGGACACAGTAGCATTCTTCATTTGATCTAAACGCTAATGTTATTGTCTTTGTTTATAGCATATACGTTCTCAGAGGTGGTGTCTTAACTCATAACGGTCAGACAGGCAGAATTAAGAAATAATGTGTAGGTAAGTTTCAAGAGTTTAAAATTTTTCCAGAACTTATTCTGTTTATAGGGACTCATATTTTCGAAGACTAGTTGAATGGTGACACATTCACTAGTGAAACTGTATTTGGAATTAAAATTTATCTGATTCCTTTGAACTCTGCAATTTCTTTACAAACTTTCCATTCCTTAGAAAACTTTTCATTAAAATTTGTGCTGAGCTATCACTGAAGCATCACCCAAGAATTATTATTATTATTAGTGTTATTCTAGTAGAAAATTGGTTTGGGTGCGAGTAGGCCTGCCCATACCATGAACTTCCCATCTCAAGATACAAAAGAAATAGGTTCTATTTTATTTGCCTACACCAAGAAATTCAACTAGGATAATGAAAAATCATTAATTCCCTAATCAAATGCATTGCAAACAAAAATATCAAATACATATATGTATTTTTAGCTGCCTTTGAGGAATACCATATAATCGTATATGTTTTCGTATTTTTTGATCATTTAAAATACGAATTGCGTATTTAACGTTGATATATTAACATATTTCAATTTGGAAATACTTTTTTTGTGACTGAGTTACATTTCTACTAAAAGAAAATTAGATTTTTAGTTTTACTTATATTAATATAATTTAAAATAGTTTTTACCGTTTTTTTGTAAATGATAGCTGGTTGGACTTTTTTTGTCATTAATCATTTAATTACTAACTTAAGGTGGCGTTAAAGTCCGCGTGGCATGGTATTTTATCCTTTTGGCTTAGTCCATGTCGCTGTACACCTCCTAGCATACAAATCTCAACAACGATTTGTCCACTCTCCTCCACTCACAGTCAATGCAGGTGGGACAAAAGATTACATTTTTCTCTCGGAACAACCTAAGGGGCCTTCATCCGCTGAAGTTTACATGCTTCTGCACCATATAGAAGGACGGCGATGATATGGGTCTTATAGAGCGATGCTTTAGTTCTTCGAAAGAGGGCTTAGCTTTCTTAACCAGAGGTATTCTTCATTTGATCTCAGCGCTGGTGTTATTATCTGTTTTTACACCGGAGCCAAGATAGACAAAGCTCTTACTACCTCAAAGCTATAGCTGTCTATGGCAGCATATGCTTCTTTTTGCCCTCTTTTGTTGACAAAATTCTTTTGCACTACCTTGCATCACTTTGTCTTAAACATTGTTTGACATCAAGTGGATCGGTAACGTCTTTGCCGACCTCAATTTGTGCAGGATGGCGGTGACCTCCATCGCAATCCTGCTTGGCAGGGATGCCAAACCTTGACATGACTTCATGAATCTCGTCTCTGTGGACGAAACAGACACCAAAACCAACCTTGAAATTGATGAAAAGGTGGTGCGTACTGACTTGACGCTCCTGGGTATTTTCCAAGATCTGCCGTTATGTTAATATTTGGTTTATGGTCGACTTTTCTGGTCGAAAACCACATTAATAAGGACCTATCAGGATGTTGACTAACTACTTCAGATGTTCACATCATACGGGCGGAAAAGATGTTAAAGGCAATTTTGAGGAGATTGACACCTCTATAATTGGCTTGCTTCCTTCAGGATTGGGCAACCAATACTGAGATTCCATTCATCTCGCATGCTTTCTTCTGACCATGTATTGCAGATGAGTTGGTGCATACTCCCAACTAAGTCATCGCCGCCGCTTTTAAAAGTTCTATCTTGCTATCTGTACTTCGTCTAGGTCAGGTAGATGGCTTTGTTGGTTCTTCCATGTCCTCAGCATTGACTGCAATTCAACTATGATATTTCCATTTCGAATTTTGCAGGCTTCGGTTTGGGATGTGTAACCTTGAGATAATTGTTTTTGCTGGCTGGTTGTCCATGGTTTGCGTTAAACGACTCAATGAAAGCATTTTCAACTGTAATATAGGACCAACGACCCAAAATCTTAGCCAGTCATCCCTCTTAGAGTATCCAACTCAACGTGAAGACAAGATATTTTAAATTTAGAGTTGCGAAAATCGATTTCATAACAACAACTTGTATTTGCTTTTGGCAGTTGTTTTTCAACTTCTTCAATAAAGTGTTATAAATCAGACAGCCAGAATTATCAAATATTATATAGCTTTGTTTCAAAAGTATTACATTTTGTAGGAACTCTGTTTATAGGGATTCATATTTTAAAAGTTTGAGGGCCAACTGCTCATCTCAACTTCATGTATTTTTGGAATTATTTTTAATCAATCAAATTTGTTTGATTGATTTTCTTTCGGAATATTAAGGCGTGATTAACTTTATGTCCTTTTTGAAAGGGTTCAAAAGTACATAGTTTCAATCCAGAGATTTACACCACCTCTTCCTTCCGAGCTGGTAACTGCTGAGCAAAGGATCTTTTTAGGTCTGATAAATATATGGCTTAAAGAGGATCACATTCAGTCCAGTTTTCTTTGCAGATTTTGATAGGATTTTCCACGCCGATTCCGAGAGATTTGTTTATCTCTTTGTCATTTTCTGGAAAGACCTCTAGGATTGAGTTCATGATAAGACACCACAATAGGGGAAAGCAAACTAAATCAGATTTTATGATTTTCGCCATGAGCTTCTTTTTGCTTATATATTATAACGATAAAATAGCATCAAGCTACAGCCGAGCAGGTTTTGAACAAAAAAACTGGTGGTTCCATAATTTTATAAGGATGTTTTCATGTGTCAGTGTTGCAGACGTCACTCTGAGTCTTGAAAAATGGAAAAGACTTACAGGATTCACATTTCTGAAACAATTTTCAAAGAACTTCCGTGGAAATTTGGAGCAGGAAATAGAGAAAGGGGCACATCAATGCATGAAATGGCATCAACTAAAAACTGTTTTAGTCTTTTTGGTAGTCTCTATAGTTAGTAACTTACTTAGTTTAGTCAATTGGCTAAATAAACATAAAATTGATGAAACTTTTGGCATTAAAATTGAACAAAAAAAAAATTTATATGAATTTGTCCGGAAACTTATGAACGGCAGTGTATATATTAATGCATATTTTTTTATCTGATAAGGTAGTTATAAACTATAAATTTAATTAATCTTGAACTTTTTTTATTGGAAAACTAAATTGATTTTAATTGAAGAAGTCAAATTGTCCCTTTTTTTTGACAGTTTTTTCGTCATAAAACTCAAACCACCCTGTGGAACTTAACCAAAAGCTTTTCAGGTGATCTTTGTGCACACACGCTTCTAATGAAACCAATTTGGCTTCGATAGCTTGATTTGTTCTCGAGTTAGGCTGACGAAAGAATCCGCACAAACGTACGTACGTACGTACGTACACACACACACAGACATCTTTCTAAAAATAATGGAATCCGACTACTGCGACCGCCAAACGTGGAGAAATGTAAAAATTTTAAATTTCGAAAATCGGACCGATTACAAGAACTTCTTGATGGGAAGTTAATAAGTTTTAAAATTTGTGACCAAGCTTTGCTTTATTTTTTTTTTGCAGAATTTAAATAGTTTTTTTCGATATATATATTGTGAAAGACCGCTTACGCCAACTCCTTGTCAAATGTATTTTCGAAGAGACATAAGGCCATATTTTTGCTATGGCCTTATGTCACTTTACAAAAGCGTCATACAGCCATTATGGCCTTTGGTCAATTTCAAGTTAGTTTACTTTTCTGATCAGGCAACAGTGGAGGAGGTATGAGCGAACTGATAAGTTCTAAAGTAGGTATGTGTGGGCATGCTGCCCCTGCAACCTGACTCATAAGCACATAGATGAAGGGATAAACGTGAGATAAAATTATTGGTGAAAATAATCTTAAAAATAAAACTGTGCAGTGCAATAACCCCCGAAGAATTAAGCCCCGCGGGAACTCAAGGGTCTTATTTCTATTTACAAAATGAATAGAAATAGAAAATCAAAAGCATTTATTTTTATTTGTGTTTATTTAAGCTTTTAAGTATTTAGCAAATGAAAAATTTACCCAAATTAAAAATGAAAAATTGAATTTATATGGAAAGCAACAAAAACAAAAACCGTTTATATTGGCGCCTGCCAGGCGACAAGTACATACCCCGAGTGGAGCGACGAAGTCGCGTGGTTTTGGAAGTGTATAAAGGCACTACATGTACACTTTACGGCACTATTGTAACATACGTAATATAGGAGATTACTCCCTTTCTTATACCTTCAATAAAGTTAAAACTAAAAATATAATGCTAATGCTAACTGAACAACACGTTCCACTTGAAACCAAGCTTAAGAATGCGAAGTGGAGGCATTTTTCCAAACTACCTGCCAATGGTCATTGAACAGTGAACATCATGACACTGTGCAATTTTATCCATGTGTTTTCACTTTGTCATCTATCTAAATTTTCCAAGCACTTCCATGGGAACGTGGATCATGAATTTGAGAAAGGTGCACATCAAAATTTGAAATGGACTCAATTTAACACTGTTTAAGTCTCTTTGTTATTCTTTATAGTTCATAACTAACTTTATGTAGTCAATTGGCTAATTGATGAAACTTTTGGAATAAAAATTGAACAACAAAAATATCATATGAATTTGTCGGGAAACTTATGAACGGCAGTGTATATATTTATACAATTTTTTTTATTTGATAAGGACGTTGTAAACAACAAATTTAATTGGTTTTGAAATATTTTTATTGGAACTAAATTTGACAGTTTTTTCATCAGAAAATTAAAACCACCCTGTCAAATTTAACCAAAATCTTTTCGGCTGATCTTTATGCACACACGCTTCGATAGCTTGCTTTGTTTTCGAGTTAGGCTGTAGGAAAGAATCGGCACAAAGGTACGTACATACACACTAACAGAGACATATTTCTAAAAACAATTGAGTTCGACTACCGGGACCTTTAAACGTGGAGATATGTTAAAAATTTGAACTCCGAAAATCAGACCGATTAAAGAACTTCCTTAAGGGAAGTTAATAAAGAAAAGTGCACAGAAAGTTAGTTTATTTTGAAAAAAAGCGTCGTGCGTTTAACAGTTGGCATTTTTTTATTCGTTTGAAATAAAATTTCTCAATGATTTTTTTAAGAAATTGAAAACTGTCAGCCACATTGACACTTATTGCGTTTGACAGTTCGCGCTAAATTCAAATAAATGATGTTTTTTTTAAGCGTATGTAGTTATTGAGCTGAGATATTTGTTAAACAATTTTTGAAAGATCAAGGTTCCAGTTGTTGCGAATTTGGGAATTAGGTCGTTTTATTTATAAGAGTTTACATATCCTAAGGATATGGACGTAGGAAAAAATAGACTTTATGTAAATTAACTCTTTAGTAAAAAACACAGCGGAAAAGTGGGATTTCCTAAATAGTTACATATACCTACATTATACAGTTAAAAAAAATTAAATTTCGTACAAATGTAAAATGGAAGTCTTTAAAAAAGAAAAGAAAAAAATGTATACCTGCTCCACAAAAACAAATTAGTGCTTTTGATTTACGGCTTTGAAAAAATTCATTAAAAAGCCGTAACATTGATGTTAGTCACAGCCGTAAGCAATTTGAATCAGAAAACTTATTGTGACTAACGTTTTCAAGCCAGTGCACTCGGACAGATAGCAAGTGTGGCCAGAGGTGAAATTATTACAGACGAAAAAAATGTTTATGACTTCTTAAGTTCCTATGCTATCGAGAAGTGAATGTGCTGAACTTTGGAAAAACCCTCGACCATCATCACGGCTTAGAAAAATTTATAGGAACACCAAAATACGGATTCGGTAACACATATACCAGAAGTACCTACATCCGTCAAAAACAAAGACATCAAAATACATGCCAAGTTTCAAGAACGCGAAAAAAGGAGGACTAGTAACTTAGTAAATATATGTAGAAAAACAGTATTTGTAAGGATTTTTTTGTTTGGGAATCCAATTTATTTAAATTATGAATGCGATTATCAAAGGATTTAAATTAAGAGTGAAACAAAACGTTTAAAAAATTTATATCAAAGCCACAAAATTAAAACGTCTTTCCTGTCCGCCGGTTACTCTGAAAAAAAAAAACAAAAAAAATCAATTTCTTTTTCCTTCTTTCTTCTTCTTAAATTTTTCTTCTTGATCTCCTTCGTCTTCTTCTTCTTACAACCTTACAGGGTGATCCTACATATATACTTACTTCTAGTAATTCACACATCGAAAGGACGTTTGCTGAGCCCGCAGACAAGCCAACGTTAGGACATGATGTCGGGTTCGCTGATGTTGTTATAAAAGCTTTCTATACTACCAATCACACTTTTAAATAAATTATACAAATTTTGTTTTAAGGGTGAAATTCAAAATTGGTTCTGTCTGAAAGAGTGCAAAAATGTAAAGTCCATACGAGTTCCTCAACGTTCTGTGGTAGGTCCGATGCTTTTTTTTATAGGTATTTATTCTCCATTTTTGATCTGTGCTCGCTGGCGATATGTGATGTTCTGAACTTCGGGTATAAAAAGTATTCGGGAGATGATTCAGAGTACACGCCTCTTAAGAAATATGTTGTGAAAATTTTAAGAAAGTAGAGGGGCTTTGAAGTTAGTAAAGATGACTTTTTAAAGAGTGGAAAAAAATGTTCATGGTAGAATATTTTTAGGTTGTTAAATTGCTGTTAATTTCAAGTCGCCGAAACTTATGATCACATACATTCCCAAAATCAAAATGATTTTAGTGTTCTAAGAACTTCTAAAATTATTTGTGAATGGGCGCCTGTCAACTTAAGCTAAGCAGTCAAAGGCATAAACAACCTCAAAATATCGTGAGGTAAGAAGGCATATTAATTTGGACAACGCCGTGACCATTGATTTTAGCGTTGATTTATGAATGAACACTGTTTCCCAGAAGTACGAGTAAGATCAAGAAAGATTCATAATAATGAACGAGATTTTTTTTTGAACAAAAGTCTTCACGATTTCTAACGTTTTTAAGTTAAAAATATTTTCATCGAAAAATCCAAAGCCATCTGAATATAAATTTTAATGAGACGAGATCAGTTTGACAGTTTCAGTTTGCGATTGACGGATAACACCCTCGGAATAGCCCTTCATTTATTTATTCATAATTTAAAATCTATTAACAGAGATAAATCCTCCACATTTAATTGGTTTTTGACAAAATAGTTGAGATACAATTTAATCGCATTTGACAAATTGAAAATGCTTTCAGTGGTTGGGAAAACGATTTCAATCTATTGGTACATATTAAACCGATACAAATGACTATAATGGATTGTTCTACAACTCCTAATGTGGGGCATTATTAAACCGGCCCGCCGACCGACAAACCTAAAATGGGGGTTTGAACATTGAACATTTTTGCTCTTTTTTTTATAAATTTAGTCACAAGGATTAATTAATTATTTCAACGTATTTATACTTAGTGAACACTATAAATCGGAAATATTCGAGGTATATTTTAAAGCTTTTGTTTCGAATCGAGTGGAGACTATATTCGTTTAAGGATATTTAAAAAATGAGAAAATCGTATAAAATTTGTATAATTTCGAGACAAGAACCTAATCGTCTTTCCTTATTTTATTTTTAAGGTTCACTTTGTTGTCTGTCTATCTGTTACCATGTTTTTTCTCAGGAACACACTTTAAATACGTTTGCCCCTTAAGGCTGTTAAAAAAAAATCAAGCTTCTAAATCGACGCCTTGATGGCGGTTATGCTGCATATTTTGGTACTCGCAAGGGGAATAAAAACCTATGGCGAACTTCCCATTGTTCAAGATCATGAAATTTGGCAAGAAGTAAAGTCTTTTAGCACAATCACTCCAAAAACCGTAAATTTGTACTTAAATAACTCAATAACTTAATTTTGCGCCAAGAAGAAGGTTGTAAAAGTTAAATTTAAACTTGGAAAAATGTGAAGTATTCCGCTTTTTTTGATGCTGGCAAGAGAACCAAAGCCTTAAGGGTTGCTCTTATAAACAAAAGCGAGACCCAATTTCCGCAATGGACAACCTATTTACAAACCTACAAGTTTGTACGGATTAATGTGGTATGGTGGGTTCTTCAAATACCTCCCTTAAATTGTCCTAATTCATGGTTTCATCATATCATGCAACATCGGTGAAAAAGCAACGTCCATTAAGGAATCACCACCATGCTGAGCTATTTGAATCACAGCATCCAAAGATGGAAGTTCTGCCACTCATCATGAAAGCCTTTCGCTAACGAAATATCGAGACCGAACCAACCAATAGCAAATGGCCTCGTTCATTCTGATATCAGGAATTCAGATGAAACATAGGTAGAATTTAGACAGGAAAATATGGAATTATCAAATGGGATAGGATCACGTCTGAATGCAAAGTACGTGTGATCGTATTAAATTTTTTATTTATTTTTATTAACGTGATTGCTTAATAAACTGTAAGATTTAAAATCTTATAAGGTAGTTTAACAAAGTAGAGCTATAGTAATTTTTACAAAATAATAGATTTGATATAATTAAGAAAGAGTTCAAGTAAAAATTACGAGATATACATTTACAAATTTTCAATGAAATAAGATTTTAAGGCCTTTTTCAATCTTGTTGCGTGTTGGTTTTCTTTAATGTTCCGTGGCAAAGAGTTCCAAAGACGGAAGGAATCAACAGAAAATTGACGCTCAGATGTTAAGAATGTATAGCGAGGGACAATTAGTTGACGAGATCTATGCGAGGTTACAGATCTTATCCTGTGAAAACAGTACTATGGTTGACGAGAAAAGAGTATATCTGAAAGTAAGATCAAACTTCGATATTCGAGATATTTATCAAGAGGCACGTGGTAAAACTAGAAATATTGTCATATCTACGAAGACTGTAGATATACTGAATTGTTGCAATTACAGAAGATCTCGCAACCATATAATAGAATAGGAATGACCAACGTCTTCGCAAGAAGCAAGCGGGTTTTTAACAGTGTAAAAGACTGAGTTACCCGTAAGGAACGAAGTACGCCATAAACTTTGTCGACGAGTCCATTAACATGGTTATTCCAGGTCAAAAAGCAGTTGAAAGTACCTCCGAGGTACGTATCGGGTTTTTCAATAAGAGCTTTTTTTTTAAAATAAAACAAAAACGGTTTTGGATATCAATGAAATTCTTTATTCCTGTGAAAGTATGTTTGATGTTATTATGTATGGAACTCGATTTTTTTTGCATGGCCACCACAGGCACGCTTGCATAGGTCCAGACGCTGAACGCAATTTTCGACGGTTTTCAAGCATAAATCGGCCGATACTGCTGCAATTTCACGTTCGATATTCGTATCAATCGTCGCTGGTTTGTTGGCATAGACCATAGACTTGACGTTGCCCTACAGGAAATAGTCTAACGGCTACAAATCGCGCGACCGAGGCGGCCAAGCGACTGGACCGTTTCGTGAGATAATACGTTCTCCAAACTTGGTATCCAAAAAATTGATTGTGAGATTCGCTGTGTGGCTTGTGGCGCCGTCTTGTTGGAACCACATGTCCTCCAAGTTCATATCATCCAATTGGGGCCAAAAATATTCGGTTAACATTGAACGGTAGCGATCCCCATTCACAGTAACGTGCTGGTTTTGATTATCACGGAAGAAGTACGGCCAAATGACGCCGCCGGCCCATAAACCACACCAAACCGTAATTTTTTCGGGATGCAATGATGACTCATGGAGTACGTGTAGATTGCTGCCTGACCAATACTTCATATTTAGTTTATTGACGGAGCCATTCAGCCAGAAATGAGCCTCATCGCTGAAGATGATTTTTCGATGAAAATCCGAATCATTTTCAAGTTGTTGCTCAGCCCAATTCACGACAATACGACGCTTTTGGTGGTCAAACGGCTACAGTTCTTGCGTCAATTTAATCTTGTAAGGATGTAGGCCAAAATCATTTTCGCAAAATTCGCCACAACGACGTCACAGAGAAGCCCAACGCTTGAGAACGACGTGTGAGAGCGGCAGCAATATTCCCGACACTACGGACACTTCTTTGTCTCACTGGCATGGGAACATTTTGTACTGTGCCTGTGGATTCAAATTTTTCCACTAGACGTTCAATTGTTGATCTGCTAGGACGATTATGATGACCATAAATTGGACAAAAAGTGTAATGAGTCTCTCGTCACTTTCACAGTTTGCATACCGGAGGCTTAACTGGCGCTATCATAAGATAAATCCAATATTCAGTGAGCGTTACGGACAAATGATACCAGATTTTTGATTCCCTGTGGCAATAACAACTGTCTTAGATTTCCTCTATGCGGTTGCACACTCATTTATTTATTGAAACGCTACCAAGTGCAAATCGGACACGCACGCAGAGGGTTTCGTACCACCGTTTCATTTATTTTAAATATACATTTCGCGCACTTCCCAATTCTTTTCGCAAAATGGAGTTGTGAATTTAAGAAAAGAAAGAAAAAATATTATATAGGGACCACCCTTTATTTGTAACACTATATTTTTTTTTTATTATTTTTTGTTAAAGTGTGTCCCTCTTTTACGGTACAGAAAATAAAGACCCGTGGACTGCTTATCCGTTGGCACCTTTCAAAATTTACTCAGTTTACAAGGACTCAATATAAGTTAGTTGCGAAATCGATTTTTCGAAGCCCAAGCATCAGACTACAACCTTAAAACCGCAACCTCGTCTTGATGAAAGACGAAGAATGTGATTCCGTTTTATGCTCAAAATAAATTCATTCTTTTATTCCCCTCCGCACCGCAAGGTGAAAACATTTAATCCTTACGTTTTTACATCGCTCCAATTCGCTTCTGGTTCTTTCAGAACATATGTGAGCAAGGCAGAGACACGATGGTGACGGTTTAACTTTATCCTGTCAAGCAAGCACTTTCAGCATCCTTGTCATCCCTGCTAGTCCTTTAAGCTCATAATTATATTCAACATCAGCAAGCAACAATCAAACAAAACCGCATCCTCTTATGCCTTTTACTATTATCCTTGATGTCAAATGCACTTAAATCTACTTTTGATGCGGTATCCTTATATGTACAAAGAGCACACATTCATTTAGCTACACGCACACACACATCGTTATCCATCGCTTAACTTTCCTGCGAGACAACAAAAACACAATTTAATTTTATTTACCAAAGCCACAAACATCGCAGGATATATAGCAAAACGAAGGAAAGCCCGTCAAACGTTATTCCTGTAATAAAGCGCGAGCGACTGGAAAACCAAACATTCATATATCGGCTTACAAAGCGGCAATATCGTCGCGTCGTGCACAAAGGATACATTTTATTTAGCGCTCGTGAAAAAAAGGATGTCATACGGATAGCGTTGGCAGGGCTTCGACTCAGTCACATCATATCGGAAGAAACCGCGATTCAAACTTTTATGACGACTTCGAATCAGGGATTCACATTTCCCGCACGGTCGCCGCAGCCGTCACCGCCGACGCCGCCATCGCAACCATTCGAATACAACGCAACTTTTTTGCGACAGAGCTCAAAATGACGTTCACTATTCCTTTTCCATCCAGTCTTGTGTTTTCATAAGCAGGAGAGGCTCCCCTGTTAATATCCTAACAAGAGCAATTAAAACTTCCATAGATCCGGTCGGAATGCGGGTAGGTACTCTATCTCCTTGTTGCAGCCAGGACTGACAAGGACTCTTTAACAGTTTTATGCAATCCGCTTAAGGCAGACGTTCGTGGTGTCAGGCTATGGAGGATTCACTTTTCTGTTCACTTAAACGATGCTGATGATACTCGTATTCACTCCGCAGCATGACCTCGTGCGATGGACATCGTTGGAAAGACCAAGAGGATTATTCTCGTAGAACGCCTAAGAACAACTCCTTGCACACGTTTTTCCCTTGTCACTCGTCGTCATTCATTTGCATATTTTCTTCCTTCGACGACAAGGACTTTGGCCATACTCGTATTTGTTGATGACGGCGAATGGCGATGTGATTGGGTGGGCAAACAAAGTCTTCGACGACAGACACTGTGAGTGGTTAGGACGCTTCGCTTGCATTGGAAATGGGTGTGGTGATTTGTAGATTGCATGAATGGATAGTTTGTTGGAGACGTGCTTTTCATTTAAAGGATCAAACAGAGTGGCTCGTTTAATGTATTCTTGGATATGGAGTAGCCAGGAAATATTCAACAAGAGCTTTGAAATAATTGAATTTGTAAATGTCGCTTGTTTTGTTTCACTTGAAATTTGCATTAATTTAACTATATTCCAGATTTTAGTGATCATACAAAAAGGTGAGGTTAGCCAGCGTTTTTCATGCACAGTTGGCCTATTAAGATCCAACGTTCAACTACTTACAGATTTTAGAATCTGTTCCGATTACTACAAAAAATATGATCCAAATTTTAACCAGCTTAGTACAATCCAAACAATGTGGATACCAGAGTTGTATAGTGAGTTTAAATCATTTAATTTTCTCCAAAAATGTTGAATTGTTTAAAACATTTGAAATCACCTTTCATTTAGTAGTCATTTATTGGTCATTCATTTTAGTCTTTGAAGTCATTGAAGTCATTTTGAAGTCTTTTGCTTTTGATTGAGCAAATTCGAAATATGAAAAGAGCTTAAAATAATTCATTTATAAGTTTGCTTGTTTTTGATAAACAAACACTTAATAAAATATTAACACAAATTTTTTGAAGTATAATAAATCAAATAAGTTTCCTTTTTTACATATCCTTTTTTATTATAATATTTTTCAAGGGTTAAAGTTTGTACTTTTTAAGATATGCACTCATCCGATTTTAAAAATTCTTCCACCAGTATTAAGAATGGTCTTTGAGAAATGATATACGCTTCATTAAACCCGCTTAAATAACAGAGCCTTTTGTGAAGACCAATTTTTAACTTAAGCCTGCGAACGCTGCCGAAAGAGACATTTTTAAAGAAGAATTGAAGAACTCAAAAGAACGTCAAAAAAGTATGTGTTAAGGTTAAAACACAAATTGTTAAAATAAGATTAGAAAATGTCTAAATATTTAAACTTTTCAGGAAATGACAATGATAAATATTTTCTAAAGAAGCATCATATTTAAAAAAATATATTTGACTTAGACTTCAGGGTCTGACTAATGGAGTCCTAGTTTGGTGGCTGGCACTTCGGACTAAACAAAATCTGGCTAGAATAAGTGGAATATAAGGAGGGGCATGCATCTGTTTTACGGGTGCACTCACATCAACACACACGGCTATCCTACAAATGTTACTAAATATTCTTTCCATGGACAAATGTATATGGGAAGCTAAATGCTCCGTATGCAACCATAAGGCTGAGAGAGTGTAACCAATGGGAAAAAGCCCACAACAAAGGGCACATGGATTTACCTCAAAACTAGAAAGATTCCAATAAAATCAGACTACATGATATCTTTTAAGGACATTGGAAAAAAGCACAAAACAACTATCCCCACAAGGGTTGAGTGGGTAAGGTGTGCAACTCGAATGCGTCTACCAATGGCAAATTATTATTTCCTCACAGTACCCGAGTGACCAACTCTTTGTAACTATTTGTGTATGAGTCGCATATAAATAAAAGCCTTAGGAGTTTGTCCAGAATAGTATTAGCTTACACGTAATGTTATCTCGACCGTCTAGATACTTTTTGGCATTTGTGGCGGCATCTTCGGCCACCAGCTTAGACGATTTGGAACTAAGATCTGATGACAAATTTAAATCTGACGGAATAGGAATGAGTGGAAGATCATTATTTGAAACCGGAGGAGACGGTGGATTTGGAGCTATTGGAGCCGTAGGAAGCGTGCAGCAAATTATCGTAGTACCATCCCAGTTGTTAGTACGGTGCCAGTTGTTCAGACCTTCCAAACAGTGTAGAATGTTCCGGTGGTGTCTTCTTATCAGACGGTTGGGTATGCTGATGGCTATGGCGGAGGAGGCTATGGAGATGGATATGATGGTGGTATAGGATGAGGTTTTATTGGAAAGAAAATTTTTGGTATAAGTTTAGAGGCGGATTTGGCTGCACTGGATTTAAATGAGGTGTTTGACTTGTCGGATAAATATATGACATAAAATGTTTAAAAGAAGAACATAAATAAAAATTTGAAAACTTGATGTTTTTGAAGTGAAGTTTTCCTTTTTGCTAATCTTGTCGTTAGGGATCCGAAGTGTGGCAATTCTTACATCCACGTGGGATTAGCCATAAAATTGCTCAGTTTATTGAAGGTTGAAGTCCTTAATTACTAGAAAATTAGACGCGTATTCACAGTACCTTCAAGTACCTTCTTGTAGAGTTTATTTAATGTAGACGCCGAAGAAGACAAATAAGGTCTTGAGAAAAATCGTTGTTACACTCTGGCGAAACGTTTATTGAAAATATGAATTTTCGTGCAGATTCCCTTCAACTCTAACTGAATCGTGTGCTTAGACCTTCTACAGAGTGCTTTGAGTATGGAGGGACAAGGTCGAAAATTATTTAAAAAGATCTGATTTACGAGTCTCGCTCAAAAACCTAATTAAATAAATAAATGACTTTGCCGGCTTTTAACTAAAGAGTACTCGACACATTAATCGAAACAATTGGGAATGCTGTAAAATAAGTCACGCAGTCTACAAAGAGCTCTCAAAGTTAAATGTTCTCATTCTTTTGCCTAAAATAATAAAAGTGTTTTAATCTTAAAAAAGTAGTGTTTAATTTATTTAATTTTATTTCTTACATTATTCTCTCAAAAGAGAAAATAAAAGTTGAGCGTTGGAGGATTCAACTCCCTCAAACGCTTGTCTAAAATTTGACGTCAAATTCGTACTTGAACTCTTCAAAGTTTAATTTAGCATTTTGACATGCTGATTTTCGCAGGACACTTCTCAAACATTCTGAATAAATGAACCATAAGAGGGCCTAATGTTAACTCTGATCACTTTTAAGTAGCAGCTGCACCAAACATTTATAAGAAGGTTCAACAAAGGACTCCTCAGCACACAGCAAATTACTAGAGCCTACAAAAATCATCTAAGCGAAAGAGTCTTAAAGGTGTCATTGTCTATCCCAAAAATAAGATTGAGTGCGATATGCTTTGCCCGCGCCATGAGTTTCCTATCTGATGACAAAAGAAAATGACAACAAAAGGTACAGAATCAAGTGTATATGAGAGGGTGCCTGAGTTACCCTTAGCTGCAGTGTTTTCCAGACAGAAATAGCAGCTATTCAAGAGGCAGTCGTCCTCCGCCAGCTAATGACCCCCGATGGACGGTAGTTCTTTTATTATTTACATCGATAGTCAGGCAGCTATAAAGGCTCTGGAAACACCTTCGATCAAGTCCAATATGGTAAAACTCTACCGCTTATCTTAAAGGGAGATAGCGCACAAACGCAACCTTACCCTATGCTGGGTGCCCGGGTACAAGGGTATTCCGGGCAACAAAAGTGCCGATGATTAAGCAACAAAGTGTGCGAGTCTACCGTTGGCACATAATCAGAACAATAAAAGATTTGCTTCTGGAAAACGCCCTAAACATCACCAATCGAAGATGGGGGGAATTGGACACCTGCAGATCTTCAAAAGCAATGTGCCCTGCACTAGATCCAGCGAAAACTAAAACTCAGCATGAACTTGATAGGAAGCGTATTAGCAAGCTAGTAGGCTAGTAGGCGTCATTGCCAAATTGGCAATCAAGGCAGAAGACTTGGAGCGCCCTTACAATGATTTCTGTAGATGAGGAGGAGGAGTAAATTGTACTACTCTACGTCGATACCTGCCCGGCGATTTCTTTTGAAAAAAACGTGCAATTGCGAGTCAAACACGTACAAGAAGGTTTCCGTACTTCCGAACAATATGCAACACTTACTTTTTTTTCAATTTTAAAAGTTTTCACAGTCTATTTATTGGCGTAAAACTGAGTTGCAAATTCTTTAAACACGTCTCTTGTAAGAGAACCCTCTTTATTTTTTATTATTTTTATTATTTCTTAATTAAGCGCTTATAGAAGTACACATTTTATGACAGACGGACGAACGGACGGACGTTGGCACACATTGGGTGCGGCACCCTAAAAAGTAAACCTTCCGATTTACTATGGATCATTAATTCATTGAACTCAATTTTTCGATACATCATTGATGGTCAAGTTAAATATTCCGCGATCAGCCTGAACTGTCTCTTATCCGTGATCGACGATACTTTTTCCTAAAATGGAGTCAATGCCTTTTGATGCGAGGTCATCAGGTCATCATCTTTATTGAAGAAGAAGTAATTGTCAAATTCTCATTTAATATCTTTGAAGTTGGCGATCGCACAGAACTCTATCCGTCAACCAATCAATGTCACTGCACAGGCCTGCCTCTTAAGCTATGGCGAAATATACTCCTACAGTTGCACGTTAATCAGTTTTTCGGAGCCTTTCAACTTAAATGAGGAGGAGCTTTTAGCTCTGACGCATTTTGCAATATCACAGGTAAACAGGAAACAGTTTCATTACATTCAAACAGTTTCAGATTGCAATTGTTTTGGTTCCACAATCACGTCTAATGCATCCATGTTCGCCAACTATTGGAGATACTTCCTGCACATATTCATGACACGAACTTCAAAAACCCATTTTCCAACAGACCGCAATAAAAGGACATTTGCGAGAGCAAAACACCATAAAGGTTCAATCCTGATGATGGGATAAGCCCCACACCACAGACGTCAGCGGTGCCCATTTCAAATTACGTTGATTCCGTTTGCTTCCAAACAAGGATAACAATTGCTTGCAACCAGAATTAAGGGATTTATCCTTGCATCCAAATCTGTTTGCTGTTTGAAATCCGTTCAACAAGTTTAACGCTGTCCTCTTCGGTATTTCTTTACCAGTGGGGACTTATTCTTTACGGCAGGAGAAGCATGCAGTTAACCCCTTCCGTAAATTTGGACAGCCATCAGCAACGATATTTTTTATTCACCCCATACGACCGATTCAGGGGGAATAAAGCAGGCAAAACGTTTTTCAAGCTCTGCAACGCCCGAAATGTTGTAAATGCAAGCTTATTTTATCGTTACAAAGGAATTTAAATATTTGGCGGGTGACTGTGAAGCTGGAGTACTTTCAAAATAACTAAGGAATAAGAATGAGAATACATTGGAACTATTGCAGCTTAAGTGTCAACTACACTTTTCCTGCCAACGATGTATCGCGTTGCCATTAATTATGAGGACCTCGACAGTGAAAAATGAAGCTATTGGCGAATCTATTGTTTCTAAAGTTAAGCCAACGAATAAAAAGTAACAGTTTCCAAACAACGACGAACGGACGAAAAAGGATTCCATTGTAAATGGAAACTGACAGCTGGATAACAATTGTTTGTGCATATCCGTACTTTGTGTGTTGAGAATGAGCTTATCATTTCTTTCGTTGCAGCTTAAACTGTGCATGCATTGTAGCATGGAAAAAGGGGAAAAAATAATGACGCTGTCATTTTTCACGGGCACTTCAATTCATCAAAATTCGCAGAAGACAGCGTTATTTTCAGCGTTAATTTTGAAACCTTGGAACCTGTTTAGACGATTACTTTTGAGTGCTCCATGACGAGAGTTTGAAGGTGAGAGGAGTGAGCGGCAAGGAAAAGCGACAGCCACGAAGAAAATATAAAAATTGGGATGGGTAGTAACGTTCCACGCCCGAAATGTTCCGTTTCTATTCCATTTTGTCATTTTATTTCAATCGTGGAGTAGTGTGTTCTTGGACGAGAGAAGAAATAAATGCTCCATTTCACTCATTCCACACCTATTCTTTATCAAAGTAGTGCAGCAGTGGGCACCTATGCGAGCCCAGTATGGTGGAACATAATACAGAGTTTTCGAAAGAAAGGGTGGTGTTAATAAAAACTGACTTTGCTAAAATATGAAGCAATTGCTCGAAAAAGTGACAGTTTGTAGCATTTGCTTAGTTTCGTATGATAAAAAACTAATCTGAGTAATTGCTATGTTCGAAAATGGCTTTTGCTGAAATTGGTATGAATAAAAGGCATAAAACTGAGCATTTGTTACGAAAATATCAAGTATGCTATTTAGGTGACTAGAAGCATTTGCTTCGTACTTTTGAGGCATAAATTACGTGCATTTGAAGTGAATTGTTGTGCGATTTTGGGTTTCCGCGAGTTTTCTTTAAAAAAAAGCTAATTATTTTAATTTAAAATGGATTTGCATATTATACCACTTTTGCCGCTTGTGGTTGCAAATGAATATTAATCGTCCAAAAATTCCTCTGATTTTCATTTATTTTATTTAGTTTTCCAAATTCCAAATAAGTGTGAATATTCGTCGTCCAAAAATCCTCCGATTCCATTTTCATTTTTTTTATTTACTTTTCCAAATTTCAAATACACAACCAAATGCAAAGAAAAAAACTTTTTTGATAGCCGCTTTGCTGTCAAATGTCAAGCAATTGTTACGTTCGAATGTTCGAACTTGCTAAAGTAAAGTAAAGTCTTATTCATACGAATTCGAGCAATTACTTTCTGAACTTACTTTGCTACGAGACTTTACTTCGAGTAATTGCTAGTTTTTATTAAAACCACCCAAAGTGCTTTGCGAGCTTGCACGCGATTTACAGAAGCGCTTATTCCGACTTTCGGCATGAGCAAAAAACAAAAGGCTATTAGATGCTTTCGGAGTGTCTAGGATTGACAACGTTATCCTGGGCTTTATGAGGAATCATTTTGTGTGATCGGCAAATGTAATTGAGAAAGAACTTATATCGGGATTGTTTTATCCTAACACATAGCACCTCAGGCATTTTTTTATTTAGACATGGCTGCTTCTTGGACTCGAGCAATGTTCCCACTTTATATCATGCTTGAATAGTCCTGTAGAGCTCCTTGGTGGAATTACTGTATGAGCGTACCTGAAAGAGATACACTAAATAATGAAAGGCTAAATCACAGCTAGTACTGGCGGCTTGATTGGGTAGAATGTTAATAATTTGAAGTAGTGGTAAGAAGTTGAAGGAAGTTTTAAATTTAATGTTTAAGAATAACAAATAAAAAAAATAAAACAAGTAATTTTTCCCACTTTTTTATAACTTATTCAACAACATTTACACAAACATTTTAGTTATAATATTGTATAAAGACCTATTCAAAATAATTTAAATTTAAATTACGTTATGAGCACCGTCATTCATCGATCATTAATTTTGTACATAACAATAGTTTATAAGTATTGTATTACAAGTATTTTAAGTGGAAACAAAAAATAAGTGCTTGTTTATTTATGAATCAATGCATTTTTTTAACTATCAATAAAAAGATTTATTGGTAATCCACTCTTACTATTGCTAGAAAACCAAATAATTAATAAATTTATTCATCTATTAAGGTACAGCTAAAAAGATGTGTCAGTAAATAAGTTCAGAGATATACGATTTTAAGGTTCCAATTTTGCAAATCACGCTTTCAGGATATTTGTAACTTTTTCAGCATTTTTGATTTCTTTGCAAACCAAACCGAATTTTCAAAATTGTATATAACATCTCTTATCTAATTTTGTGCTTATTTTGCTTTTGACTAGGTTTACTTGACTAAAAACCCTTTCAACATCGCCATTGGAATGTGGCAACCAAAGCTGTTTCTCTCACTAGATCCCGATAATTACTGATTTCTATCCACAAATTTTTGCAATGGTAGGTTTCAGAAAAAACAAATTTAATGAAGCACTTAAAATAAAATGAAAGCACTCAAATAACGTTCGAGCACTAAAATGACATTTTGGTCACTGAAATCAGTTTTTGAGCACTGGAATTAACGCTGAAAGTACTAAGTTGGCAACGCTGGTCACAAAGCTCCCAATGCGACACAGCGATAAAAATTGGCTTATTCCAAAAGTTGGGTTTGATGAATTCGTATAAGCTTAAAGCGTCGAATCGATAGTTGTCACTTTTTCCAATCGGTTCTGTTCCAGGCAACCGTTGAAATTTTAAGGAGCACGTTTGTCACGGTCTCCAAAAATTCCAGCAATCCAAACGTTTTTAACAGATTTCTTTGCATAGCTAAATGTTTCTAAATTTCCCCTAAACACGTAGAATGACAGCTCTACAATGAGTACAATTTTGAAGATTCGGGAGATTACGTGTTGCCGTGGTAACTTTTCCCGTACTCAGTTTAATTCTGCTAAGGTTCACTTGAAAAATCAATGGAAAAATGTAACAATTGGTTTGTTTAATCCACTTTTAAGAAACCATCTACCATTCGTGTTGCTGACAGCGAAATTTCAAATAAAGACAAAGTTATACAGCAGCTAAATCTTTATGTCCCAAGCAGCATGCTGGTGGTCTGTCACTGCAAGTCTAAAGAATTCTTTTTTTTAAACTTCTGTGTTATTTTCTGTGATGCGAAATGCCTTCCAACAATTTTCCCTATAGTTCTGTAAAACTGTCCTATTTGTATGCCTCTAGACTTCTGGCATGGGTCTTAAGCCATCCTTCTACAATTCCTTTTACAAAGATTTATAGTAGATGTAATAGATTAATATGTTTTTATTTATTGTGTACAGTTTTTAAAATCACGACTGCAAATTAGACTTATAACTAATGTAACATTTTATCGGCTCAACAATAAGGGCCCGACGTGTTCCTCATGGCATATTGACATATTTTTGGTTTTTTTTTTTTTACAAAAAGGTGTAACAATGGCGATTTATTCTAATTGTTGACTCTAATCAATGTTCCAAACATTTTGAAAATTTTTTTGAATATTTTTTTTTTTTTTAAGTTAAAATTTTAAAACTTATTACAGGGTCCTAACCTCTGTTATACCGGTTGTCTGCCTTATCGTAGAACGATGTCTCGTAGCGATTTACGGCGTCCTCAAATCTCTCGTCTATGATTGCTCATGGGCTGAGGTACCTAAGCGCAGGCTCTAAGGTCTGCTGGCTTATATTCCTGAACTCTCGATTTGGATGGTCCTTTAATTTGTCGAGTATCCTCCCGGAAAACTGTAGCATGTACATATGAATTGGCGTCATGCAAGCATCATTCTACAGCTTCGTGTTGCTCAAGTATTTCAGCGTTTTCAGATTTCGCTAGAGTCCTGTAAAAGAACGAAGTATCCTTCCCTCCATGAGGCCTATTTTCTTCATGGTTATTGGTGACACGGTGAACCATATTTGGGAGTCATAAGTTATCACTGGTCCTATGAGCTGCTTGTAGACCAGAAGTTTGCTTTTTTTTCTCAACCCGTTCCTCTTCCTCGGCAGTGGGTTAACAATATGAAGGGCAATGTTGGCCTTTTTCATGACGTTGTTTTCATGGGGCGTTAAATTTGAACCGCTCATTGAAGTTGATTCGCAGGTATTGGGTCGTGACTTGTCGTACAATTTGTGTGTTGTCCAGGAGGATTACTTTGATTCTGCGACAGCGTTTTGCAAATTCTCGTCTTCCTCTAGTTGCTGTCGTTGGTGTTCCGTTTTGCTGCTGTTAACTTTGAGTCCCTACTTTGAGTAGCAATCAAAGAGCTTCCTGGTCATGGTCCTGGTGGTCCTGGATCCTTCGCGCTAATATGGTTGGTGAAAGCGATGCTGTTTTCGGATCGTTCTCTGGCTGATCTGCCGTATAGATGTTGAACAGCGTTGGTGCTGTTCTTCCTCCTTGCTGGACACCCCCTCTTAGAGGTTTCATGGATGAAGAAGCATCAAAGATCTGAACAAAAAAGAACCTATTTGTTAGTGAACTGAGGATTATTCTTACCAAATGTCTGGGAAATTCCATTTTCAACAGCTTGTAAATGAGTCCGTTGATCCAGACACTGTCGAATGCCTTCTCAATATCCAACAAACAGGCAACAAATGTCTCTCTTTTTTTAAGTTCGGGGGTGATTTCATGATTCCATGAATCCTTTTACATTCCTAGAGGGCTTCGTTTATATGTTTGATTAAAATGTGTTCCATGTTCATCTGAGGCGGCATCTCTGATCGCCCTCTGGTAGTGTTGCCAATGGGTCTTCTGCGCTGGATGTAAGCCGAAAAGTATCTTTTGAGAGAAATTGAAGAGCAGACCAGCGACGTTTGATATCTTCATGACAGTTTTCAGTTTTTTTGTAAGGAGAGACACAACCTTATGCGAACCCAGGCGAACCTGACCCTTATAATCACCCTGTTGAAAAAGATCAGAGAGGATCGCAACGTGATCAATTTGGTTGATGGATTGTTGAATTGGAGTCAGTTAAATTTATTAAGTGCCTTAACAGCCTTAGTCCGTTGTCGGAGGTGAAGGGGTTTACCCCAATTATACTTCCAAAAATATTTTTATTGCCGATATTGGTGTGAAAATGAAATGAAAAATGTTTGATTTTACGATCGTCACTAGAGCGTCAACTGTTTCCTCTCTTGTATCATGATTGATGTTGGAAAATAAAGCCATTATGACGATTGATATCAAAGATTCTTGCGCTCTATAGTGTCCCTGATCACGAATCCAGCGTTGTTGTTTTAGAGCCTTGACGTCGTCAACGCAATGAACGTCTCAATTTTTCATCCACCCGCTTGCCCCATTTCACCAAGGAACACTTTTTTAAATATAAACATTAAATCAATTCTTCAAACCGTAAAAAGTGAACCTTTTAAAATACTCATCAATCGCATCAGGCAAATAATTAAAATTTTAAAAACAGAATCACGGACTTAACGCCGGATTCGCATTTATCCGCGGCTTACCATTGACTGCGTCCTTTTTTTTTTCGTTTGTGTCCTCCCAGCAATCTTTAATTTATAGAATATTTAAGTTCCTGCAGCAAGTGGACGATTCCCTTCGCACCTTCTCCCTCTCCCCATGGATCTGTTCAAGGTAATTAAATGCCAGTTTACATTAACCGCCATCGTACACGCTCTCCACTCAATGTTCGTTAATTTTTAATTGAATTAAATTTACGAAAGATGTTCGTTGGAAATACATGAAAACATATCCCTTTTTTAAAAAAAAAAGCCTTGATTTGATGTCCTTGGGCTCTCTCAATATTGATCTGTTTTCACTGTCAACTTTTATTTATAGACTTTAAAAGCCATCGTAAAAAAATAAATAAACACCATAATTCAAGGAAATGACACTCTCATTCAACAATGTAATGCTTACCATTTTTTTTTTCAACAAAATTGTTGCTGACATTTTTCCAACTATTAAAACGACCCTTGCGAAACCGCAGGAAAATGAGAAATCATCTTTTTTGAAATATTTAACAGCGAATTGCCCGTGTTCATAAATAAAAGCGAAGCTCCCGGTTACATGGATCCATAAGTCAAAAGGACTGCCACATCGTCGCGTCCTGGATACTCATTTCCTTTTCCGTAGCGTAACTTTGCAACGACTTGCACCAGAAGTTTCCATTTATTTTACACTTCGTCACCCCCGAGGTGGAAATTTGCATTTCTATATAAATTTTCGCGCTTATCTTAGTCTAACAACAGAGCAGCGAGCACAAATAAGTTTGCTTAATATTTAGCGTCCATAATGCAGGACAAGGTTGTGAAGGGAAAGGATCAAGCTGCTTTTACTAACTTGATACTTCCAGGAAGGCTTTAAATTGATGCAACAATATGAGTATGTAGCCTGCCCGCATTTTACATAATAAACACATCGCGATGCATTGTGACATTGCACCATAAGGATTAAGATCCTTGGGCCAAAACGAAGGACAAAGGTGGTGATGTTTCCCCTTTGGTCAAGTGAAGGGTTTTAAAAAATTGTCAAGGAAGTCGTTAAAAAAAAAGTGGAATAAAACTTTAATCCAATCCAGAGGTAATTCAAAGGTTTGAAGAAAGTTCCAATGCAAAATTTTCGCAAAACGAGTGAAGGCAAAAAACAAGTTCATCCGAACTTTATCATCTACGTAAGCTTAAAGTTGGTACTTTACTGCAAGTGTTCTAAGAGAAGGATGAACGTTCCAGTTGCTCATGAAAGCGGAACATGATTTACGTTTACTTGAGGATTATTCAGGTGCCTTGAAGCAGTTTGTTTTTCTTTCATTTTCTAACTAAAAGAACTGCCGACATTTGGGAGTTGTAGTGACACTGGCACTAAAGGAATCTCATTTTTTTTTACATCATATTCAACCCCAGAAGCAAGAATCTTATTTGCTTTTAATGCAGACAAACACTCTTGATGCGTTTTCCTAAAGAGTCAAGGAAGGATGCACTTTTTTCCTATTGCCAACTTAACCTTTGATGCGGGTCATCTGTATCCATAGCCATATAAATATTGGTTACGGAAGACGTCTGTGAATAAAGGGCTCTCGGATAATTGTGTCCAATGCAAATATATTCGTAGGCATCCATCTCTTTTAGTTCATGGGGGAAGGACTCTATTTCCTCCTCGTCTCTGCAGGTTCTGCAAAAGTCGTTCCATAATATACTGAATCGTTCGGCATCGATGCTTGTACAGCCGGTACTTTACCTTATCAATGATGATCGAGTATATTAACAATTTCATCGACCAGAAGAAGTTTTGTAGAGGTAAGAAAAATTAATTCCTCACTTGTAACCTGCTTATTTGCATTCATTCAATTCGCAGTATTTTTTTGTCATTTTTTTGAAAACTTCATCGTGCCAGTATTATGCCTTCGCCGCAGTGCTAAAGACAGCATCTTCTCTAGCGATTATTTTGATGAAGCGACCTGAAAACTCGAGTGTTATAGGCCGACAAAATAATCACTAGTGTCGGTGATCGACCATTCAAGTGATGGTTCCGTGAGATCAGAAAGAGAAGCAAAGGTCTAAAATTAACGTCAAAACCCCGATAGCTCCGGAAATCTGTGCGGAGTTCATCCGATTGCGACAGAGTCAAGCGGCTAGATTGAGGAAGAGAACATGAGGATTGGATAGTAACCGACTGTAAAGGGTTGTTTTTTTTAGGGGTATACAAACTCAATTTGAAATAAAACACTTGAAGCTTATGGTTTTGTCTATGATATTAGCTTAACATAATTTCATGTTTAAACTGTTAAAATATGACTTCAAGCATGTGTGCGCCACGGCTACCTCTGTTGCAGCGCAATCATGAAGTCCAATTTTCAACAATTTTAACATGTCGAATGTTGGCTTCAAATTGTGCAACGTCGGCATAGGTTTATCGGCGTAGACTAGTGGCTTAACAAGCCCCAAAAGAAAATAATTTAAAGGTGTGAGATCACAGGATCATGGAGGCCAACTTGTTGAAACCAAAGCTCTGTCATGTCAATGCCATTCAACTGAGGAACAAAGAAGTCAGCGGTCACGGTAACATTTTAGCCACAATCGTTCTTAAAGAAATATGGGCCGATGATTCCATCATGAAAGGCCAGCCCGATAAAGGCTTCTGCGTTTTTTTCCACTATAAGCTGCCCAAAAATGGGCGTTATCGGTGACAAAATTTTGGGTGGAAAATGAGGATCATTTACCAAACCTACGTCACGTATAATGGTCACACGGTTTCAACTCTTACACAAGCTGATCCTTATAAGCTTTTAAGCCAACATCGTACCGTAAAACCTTCCACAAAGTGGATAGGCAAAGCTTCATTTCAATTCGACTTATCCAACTTCATTCTTACAGTTTTGGCTGTATGGCAAGGAGCATTGTCATGTTGAAAACTTTATCTGCAAATATCCCCAAATCAAAAAGTCCAGCGTAGAGGGCTCAAATTTATTTTCAGAAGGTAAACTTCTGCACTGATTTTCTCATCAAGGAAGACCATTCTACGTTTTTCATCGGAGAAGCATTCACAGACCATCATACCGCAGTTTTGGATTGATAAGATGAATACAGAGCTCAGTCTTTTCTTTGTTTTTCTTCGCGCAGGAATACTCCCATCTTCAACATGCAGCTTAAATGTTGTTTCTTCGGAAAAGATAACAGTGTTCCACATGTCTTGCTCTTGGTCCAATTTTCACGGGCCGTTTCCTCACCGCGCTTGAAAATTATTTCGACACTGATTATTTTTAAGATCCATCGAAGTCTTGAACCGATGCCGACGGCTTTGGAGCACCAAAAAACGATCTTCCATTGGGGTCGTCTTTTTCGGCCTCCCTGAGCCTTTCTTTCTGCTGGTGGTCCCGGTCTCACGATATTCTTTTAAAATTCCATGCCACAGTTTGTTGAGCAACATTTAGTCTTTTAGAAATTTCTCGTGTTGTCAAATTGAGACGTCAAATTGCACCTCTTTTTCATAAATAAGTACATCGATTTTTATGTACTATTTGAACGACGTTTTGCTACGTAGGGCAAAAATAAACTCGTAGCTCTCATAAATTTTAAGAATCGTGCCCGAAAAGGTCAATAAAGGGTTTGATCAAAATTTTTCGAACAACACTCTATATGTAAAGAAAGGCATCATCACTCCCTAGCTGATGAAACAAGGGGAGGTAATGTCCTAACAGGGACTCCACACTAAGGAGTCGCATCGTCTCGTGGGAATTAGTGATGAACAAGATCCTAAAATCTAGTCGGACATACTCGACGTAATTAAAAAAAGGGTCGATAGAAAACTGACTAAATGTCAAGACTAGCAAAATAGTCTTGCTCCTCTTCATGACAAAAACCAAGTGACTTCTATGTCCTCAAAATTGTAAATAACAATACTTGAAATTGAAGACAGTCTCTAAAGCAGAAGGGGATGAGTTGGTAAGGTGCATTCACTTACTCATCTGCAAACTTTGGTCAGATGAGAGTTTGGCCGATGAATGGAATCTCAGCATCATTTGTCAGATCCTAAAAAAGGACACCCTCTTCAGTACGCTAACTACAGATGTATAAGTCTCCTGAGCATCGCGTATAAAATTTTCTCTACCATATTGTATAATCGCCTGAAAGCCTTCATAAACAGCCTGATCGGTCAATATCAGTGCAGGCTTAGGCCAACAAAGCCAACAGCCAGTTGACCGAATATTTCAACTGCAGTAGATTCTGAAAAAAACCCAGGACTTTCAGATTGATTCTCACCATCGTTTGATCGATTTTCAGGCTGCCTATGACAGTATTAATAGAGACAAGCTGTGTAGCGCATTGTCTAGTTTTTGACATCCCTGGAAAATTCGAAGAATAACTCTTGCCAATCGCTGTGTTTCGATCCTCTCTGGAACAGCGAGTGATCTAACGAGTTTTCACTCGTTGATACTCACCCAGAAAATTCAACAGTGGAACAGCTTTATTCGACAATAACTTCTTCTGTTCTTCTTTGTTGTCTTTGGACGTAGTGTACGTAGTGCGAAAACGATTCATCGTGTTCCGAATAACTTGCTCATATGGAAGATTATTTCTACCGTAAAATGGACGTAGCGTACGATTAGTTTGGCGAACCGAACTATGGTTTCTAGAACATGTTTGCATAATTTGCATGCGCTCTTCTGGCATTCATTTATTCATCGTAAAATAGCAAAACGTTTTTATCACAAATCAACTTTCATCTGTCAATTGATAATCTGGAAAAACAATGTTCCCATATAAAAAACCAAAGCTGAGCTAATTTGACCAAAGAATTTTGAAAACAGTGTCCAACATTGAAAAATGAAGCTTCTGAGATGACCAATAACATTCGGCACCATCACGAAGTTGATCGACAAAATTCCTTGATTGACGGTCAAAAACTGCACGAACGAGGTGGATTTTTCAACAAAAACTGAAGTTTCAGAGTTCTGTTGAACACACCCTGGAAACGAGTGTGAATTGTCAAATCCTCACGCGAGAGTCACGCGAGAGCTGTAGTATTAACTGTCTGGCTCCAAGATTGGAAAGCTCTCGACGGCAAAGTTGGGTATAATTTCGACGGCAAACTTCGTAAGACTAAATTGAGTGATTCAAAGAAAAAAAAGGCGCAATAATTTCTTATTAAGTATTGTGATTGAAATCAGAACACTGATGTAAAAAAGATATTTATTTAACCAAGAGCTTTGTGTCTATAAAATTTTTCAAAACCGGAATCCTGTTTGATGAAATTAGCTCTTTCTGGTCAAAACACCAACCAATGATTTGAAATGAATCTGACGTTGGCTGCATACAATCGACCAAACAAAATAATCTTGTGCAAAACACGAGGAAATATTTTCAAAAAGTTATGTGCTTTAGAAGAATCAAAAATATTATGGCTCTGATTTGCTTTGTGCTTCGGTCTCTGCACGTTATGAAAAAAAATCACTTTTTAACGATTTCTGCTCCTGTCCGAATCCTATCCAGGAAAAAAGGCTTTTCTCCAATGGAATCGTTATTGGGAATTTTCGCAGTAAAAAGCCGCTTCATGCCCTTTGAGCTTTGAACTATGTGGAAACTACTCTAAAGAGGTATGCCAGCAGCAGCCATTAATAAAATTCGAAATAGAAAGCCAGTTGGTCAGTCATCGTAAAGTGGTTTTTTGTTTTTTATATGTGAAAAAAAAGGAACAAATCCATCTACTGCCAGTGGACTTGTTGGGATTGTTAATGGGATCAAGCTCGTAAAATTTTCAAATAAACGTAACGTTGTTGTCAAAGACACATCAGAGTGAAGCATTCGCGTGAGCGGATAAATCGGATTATGCTTTTATGCTTCAGTGTAATATTGAAGGCGGCTAATCTGATTGGTACCACAACACAGATTTGTGGCCATTTGAAAGGTAATTCAATTGAAAAATGATGTTTGGAAACTGTGAACATAAAAATTTTCAAAGAAATAGGTGTGCCTATTTTGTTAGTAGAGGTGGTGTTGTTCCTTTATTAAGTTCTGGTTTAATTTAAAAATGTATAAAATCCTTCCAGAACTATTTCTTTTTTTTCGAACGTTTATTTTCCTTAAATTTATTGTTAAAATAACTTGCTGAAATAATTGAAACAATTGAAAAGGCAGGATCCTACTTAAATAAAATATAATAGTACGATGTCCAGTGAAATGATTTCGTTTCCGAAGTGTTCAAATTTTAAAGTAGTAAATGGATTTCTTTTGTGTCGCAAAGCTTGACATAAGTAAGAGGTGTTTAGCGATATATTCAGACTGAATTGGTTTGTAAAATGTTTTACAATGTCTTCAAACAATTAACGATTAAGACAATTGTCGATCTTTATTATTCTTTAGGGGGTATTCTAATCTAGAGGCATGAATACCATACCCACGATTTCAACCCTCCTAGCAATCTGAAACCAAAAAAAAAGGTTATTAATCTGGAATTATGTCGCAATGTCTGGAACTACGGAAAAGTTGGAAAGATTTATTTTTCACAAAATGGCGACTGCCTGAAAAAAAAACAATTTTTGACCGTTTTTTTGACTGTTTCGAATTTAAAAAAAAAATAATAATAGAAATTTGGGGATGGGGATAGTTCCAGACATAGACAAGTCTATAAAGAAGACTCTCTAAAAAATTTGAGGTAAATCGGTCCAGTAGAACCTTAGAAATCGTATCGAGTATTGTTTTGAAAAAGACAGTTTCGAGAAAAACGCGTTCAAAGTTTCGCGTAAAGTTTTTCGCCGTCTAAGTCATGAAATGATATTGTAGACTTTCATTTATTCAATCTGCCATTCGTGCTTCATCCATCGGACCTTCCTCGACTTCGAAAAAACTATTTTCCGCGGTTTCTCTCTTCATATCGAGCAGCGCTGGCCTCCTTTGATGCGTTGGATACTCGTATCTCGGAGCGGTCAATCCGGGCATTGCCTCGTTTCACAGCAAATCAATGAGCTTCCGGTCCAATTTCCATTCCCATATGCACCATCATTTTTAAAATAGGAATGAAGAATTCATTAAAAATACAAGCAGCAATTAATGTCGCTATGTGAATCATCTTAGGTCCGGAATGAATTTGTTTTGGATCGAAAGTCCAAATCAAAGAGTTTAGAGACTCATTATTATTTTGAGTTTTTGCATTTAAACCCCAAGTCAATAACTCCTCTCATGATAAACTCTCGTCAATTGGCTTTATAATTTCCAAAACTTCATCGCATGGAGGAGGATTTTCGTGGTCAAACTCTTGTAATGTACCTTCGGGTTAGAATTCAACTGTTAGCAGCTGGACGTAAGTGAGCACTATATGTAAAAAATACAAGTCACCTTGCAAAGGACAAAAAGTTTTACTGAGAAATATGGATTCAGGTATACGGAGAATCCCTCATGTCTTTTGTTCGATTAGTTCCGGCCGAACCAGTTTGGATGCCGGGTCAGCAAAATACCGAGATCTCCGAAAATAATTTGAATTTGAAAAATCCTCTCGTAGATATATTCTTGAATAGTTGAACTTTGAAAACATATTATAACAAAAAAAAATCAATTTTTTTAAATTTCTAGACTAGAATATCCCCTTAAGGTTCTTTTACAATTACTTTTTTACGCGTTGGCCGCTCAAGCTCGTAAGTTTTCGTACACTCTTAAAACTGTCAAGCTTCTAATAAAACCTTCAACTGTCAAGAATCAATGATAGATTAATGACCCACTCAGACTCTCTTTTAACATGAATTTTATAAGGGTAAGGGGTGAGGACTGCAACTTCTGACAAATTTTTGATTGATGCATGATTGATGCATGATGGAAGACAGTTATTGTTGACGTTTTTTTTTTTTTGGAAACGACTTACAAAAAGGGCTTTTCAATGACGACTTGACAGCTTTTTTATTAAATAAATCGCAAACCATTTAAAATATTTCAAAAACTTTATTATCGGATTGAAGTTAAATCAAAACATTAACAAATGGAATTCGACTTCGTTCAAATGGCCATCGCGGGCGCGTTTGCAACAGTCGATTCGTTGGACCCAATTTACGATGACTCGGCCACACACTTCGGTCGAAACGGCCGCTATTTCGCGTTCAATGTTGACTCTGAGCTCTTCCAGTATCGTCGGCTTGTTGGCATAAGACAATAATTTAACGTAGCCCCAAAGAAAATTATCTAGATGCGTTAAATCGCACGTACGAGGCGGCCAATCGACTGGGCCATTTCTTGAGATAACAAACTCATCAAACTTACTCTTCAATAAATCGATTGTAAAGTGTGATGTGTAGCTTGTGCCACCATCCTGTTCCGAGAACGCTGGTCGATGAAAAAATATGGCCCAATAACGCCGCCGTTATGTTTTGTGGATGAAGTGCTGATTCATGAAGCATATATGGATTTTGTATATTTTGCTAATTGACGAACCCAAATGAACCAAAAATGAGTTTCGTCACTGGAGATGATTTTGCGATGAAATTCATCATCTTGGAGCATCTTCTCCAAAGTTCAATCGGAGAACATACGTCACTTCAAATGGTTCATCGGTTTCTGAGTCAGCTTGATCTTGTAGGGGTGTTATCTAAGATCCTTACGCAAAATACGTCAAAATGTGGTCTGAGCGATGCACAATTCTAGAGAACGCCATGGAAATGAGTGATTTGGATCGTTTGCTACGGTCGCCTGAACGGCAGCGGTAATTTCGACACTTTGACCAACTCACTGTCTCACTGACACTGCAACATTACGCAACGAATATGTAGACTCAAATTTTTGCTCTAAACTTGATATTGCCTGCCGACTAGTGTGAGAATTACGACCGAAAATTAGAGTTAACGCTCCTAAAGTTGCAGATAGTAATGTCTGCACACGATTGATTCAGGAATTAACCAAGAAAAAAATCTAATCTGGAGCAAACAAATCAAACATGTAACCAAAAATAAACAAAAATGGCATAGCATTTCTACAAAAGGCTAGGGTAGGAAATTCATGCTAAGCTTCTGGTCCTGAAACACCTTTTTTAGGGAAAGATCACATATGCAGCATTGGCACGATGGACAAAAACATAAAAGCCCAAAAAGCAGAAACTACAAGTAAGCTGCATGAAATCTCGAAATCTCGAATAAATCGCGAAAAATCACCATCCGCCTCAAAATTCACGACAATTTACCTCGAAAAATTAATCTCTCTGGACTTGATAGCTTCGTAAATAAACAAGTTCAACTGTTGTGATATGGCTATCTTGTTAAGTCGTCAGCGCTGAATTTTAGGGGGCGCTTTGTATGGAAGAGCAGAAAATATTTATTTAAAACATCTAGCAACTGGCTACCTTTAGACAGCTACCAGCCTGCCTGCTACCAGCTAGCAACTGGCTTTGATGATCTCAGCAGTCAAAGTAGGATTTCCGGAAAATAACCTTTATGAAGTATTGCAGTCATTCGTTGTTCAACTTCCTTGTTTAAATATGTCAACTTGTTTACCAACACTTTCGATGAATTCCATTTAGATTCGCTTGTTTTCATCTTCCTTAATTCCCATGCTTTAAAACTTAAGTTTTAATCTGCGCCGCGCTACTATTCCATTCAGGATTGTAAAGGGTGATATTTTTACAGCTATAGGAAAGTTTTTCAAAAAAAAAACACATAAAATTCAGAAAAATGCATAAAGTCTTTATTTGAATCGATAGTACAGTCCATATAATTTAATGTTTGAAGATTATTTCATGCAAATGTTGAACTTGATTGCGCCTCAAATGGTCCATCCGCTTAGTCCAATTTTGGCATACTCTTTCCAACATTTCGGCCGATATCTCACGAATAAATGCTTCAATGTTGTGTTCCATTGCGTCAATTGAAGCGGGCTTGTCTGTATAGACATGAGCTCTAACATAGCCCTACAAAAAATAGTCTGAAGGCGTTAAATCGCACTATCTAGGCGGCCAATTGACCGGTCCCGAACGTGAAATAAAATGTTCACCGAACTCGCCTCTCAATAAGTCTATTGTTGCGCGTGCTGTGTGGCATGTGGCACCGTCTTGTTGAAACCACATGTCATGCAAGTCAAGCTCTTGCATTTTGGGCAAAAAAAAGTTGGATATCATTTCACGGTAGCGCTCATCTTTGAAGAAGCACGGTCCAATGATGCCACCAGCCCATAAACAGCACCAAACTGTGACTTTTTCTGGATGCATTGGTAACTCTTGCAGAGCTTCTGGCTGATATTCACTCAAAAATCAACAATTTTGCTTATTAACGAACCCATTGAGCCAAAAATGAGCTTCGTCGCTGAATGCAATTTTTCGGTAAAAAAGTGGATCTTCGGCCAACTTTCCAAGAGCCCATTCACCAACAATTTAACGTTGCGGTAGGTCGTTCGGCTTCAATTCTTGCACCAGCTGTATTTTGAAAGGCATCACACCTAAATCCTTCCGCAAAATTTTCCACGTTGTTGAGTAACAGAGGCCGTGAAACTGACCATAAAATGGAAGAAGCGCGTGATGAACTTTCTTAACAGTGCACGCATTTTGATAATAAAATTCAATAATTTGCAAGCGTTGTTCGTTTGTAAGACGATTCACGGTTAAATTATAGACCAAGCTGAAGATGTTTGACAATGAAACAAAACACGAAACGTGCGTCAGCTGTTTAAACCAGTGTTGCCAAAAAGATAATAGCTAAAAAATCACCCTTTATAATGAGCAACGTACCTCCCTGTAATGGTACTATTTTCGTACTGTAGGGTTGTTGATCGTTAGTTATTTAGTAATATATATTTTGTCAGATTTGATTTATCCAGCATTTTCTTTTATAAACCTTAAAAGTCTTCAATATCGATTACAGGAGCTGGGGGGTTAAACCATATCTCGTCATCCTGATTTATTACTAGAGTAATATTGAGATCATTGATGTTAAAACTCGATAAGAACAAAGCAGACGTATAAAACTACATATGTAAACAATTTTCGGTCTTATGGCCTAACTCATCAGTTGTCTTTTCATGTTATTTAAATTTTATAGGAATGTAAGGTAGGTAAGGAAGGTAAAAGGACCAGAGCTTTTTTCGTTAGCTTACATAAGTTCACATGTCCATCCTTTGCAACAACACTGTTTGGGTACTCTACTGTGACTCTGAGGGAAACCCACATTACCTTACATTCAGTGGTCCGCCTGGGGGTTAATGTATATATTTTCGGATTTGCTTAGGCATGCTTTCTATTTCCCCTGTTTCTTTCTCCGCTGCATCTTGATGCGGATTCGTTGCCGTGGGATGAGTGTAGATGCTTTTCTGACATTGATAACAAGGTACAACAATATATTAAAAATTAATTTTTCAATTATTTGAAACATATGTTTCCTTAAACATTTGGCATTCGAAACGCCAAAACTCATAAGTTACATCTGAGGTACAAGTTTCAATAAAACAGCGTAGAATTTTACTGCCGGGCGCGTAATGATGCTACTAGGCTAACACGTCTAGCTTAAAGAAATTATTTTGCTTCAAAGTTAAATGTTCATCTTACAACTAAAAAGCTCTGGCAAAATATTCAGATGCTTGGTATGCCCAAAAAACAGAAATCGGATTGAATTTTTAGTCCGAATGATCTAAATGAAGTATTTTTATCTTATTCAAAAAACCAATCCAATTTGGTTCCATTTGTTGAAACATCTGACCAATCCCCTGACAACTTTGATTTTGAGGTAGTAACAGAAAATGAGGTTATGGAAAATATTCTAACACTCAATGGTATTCACCTCTGGTTCATAAAATTAATATATCCACATATCCACCTGTACATCATAAATTTTTCTTCAACATCTTCCACTTTTCCGCTTATCTGGAAAAAGGCCAGAATAGTTCCTGTTGCTATAAAGACCCAACCAACCCAACCAATTGATCACCGTTCTATAAGCATCCTGCCATGTCTATCAATGGTCTTGGAGAAAACACTAGCAGCACAGATTATTGTACATCTTGAAGCGAAAAGTCTCTTATCGCATTACTAGTCTGGTTTCAGGCTTTACAGTAGCTGCTCGACTGCTTTGGTAAAAATTTTGGACGACTTAAGGTTTCAATTCGATAAAAATCATTTAACAGTCTTATGTTTTACTGACTCATTTAAGGCCTTCGACAAAGTCAACCATAAGGTTCTGGTTAAAAAACTAGTATCGGGCTAAGCGAAAGGGCAGCAAGTCTAATCGGTAACTACTTAGCAGACAGAACGCAACGAGTTTGTATAAATACTATTTTTTCTGAATCAAGGGATGGTTTGGCTGGAGTTCCGCAGGGTTCTTTTTTAGGTCCTGTTCTTTTTTGCATATTTATCAATGATTTACCAAATGTGTGTAACCATATTTCAAACCACTTGTACGCCGACGACATTCAAGTATATTTATCTAGACCAACTGGCCTTTACCTTGACCTTAACCTTACACTTTAAGGACGATCTTTATTGCATAATAATATGTGTGGCACATCATAAAACTCCAAACAAAAGTTCGTTCGTTCATTTGTTCGAATGAATGTTGCATGAACACTTTCCTCAACCGTAAAAAATTTATTAATTTCATCTTGGCATAGTCCTTTTTGCATTTAACTGAGTATCCTTACAACGATTTAATTGGAATTTCAATCATGTATTTAAATTTTATTTATTCGACCATTTTGATTGTCCTGTCGACACATTTAAATTATTTTCAGCAGCATATTTCAGTTCTGACAAATTCAATTTAAGTCCACCGCAGCCGGGTCCGAGTATTTTTTTTTTTATTGAGCCCGATACAGTTGACCCGGCTGCTGTACTCCATTCTCGATAGCATAACATATTGTGCGAGTATCAGTGTGAGAGTTGAAAATTAATCGTTATTTTAGCCTCAATCCTTTTCCATTTGGCCAAGTCTGCTCTGAATTGTATGATGTATGCATTGGGCTATGGCCATGGTTCGGTTCGAACGCATGAATGCAAGCAGTTGGAAATTTAATAACGTATCCAGGCGACATCCTTTTCTGGTTGTGTTTCATAGGGGCAGTGCGTTATTGGTTGAACTCCTTCTGCATAGAAGTTAAGGAGGAGGTTGAGGAATGTTGAAAATATAATTATGTAAAATTATCTGTGGTGAAATATTTGCCAACGGCAATAGGAAGGACTAATGGGTCCTGAAATGAAGAGAAGTTTCGAAACTGACTTATCTGTTGGAATGGAAGTTATTAGAACAAAAATGTGAGTGGAACTTTTTGGGTGAGTTATTTTAAGATGGTTGTTAACATACGAAAGCCATATTGCTGTAGAAGAGGCTTACAATCTAGGCTTTAATGTACAAACTTTAAATTAAAAAAGTAAAGAGTTCAACAAATTATTATTATTATTATTCTGCCCACCCTGGTTGCTGTCCTGCTAAGAATTTAATCAAGGTCAAGTATGGTGGGCTAATTGTGAACGCAGCGGGCAGACAAGTGCAAAAATTATGTGGAGAAAAAATGGGGCTTGACTTTTCTCTCAATGGTTGTGCTTTGGAGAATGGGCAGCCTGGATCAATAGGTTCGGAGAGACATTTTGAAAACTCCGGAAGGACAATATTTTCATCAGCCTTCGTCAGGCCTTAAAAAAGGGCGCATTAAAAAGGTCTCCGACGAACGATTGTGCCAGTGCCTCGTAGTGGCTTTGGAGGAAGAATAGTTTTGGTTGTTTTTCGAGGTTAAACATGAAATTTTGGAAAACCGGGCCTGTCATAACTTCCTACTTGGTTGATAGAAAGTGCCGATCTGAAGAAGCCTCAGCTACGGTTTGTAAAGCGTTGAGTTTCATTTGATCTGTTTAACCGCTAAAGAATCTTCGAGATTATAAGAAGACACAGAACGGACGAAAAAATGCGAACTGGACAAATACTAACAAAAAAAAAAAATGGAATCCTTAGGGATGGTAAATTTATTTCGAATGAATTTTTATACATTTTTTTTTGGATTATTAGAAAATTTGTTCTCATAGTGTTAAAATAACTTTTTTTTAATCAAGGCGAGTTTTTTTAAGATGATTGGTATAATTTTTTTAGTGTTAAAGAAGTAAATTTGATTATGTTTTAAATTGAATGATAAAAATACTGAAAGTGAAGATCATCCACGACAGGAATACAAAGCAAATTTCTGTCATCCATTTCGAGCAAGAATATTCTTTGCTGTGGAGCATGTAGAATTAGGAGAGGTGGACAAAGGCTACCTCGTCCGATGAGCTCAGCCAAACAACAACTAGCATGCCGCTGTTATCTTTACTGATACCAAAGATGCTTCCGTGGCCTATTCGTAGGTGGAACTGGTTCGGGAATTGGCCATGAGTTGGTCATATGTCGGGACGGAAGAAATCATCAAAGGAATCTTCAAATTTCACCTCAAATGAAAAGAATTAAACAAAAAAGGCAGTTAAGTGCGAATTTGACTTTCACATAAAGGGTTACGTACCAACATAAAATCTGCGACACTTTATATTTTGTAGAGCGTATATGCGCTAGTAACCCAATTTCTTCATTTTCTCACGCCTACATTTAGGTGCAAAATTGAGTTCCGATTGAAAATAAAATGTTTTTTTTTTTTTTTTATTTTGATCCCCTTTTATTGGCTGTTAAAGCGGTCATAATTGTACATATTCTATGAAAATTGTCTAACTATTATGGTTGAGAACATACTGCCTCGTGACAGATCAAAGAACATGCGGAGGTTCATAAATAGGGTTACGATTACTGGCACCCTTTGGATACGGTACCCTTAAAAATTCATTAAACGAAGAAGTGATTATCTGTAAGTATGTATATGAGACCGAATTGAGTTATTGGATTTGAATAGGATCGAGATTCATCTCAGAGCTGCAAACATTTTTTTCGTTTATGATTTTTGACGTAATTTTTGTTCCTTCTCGCGCCAAATTTTTTTCAAATTTTCTCTCTCCCCATTTTCTTCTGTTTTTGTTCCGCACGCTTTTAATATAACACGATATGGCGAAATATATCTTTGCCTCTCTCTCTTTTTCAAAATCAATCTTGTAATCCGCGTTTGCATGCAAAACTTGAGCCGATCTTAGAAAAATTTTTGAACGGGTCGAGTGAATCATATTTCAATACGATCTGCGTTCATTATGAACAGCGTTTTTGTATACTTTCAAAGTAAAGAGTAAATCAATTGACGCTTGTTTGAGAGTTTATCGCTTGTGAACGACTTGACTAATTTGGCGTACTCAAAGGCTACCAATGGAACCTAAAGACTTCGCTGTACGTCTGGCCGTCCGTTTGATACAGGATTGTATCTTCTGAGTCATAAAAGGAAGACCATTGCAGCTTTGTACTGCTATGGTCATTATAAATTCGTGTTCTTAAAAATAGCAAAAAGGGTGTGAGAAATTTAGAATTAAAAAAATCTGTAGTTTATTGTACGGTGGTACGCAACCCTTCATGTGCGCGTCCAGCTCGCATAAGGCCGAATTTTTTTTTGGTGTGTTCGTCGTTTTCGGAATGTTTTCATTTTCACAATTCAAGTGACAGTGAAATTTCAGTGTTGCTTACGGCATGGAGTGCGTACAACAATAGCGAATCCTGGACTGGGCTTTAACGCGGAGTTGAATAACGAGGCGTACATTGACGTGGATGATTTGTTCGCCATATCCCGCAATGAACGATGCGTTCCAGAGAGAATATGAACGAGGAATGCAACACGAGTTGCTTTGAGCTTATCAGACCAAGGAAATTCCCCACTTTTGAATGAAAAGCGATAAACCTCAAACAACACATTAGAGGACATGGCGGAGGAATGTTCTTCATCAAGATTAACAGCTGCCAATGAAATTAACGCTTGTCTGAAGTCACAATATTTGTAAGAATGTGTTTGTACGTAAAAACTCTGAAGTAAATATAAAAACTTCATGAATCAGTGTTTACCAATCAATCATAAGAAATTGAGAATGGAAAAATTTCAGTTGATGCTAACACTGGCCTAATTTCGGTTAAAATATGCACCGTCAAAAGAAGAACTCATCCGAAATAGGACGATTGAAAAATAAGCAAAGACAATTTCATTCATTTGACTCGATCGAATTCATTACCATCGACTTAGTGAATTCAAATTCAAGGAAAGGAAGATCAATCTATATTCGACGAATTGACTGCCTGACTGGGAGACAACGCAGAGCCTAAACCAATGGAGACAGCGCATCTTACAAAACAAACATACCTCGGTAATATTTAATTGCAAGGTGCACTCATTGTCCTTCGACACGTATAAGCCGAATCGGTTTGCAAATATATATGTAGTAAGGTCATTCGAAAATAGTTCAAGAAAATGTCTTTAAAATGGAATTCCCATTACTGCTCCCCCTTGCAATTTATATCTAAGCCATACACTGTCCTTTTTTTCTAGCGATACTTAAAGTGAAAAAAATAATTTAAGTCATCTTGTTGAACGTCAAAACGTCCGCAAATGAACTGATTCAGCATGTGGTCTTAAGTAAAAAAAAAAACGGCCAAGTACGAATCGGACTCGCGCAATGAAGGTTCCGTACCAACTTGTCGGTTTTTTTTTTAATATCTGCCCCTACCCAACATGCGGACACTGCGGTCTGACGGAAAAGACCTTTTGTATCTTGGGGAGTTTGTTTCGGCTAACGGACATGCCATCCTTTTGATAAAGTCGGAATGTCTTTAGCATTGGATTGTCTGATGTACAATGGAGCATATCTCTTTGATGAAGATACGCCTTCTGAACAAAATTAGAGCTGGACATTCCCAAAGAATGTGTATTGCCGTTTCGTCGTCTTCCAAAAAGAGTCGGCATTCGGTGGTTGTACTAAGCCCTAGTTTAAGGATTTTTCTGTAAGAGAAGGGATTGATTAGTAAATTAGATTGTCTGAGTCCCGGTAGATTTCTCTGTGGCCGTAGTCCAGCTATGCCACAGAAAAGATCCGGACCGGTGAACGCGGTTTTAGAACCAGCCCTGGCTAGTTCGTTCGCAATTTCATTTCATCCTAACCTAACTTTGTTACGTCGGGCCAGGGATTGCAAGTCGTCGTAGCAGCTTTTGATACATTTGGATTCCATTAAATTGAATGACAATGTCTTTAGCGCTGCTTGGCTGTCTGAATATATTAGAACTCTGGCCCCTTTATGACCTTTTTCCTATGTTACAGGATTCAATTATTTGTAGTTCAGCCTGGAAAACACTTGGATGTTTTCCCATGAGTATAGAGATTTAAGTGTTTGGTCCATTGACACCAGCATCTACTCCGTATATCAGATTAAGTTTCTGGGGTCGGGGGCAAGTGTGTTGCTCGACCAATGATCACGGTTAGAAATGTCTACCTCAAAGAGACGCCCAAAGCAGGATGTTGCTTTCGTCCAATCTGGGATCGAGCAGAACATGAGTTTATCCCTGATGAAATTGATTATTTTCAAGTGTTCCTTTTGCCCTTGGTTTGTATTTCATTGCCAGTTGTATCTTAAGGGCATTTCTGGTGGCTATTTTCCTTATGAAAATGTGAAGAGTAGACAGCCCAAAGACAGCTTCCAGTGCTGCCGTAGGGCAGGTGCCCATAGCACCGGTGATGCGCAAACAAGCTTAACGTTGGACTTTTTTCAGCTTTCTTCTCGGTTTTACGCGATTTAAAATAAATAGAAACAAATGTCGGTACAAATTAACAATTTTGGGATCTCGCCTCAACTTGTTCAGAAACTTGTGGATGACACTTTTTATCTAACCATAGTAAAATCGTAAAGTGATATTCCCCGCACCCATGATTTGTTTGTTTTGTTGACTAAGGATAACATTTTTTTTAAAAGATAAATACCACTGCTTCAAATAAGTCTCGTTACCACATTTAATGAAATCCCTCAAACAGAATTTAAGCAAAAGCTCTAAATTCTCAACTCACTAGGGAGCATCTGCACCAAAGTAACAATCGACTGCATGCCAAAGTATTTGCCAAATTTACTGGATTACTTGCACAGGATTATGCAGGTGAAATTCCATAGATGCACCTAATGCCGCACAAAATTCTGCCCAAAGTCAGATTAAAACAAAGGGTGCAAATGGATATTCATGAGACACACCTTAAATCCTGCACATTCCCTCTAGCTCTAGACTGAATGAAGAAGGCACAAGCATAGATGGAATTTCATATTAAAGCAAGGTCAACGCTCACCGAACGAAGGACGAGACCAGTGTTCGAGCGTGTGTGTATGTGTGTGTCGAGAAGAGGGACAACAACATCTGTCATCGTTGGTTTAATTAACTCCCTTAGCCTGACAAATACAATCCCTCAACGACGACAACGAAGACAACGACAACGAAACCAACAATCTTCAATCTACACACCCATGGTTTTGCCCGTTGGCGAATGGAGTCCTTGTGATTGCATATTTAATGCTATAAACAGGTAACTCCAACAACAGTACCCTCTACTCTACTTCATGACTCAGTCGGATGAAGTTCTGTTTTTAAAACACGTCATGGTAGTCGTACGTTACGTTCCTTATACCTTCAGTATCTAAGGGAGAACTTTTAAGGATCGAGTTGATTTATGGCAGACTCATAAAAGTTGTGTGTACTTCGTTGTTGCTTGGTTGGTTGGGCTATACTTCCCACCTGACGCCGCATTAAACAACTTTTACGTCAGTGAGACCGACGAACGTGGAACACTGGTTATTCGGCTGGAACGCCGGCCGTGTTCGTTAAAGGCTTTCTCAGTTTTCCTGGCTATGTGCTTGGGTTTTCGGTGCCTTCAATGGCGTCAGGCTGCATGATAAATGACATTTTGCACGCATTTAGTAGGAAGTCTATTCCAGTATCGACCGTCCGTCGATTCTTTGGTATGGCGTGCGCTGAGAGTTACAAATCAAACTTAATTTTCGTCTACAATGAATCCTTTGAGGATTATTTATTTTTTATTATTTAATTGATGGAAATAAGGAAACCTTTACAAATTGGGGTATCCGTCTAGACATGTTTAGGAGTCTTTTAATGTTTCTCAGATGCTTTTTTTTAATCGTTCAAAAGTGTTAACATCAAAGTAGAAGACCTTTCGAAAAGTTTGAAAGCATGAAACTTTTCAGTCGCGAAAGGACATTGCAAATAAGCCGCTTCCTTGATGCTATACTTAGCAGTTTTAAGCTTATTAATTTAACGAACTCCCATCGAGTGTTGGTAAGCATAAAAAGTTGGTAAAATTTTACTTTCATCAGCGAGAGCTGAGAGAGCTTCAATATCATGTTTAAAACGAAGTTTATTGAGTTCCTTTGAACAGCACTCACCCGAAAAATCCACCTGTGGCAAGACTTTTACCACTGAACCAAGTTTGAAAACAGCAAATAATCCGAGGGCGTACAATCTGACGAATTTAAGGCCTGAGGAAAAAATTCGAGCATCAACTCATTTATTATGGACAAAGCAACTGTCTTCCCAGACCGAGCTTCCAGCTGGCTATCTAGAGCCTGTAACCCCAATTTACCCAATGTTTTGGGTTGGATTGTTTCCCATTTTCTGTCCATTCAGTTATTTTGCTTAGGTGAAAAAGAAGTGGTTTATTTGATATATAATTTGGCAAACTATTCTCATTTTTTAAGGTCCCGTACCTACACCGAAACCAATATAGGATGACTTCATTGTCAGTCTGTTTGTCTCCAAACTTTCTCTCAGGAACGGGTAGACTGTGGAGGTCTCAAGCTGAGATTAATACCAAATACTTATGACTGCTAGAAAAAAAGTAGGCAAGTATGAGTTGATTCTCACACGAAGGGTTCCGCGCCTCTCAAAAATATGCAAGATTATATTTCTATAATTTATGATTTCTCATCGCATCGCCCATAAGTAGTCGGGCAGATAAAACAAACTTTCGCCATCTGTTTAGTTCTTACTCCACTAAGAACAAGAACTTTCAGATTGAAAATTTAAAGGTTTAAACCAAGAGGGATTTTAAACGATCACAATTTTTAAAAATTATTCTATGCAGACTTATTGTATAAATGTATGAATCTATCTGACATTTTTTGGCGAATTCATGCGCAAAATAATACTCAAAGCAGGTTCAAATTCGTTCGGAGCCGTTGATGAATGTCAAAATGTAGTGGTGTTAGTGTAAAGTCCATTTTCCTACCCCAACGCGTGTCATATCCGTGTAATTGTTTTGCTGTGGAATCTAAAGATTATTAAAAACTGGTTAAAGACAAGTGCATCATGGGATTGGAAAATATTGCAAAATAAGAGAAAAAATCTATCTAAACTTTGAATATTCGTGTGTGCCTTACTTGCGTAATCAACACACACAACGTCTTCATTTATCTCTATTTTTCAATCCTTTATTTTGAGTGATTTATTGAAATTCTGGGACAATCATAATTCAAACACACCTCAAAATTACATAAGATATATTATTCGATAATTTATTTTTAAAAAATTACATTACATTATTAATAAATTACATTAATAAATTTTTTTGGAATGAGACAAATGCAGCCACGAAAGCAATGTACTTCATGAAACGATTAAACGAGATCATTGTCTTCTTTAAGGTCTTAAGTTGAGTTGTGATTTCACGAAACAGGAATGAAATTGTTTGATGAATTTTCTTGATGCGGTTGAAATATTAAGTGCCCACTACAACGGTATCGGCAGTGTTGGTGGTTCTCTCTAGATTCTTAAAGAAACCTTGTCTCTTTAGACAAGACAACAACCATCTAAGTACTGCCGATGAACGTCCTTAAAGACAAAACAACCTGTAATGGTTAAAGTGAGTCGTAATATCTACAAATCTTCGCAGCAAAACAAAAAGGAGTTCCTTGTGATACCAGGACAAATTGTGGTCTTAATCGTTCAATTATATGCCTTGCAAGTCACGTTCCAGTGCTAAACTAATGAGCTTATGTTTGAACCTTTGGTGTGTACGTGCAGTTCATACGTCAATCGGTGCCTTCTTATGAATTTCTGATTGTGGAACATGACCTGTGTTGGCATTAATGCGTTGGAAGCAGGTGGATTTAAGTTGTACACAGGCGTTTTGAAGGAAAACAAACATACTGAGAAAATGGCCTGCCTGCACAGTACTGTGCAAAAAAATACCAACCAAAATTGTTTGTTCGTTTTTAATATTTTTTGTTGAAATGTTTAAATTTATTTGTGTAGATGTGTAAGTCACAGGACAAGTTACAAGTACCTAGGTGTTACGTTAGACCCTAAACTCAGATGGAAGCTAAACGTTGATCAGCGAGTTAAGAAGGCGTGCATAGCTTTTTACGCTTACAGTAGAAGCTTTGGCAAAAAATGGGGTCTCCAATCAAAGTTGATGCTATGGATGTACACGGCGGTGGTTCGCCCGATTCTAACTACTGTGGTGGCCGGCCGTTAGAAAAAAAATTACAACATCATGCAACTAAACAACGTACAGAGAATAGCATGCATAGGTTCCACAGGCGCTCTGCGATCGACTCCATCTTATACATTGAAAACACTTCAGCACACAGCGTTATCAGTCTTGATGCTGGACTTCAAAACCATGTGGTCATGTGACTATACTTGATCTTTTACCAAGAGATTTGGTATCATCACCAACGGACTATACGGTCCCTAAATTTATCCAACAAATGACTTTGACATTCTAATCCCAGAAAGAGCGGAATGGAGTAGTGGGCAGATATGCAATGATTTCAACTGGACAATCCACACTGAGGGCTCTAAGAAAGGCGGCGAAGTCGGTGTGGGTGTGTTCTCAAAATCTCTGTACATCTATAAAGCCTATAAAACTGCCCGACTATTTCAGCGTTTTCCAAGCGGAACTTTTTGCAATTCGGGAAGCATACCGATTCAAATCAAAATAAATGCAAATATCCTGCCAAGCCAAAAGTTTGCCATATGCATTTATAGTCAAGCAGCCATCAAAGCTCTTTTGCCTCCTTTACTAAATAGCGTCATTTCCCTTATATGGGTTCCCGGTCACAGTGAAATCTCAGGTAAACAGTAACTATGCGTATCGATAAAACAGTATCTATGCGTTTTTTCAACGACAATACCTGTATCTCCTGTGGACTGTTCGTACATAAAATGATTTTGTTTTGTCTTGAGGAGCGACAAAATTTTAACATTGAACTGACGGTTCGAAAAAAGTGCCTAACGGCTCCAAAATATATTTAAAATGGCAATTAACTATATTACAAGGACCGTATATACCTATATAGGCCCCCTATATTACCTATGTACTGTTTACATTGCGAAAGATTCTAGTAGCTACACACTAACCCCGAAGCTCCGTCTATAGGCAGGTGGAGTGGTTTATTTCGGCGAGCGGTCGTTAAAAAACTATTCAAGATACGATCTTGCTGCTTTCACAGGATATTTTTGATAGTTTACTATCGAATAATCCAAAAAAAAATCGATATTTTCAAAGTGTCAAAGAAGTGTAGCTTCTTAATGAATTTTTTGCGGCAGTTTTTTGTATTCAATTTCATGAAAATTCTAGGAAACGATCTGCTACTTTTCCAAGCCTATACCATAAATTTGAGTGCTTGCAAATCTTTCGCAATTTATTTGTGATCCCTTTTGGTTTGACTTTGTCTGATTTAAGTAAAACATGGTCTACTAACATCTTTAACAGTGGTCGTGTGTTATTTTTTTCAATTACTGATTGAGAAAAATGAAAAACCAAACGAAGGATATCTTAACTTGTGCCTCCGCTATAACAAAATCGGGCCAAAAACCTGCAGCGAATTTTATGTCCCACTTGATTCTAATTTTGGTGCTGACTTATCACACTACATGTTGTTCGTTTGCTCATAAATTCTTACTAAGCTGGCTAAACAGTAAGCAAAAACAAAACGGTCCAGTGAAGTTGCTCAAAAAAATTGATTGGTTTGGAATTTTTGTTCAATTCTCTTTTCAAAATTCGATGGTTGATTAAAAATAAAATAAAAAATTGGTTTGGGTGCGAGTTGGCCTCAAGATAAAAAAAAGTGTAGATAAGTGCTATTTATTTACCGCCACCATCAAATTCCATTTGGGTTTCGAAATCATCATTCATTCCCTAGACAAATGCATTGCAATCATTTAAAAAAAGATTTGCGAATTTGATATTAATTTTTCAAACTTTTCTCACGAAACTACCTAAGTTGCTTTGATCCGCTTTTGAAAGTTTCCATGCCTCTACACCATAAAGTAGGACAGGGATGATAGAGGTCTTATAGAGCGACGCTTAAGTTCTTCGAGAAAGGGCTTTAGATAATTGCTTTCTTAGCCAAAAGTATTCTTCGTTTGATGTCAGCGTTAGAGTTATTATCTGTGTTTGCAGGGAAACCTACGCAGACAAAGTCCCTGACTACTCAAAGTTTTAGCTGTCTATGTTAACATTCTGACCCAGACTCCTGTTCTTTCTTGATGACAGCATATGTTTATTTTTGCCATCGTATACCGCCAAACCCATCTTTGAGTTTTGTCTGAATACTCATAAACGCATTGTTGACATAAAGCGACGTTCCCTTATTATTTCAATATCTTCGGCGTAATCGAGTTATAAGCGGAACTTTTGCACTGTTGTTCCAAGACGATGGCATGACAATGTCTTAAGCGTTATTTGACATCAGGTGGGTCAGCGATGCCTTTCCGACCTTAATGGAGCAGTTTGAGTTCTCCATCGTCATGGCACAAAAGGACGAGCTTAGATGGGATGCCAAACCTAGACATGGCTTCATACATCTCTTCTCTGTGGACGAAACAGAAACCAAAGCCAACCTTGAAATTGATGAAAAGGTGGTGCGTGTGTTTTTTCCACATTGATATGCACCCGTCATGTTGTTGACGAACAGTTTCAAACGTTCACAATAATACGGCGGGAATGGTGTTACAGGCATTGTTGAAAAGATTGATGCCTCCATAATTGGCACAGCTAAGATGGTCTCCTTTCTTTAATATTTGGCAAACAATTCTGAGATTCCATTCACCTATGATGCTCTATTGTGTTATTGACGCCGCATTGAAAAGTTCGACAGCTAGAGTGGCTTTAATTGATTTAAGCTAATATATGCTAGTGTTATCTTTTCTTCGTCTAGGTCGGGTAGACGCTGTTGGCCTGCGTCGTCTTCATCGAATGGTTTCGGCTGCCTGCAAGCGGAATTTTATTCTTCTTTGCCATAATACAGTCGCATAAGTGGTTCTTCCATGTCCTTAGCATTTACTGCAATTCTACTATGATTTGTCCATTTTGAACTTTGCACACTTTGACTTGGGGTCTATGGCCCTGAGATAATTGTTCTATCTGTTGGTAGAATTTTTGAATCTTTTAAGTGTTTCTTAATCTCTCAACATCCCCGAACGCGCATTTCTAATGCCTTTCATAGACGTTGGTACAGTTTGAGAATGTTGTGCTTGAGATTAAAACAGCCAATTGGAACACTTGAAAATTTGTCAAGCATGGCAATTACAGCATATTTACATTACGTTTGTTCCAACTTAAGGCCGATTGCATTTTGGTTTCAGAAGTCGATTTATTGCTTATTTTCTTAGTGACCACAGTGCTTTAACTTTGTGCGGGAGTTTTGTTTGCCAGAAGTATGGAAATTGTGCAATCAGATTGTTACTGAAATTGTTTTGTCTCTGACAAAAATGTCCAACTGATTGCCATCGAGTTAGAAATAATATGGAACCAATGAACCAAATTTTTAGTTAGTCTTCTTTAGGCTCATAGTGGCACAAAGACATCGTTCTAATCTACCCTGAAAGGTCACTTACAAATTATTACTATTCTAGTAAAAAAAGTTTAGAAAGTTGCTTTGAAATGAGAAAAAGATAAATTTGTGAACAGAGTGTTACGTGGAGGTATCACCTTCCTGAAAAACAAAGGTTTAAAGGAGTAAATAAGTATAGGTCAGGATTGCGCGGATAGAGGAATGATTCCAAGGCAAAAATGTAAACACAACATGTAGTGTTTACATTATTGCCACCGGAATCATCCCTCTATCCACGCGAGATTAGGATACTTATCTGAAGGAAAGGTTATGACATCTGCTACATCGTTAGTTGCACTGAGGTTCAAATTATTGGTAGTAATTTGTACTACGGAAGAGAAAATATTGACAAATTGCTCTCGCAAGCAAAAAGAAGAGCAGAACTGGGTTCGCGAGTTGCTGAGAGTAGGTCACTGTGGAGGTCACTGTGGTGATAGCGATCTGTGATAGAGTTAGAGTAAGTATGAGACTGTGATATTAGGATATACCATAAGTTAGAATAGGTAGACAAAAATAAAAAAATAGAAAAAAGGACGATCAACGATACGACTGACGACAAACGACAAGGTAGAATTGGGTATGGAAGCCACAAGGAATCTGGAGGCCACACTAGCTCATATACCTAACCACTCATGGTGATCGCACCATGACTTGACGAAGAGCTTGAGAAAGGGAAAGATGACAACTACTTTCCCCTATCAATGCTCGGATAATTGGTGACTTAGACGAGACTTACCCCTACGGAACGGGCCCTCAAAAATGGATTAAACAGATTGGAAAGTAGGTCATTTGGTGGCAGACGGCAAAGTAAAGCGGGCGCATAAACCAGAAACAAGAAGTAGCGAAGTGCTATCTTAAAGGGGTCTTATAGGGACCGAACAAACAAAGAGAAAAAAAAATTAATAAGAAGAGGTATGTTTAAAAAAGAAAAAAATAAAGTTTTGATAAAAGGATTTATCTTATCCAAAGAAGAGACCGAGATACAAAGGGAAAGGTGGACAAACCAAATTCCTGGACCGGGAAAGATTTGGAAGTGCCGCAAACTAAGCGGAGGGAGGTTTTGGACTTTTGAAGTTTTTAACGGGCACGTAATTAAGAATTTATGCTACAGGGTGAGGGAGGCGACAGAAAACAATACATCAAGAAAAATCTACAATAAAAAAAAAGTAAGAACAAAGAACCAAGGGACACAAAAATTTCTTGGCTGGTCAGGAAACTACGGGGATGGTGTTTTTTTTTTTGAGTTTGGTTTGGATTACCTTTGTCGCCTTTAGGGGCTATTTCCCGAAATCTCTGGCCAGGGAGATAGCAAAGGCAGATCCAGAAATACCATCTCCTGGCTGATCCATGGGACGGTGCAACCCTGGGTGATGGGCTCGAGATACAAGAAGGGGGACAACTTAGCTAGAACACCTTAGTTAGGATTAAGTTAGTTAAGGCTCAGCTTAAGTTTATTCCATTTTTTTTTTAGGTTTATCTAGAGTAGTGAGGTAAGTTGGGTTAGGTAGCTAGGATAGGTTTAAGATAGTGTAGGATAAAGATAGTGTTAAATTTTTTTTTGGTTTAGCATAGGTATAGCTTTAGGGTAGTTAGGGTAAGTCGGTCCCCGATTCTTTGATTTAGATCCACACTCAGTAGGAAACCCTGAACACCGTTCGACCCTATCTCTTTCTTCTCTTTCTCTCTCTCTTTCTCTCTCTCTCCCTTTCCCAGGCACGATTTTTTTTGTTGATGAGAAGGAGATATATGGAAAGGAGGACAAGGACTACCCCGTCCTACGAGCTCAGCCGAGTATCCATAAGCGTGCCGCCGTCCTCCATTCCTATATCAAAGATGCCTCCGTGGCCTTCCATACACTCACAACAAGATTTTGGTTTTTGATTGCGGAATTTAAATCGCTTTTTCGATATAAATATTGTGACCGCTTATGTCAACTCCTTGTCCAATGTAAAGGGTTTTTCAACAGCCACGCTGCAAAAGTAGAGGGACAGGGACAGCAAAAGACGCCATATTTCTTGCCGCTCTTTTGACATTTCTCTACAGTAAGGTTTGCCATTTCATGATGAAAAGATATACCACCCAACAATGACTCGAAATTATTAAAATTTACTACCGAAATTCGGAGTCGGTGGCCTCAACGTTAAGAGCACTAAATCCAATTTATGGTCGTTATAATCGTCCTAGCAGATCAACAATTGAGCGTCTAGTAGACAAATTTGAATCCACAGGCACAGTACAAAATGTTCTCGTGCCAGTGAGATAAAGAAGTGTCCGTAGTGTCGAGAATATTGCTGCCGCTGAGGCTTCAGTTGCAGAAAGCCCAAATGTGTCTCTCACACGTCGTTCTCCAGCGTTGGGCATCTCTGTGACGTCTTTGTGGCAAATTTTGCGAAAAGATCTTGGCCCACATCCTTACAAGATTAAATTGACGCAAGAACTGAAGCCGCTTGACCTCCAGAAGCGTCGTATGTTCGTGAATTGGGCTGAGCAACAACTTGACAATGATTCGGATTTTCATCGAAAAATCATCTTCAGCGATGAGGCTCATTTCTGGCTGAATGGCTCTGTCAATAAACAAAATATGCGGTATTGGTCAGGCAGCAATCCACACGTAATCCATGAGTCATCATTGCATCCCGAAAAACTTAAGGTTTGGTGTGGTTTATGGTCCGGCGGCGTCATTGGGCCGTACTTCTTCCGTGATGATCAAGACCAGCACGTTACTGTGAATGGGGATCGCTACCGTTCTATGAAAATCGAATATTTTTGGCCCCAATTGGATGATATGGACTTGGTGGACATGTGGTTCCCACAGAACGACAACACAAGCCACACAGCGAATGTCACAATCAATTTATTGGAAACCAAGTTTGGAAAACGTGTTATCTCACGAAATGGTCCACTCGCTTGGCCCCCTGTGGGGCTACGTCAAGTCTATGGTCTATGCCAACAAACCAGCGACGATTGATGAACTTCGTACGAATATCGAACGTGAAATTGCAGCAGTATCGGCCGATTTATGCTTGAAAACCGTCGAATATTGGGTTCAGCGTCTGGACCTCTGCAAGCGTGCCCGTGGTGGCCATGCAAAAGAAATCGAGTTCCATACATAATGGCATCAAACGAACTTTCACAAGAATTTCATTGATATCCAAAACCATTTTTGTTTTATTTAAAAAAAACTTTTGTAGCGCTCTTATTGAAAAACCCATTGAAAAACCCGATATTTCGATTTTCTTCATGTCGTTTAAGTTCAGCATCGGACCTCTTACTCCCTGGTAAAAGAGGATTACATTCATTCCATTCCAGGCCGATTTCGAGAGATTGTTTATCTGGATGTCATTTTCTTCAAAGATCTCTAGATTTTCGTTTATGATAAGAAACCACAACAGTTGTAGACAAACTAAATCTTCAAATGTTATGATTTTCCTTATAACGCGTTTAAACCACCAGAATGTTCGAGAAAGCCGAACAGCAAAATATGAAACGGTCTTAAATTAATACTGTGTATTTCTTTAAATAAGTCTTTATAGTTCAGAACTAACTTAATTTAGTCAATTGTTGATATATAACATAATGTTGATGACATTTTTTTAATTAAAATTGAACAAACAAAAAATTAACTGAAATTGTCCGGAAACTTATGAACGGCAGTGTATATATTTTTAAATATTTTTTTATCTGAAAAGTTTGTTTAAAACTATAAATTTTATTAATTTTGTATTTTTTTTTGGAATATTAAATTGATTTTAATCGAAGAAATGAAATTGTCCCTCTTTTTGACAGTTTTTTCGGCATAAAATTTAAACCAACCTGTCAAATTTAACGAAAAGCTTTTCACCTCTTTATTATGCACGCTTCGAAGTTGGAATCGATAGCTTGATTGGTGCTCCAGTTACGCTTGACGAAAAAATCCGCACAAACGTATGTACGTCTAAAAACAATAGAACCCGACTTCTAGAACCTCGAAACGTGAAGATATGTAAACAAAACAGTTTTTTCAAAAATCGGACCGATAAAATGAACTTCCTGATGGAAATTTATTAAATTAATGTCCTTAAACTTAAAGATAATTTTTCATATTCTGAAAATCAGCTGAATTATTTGGGAAAAGTTTTCAAATCTGCACAAAATAAACGTTGGCACATTTCTGCATGTCACTTGAAGAGCTCTGTCGCCTCACGATGTGTATTCATTCCCAAAAGCAAACGAAAACACACACGGGTGCTCTGGCATCAAAAGTTATACACAAGAGACTGGTATCCATAAATTAGCAAGGAAATGAATATAAAGCTTTTCAGTTCACTGAAATTTCTGAATGCTCATCGTGGCACAGCGTTTTTGACATTTCTATTCCAAACCATATGAGAAGGTATCTGCTTCGGTCGTCCTCAAGCGTAGGCGTAACTTCACTGCCAAAAGCAAACATAAAAATCCCTCCGCTCAAGGCGTTATGGCTAAGCATGCTATGATATGGTATCCTTTTTTTTTTTCGAAAATGTCAGAATTTTTCACATCGTTTCACAGTGGGAATCCTTCTTGTGCTTTTTATCTCATTTGTCTTTTGTTTCAAGCGACACAGAAGCGTCAATCAAATGTTGAATTGTATGAAGGCACAAGTTTGCGTGAAGTCTTGGCAACCCTCGAAAACGTATGGGAAATTTTAATTTAATACAAGCTCCATCGTTATGTTAATAATGTGACTCGGGGGACCATGCGTGGATGTTATGTCATCGAATGACAATCGGCGCCATATGATTATGGTTTCAATGGAACTTGGAAGCATATGTGTGTGATAAAATTATTGAAATCAACACCCTTGCGGGAGAATACCATATTATGCTAAATAGAAGAATGTGTAGCGCAAGGAGTTGTTAAGAAAAGGATGTCTCTTTGCCGGCACAAATGTGTCAATTCGAAGAAGCCAAAAGGTTAATGTGAATGAAAATGACTGCGAGGAAACTTTACACGTTCCAGGATAAATTTTCTTTCCTATCGCTAAGGGGTGTCAAGTGACATTTGCATCTTCTTTGAGCTGAAGACGTTCCAAAGAAGTATATGGAGCAGCTTTGTATTTTCCCTTTCATGGTGTTTTCACAGAAGCTGACATGTTTGCAAGAAACTTAAGAAATGATTGCTCTAAATGCAGTTTTTTTTTTTTGAGAAGAAGCCTTTGTTGGAGTGATGCAACTTTTATGCTTGATGTGAAACCAATTCAACGCCCGTCAATGGTATGACTTTAACAGGCAAGATGCATTCCTAAATATTTTGCGGTCTTGCCCCAGTTCAAATTTACACCGTTTAAGACAATTTGATTGCTCGCTAGAAAGCAAGTTTTTCTTTTTCTTGTAAAAAAGATTCCTTGCATTTTTTCTGAATTTGATTTTATTTTCCACTTGTTGTAATATTGGTTCAATATTTCGCGTGCATTTTGAAGACTAGTCTCAATGTCAAGACTGAATTCATGCGATGAAAGAATTGCCGTATCATCAGCATAGATGGCTGATTCACAAGATGGTAGCTGTGGAAAATCTGAAGTGTATATACTACTGTGTGAAAAAATAAGGTGACATATGAATTTAAACTGCGCGCGTCGAAGGATTTGGAAATTTTTCTTTCTTTTTAGGTTGGTAGTACTGTCAGTGACATCTATGCGAAATTTCATGTCAAAATATATTCAAAGTGTTTGAGATACGCGTCGTTTTGTGAGCTGCTAAAAGTGAGTTTTTCGTTTTTTGCGATGTCGAAATTTATTGAGCAAAGAATTTGCATTAAATTTTCTTTGCGGAGTCAATTTTCTGCTGCAGATACGTTGAGGATGGTGCAGAAAGCCTTTGATGATGCGGTTTTGTCTAAAAAAAATGTTTACAAGTGGTATAGTGATTTCCATGCCGGCCGTGAACGTGTCGAAGACGAAGAGCGTTCTGGGCGACCATCAACCTCAACCGATGAAGCTCACGTCCAACAAATCAAAGATTTGGTGTTGAAAACTCATCGATTAACGATTAGAGACCTTGCTGATGAAAGGCTCAGTCAATACCATTTTGAAGGATGCTTTGGGCCTCAAGCGCGTCAAATCTCGACTGGTACCGAAAACATTGACTTTTTTGGAAATAAGGCGTCGCGTTGAAGTGTGTGAAACAATGCTTTCCGACTACCAGGATGTCATGAAACACATTATAACTGGCGATGAGACTTGGATCTACACTAACGACCGCGAATCAACCGATCAATCGAGCGAATATCGTGCCAAAGGAGAGCCGAGACCAAAAAAAACCAAGGTCATGTTGACTGTTTTCTTCGATTATCGTGGTGTTGTGCTTTATGAATTCCTTCCAACCGGCCAAACAGTCAACAAGGAATATTATTTGAACGTTATGCGTCGTTTGCGTAACGCTATCCGCCTAAAAAGGCCGGAATTGTGGAAAGACAATTCTTGGTTTTTACACCACGATAATGCACCATCCCATACCGCACTCGTAATTCGTGATCATTTCGCCAAAAACTCAACCCATATCGTTCCGCAACCACCGTATTCACCTGATCTGGCGCCGTGCGACTTCTGGCTGTTCAACAAGCTCAAAAGACCGCTCCGGGGACACCGTTTTGATACGATAGAGGAGATTCAAGCCGCAGCGAAGACGGAACTGAAGGCCATCCCGGAAAGTGACTACAACCAGTGTTTCAAAGATTGGAAAATCCGTTGGCATAAGTGCATTGCATCGGGAGGGGATTACTTTGAAGGGTATGAAATTGATTTGAAAGAATAATTAAAGAATTTTCAAAATAAATACAATGTCATCTTATTTTTTGGACACAGAGTAAATTTTAGTCTTGATAAAAATTCGGAACAATTTTTTTTTGGACTCAACGCTTAGCCACTTCTCTTTAGGAAATCTTTTAAACTTCTGTGATTGTTCAACTGTCTTTCTTTCTATTGCAGAAGATAAAGGCTAGTGGTTGATGAATGTACATACTTGTAGAAAGGTATTGAGTCACTGTCGAGTTTTGATCTGGCTTTGGTCAATTGAAGCACCAATAGCAGCAGAGAATAAAATATTAAAATCCACAGTTTACCTTAAGGCTCAATCCTGGATGCTTAACTATTTTCAATGTCAACAGGCTCATGGGACAAGCTTTTCGCCTTCAAATTCTTCAATAACTCTTCTGACTTCCCGAAATTCAAAGTAACACATTTGTTGACAATGGATCCATAACTTGCAGAAGCTTATCGAATAAAAACGTATCCCCTTGTACTTCAAATAATTGTATCCAAGTAGAGTCTTTAAGAAACAATTCCATTTTGACAAGAACTGACATATGAATGTCGAATGACATGACACACCAAAGAGAACATACTTTAAAGCAACTTGAGACAGTAATACGTTGAGTGGTCTTCTTGCACTTATGGCACAAATTAAAATATTTGTGATCCTGTCTAGTTTTCTGCCATACCTTTTAGCACAACCACGATGACAAAGGTCTTGTTTTAGGATAAAAAAATAGCGTGTTTCGAATTCATCGTGGACCTTTGCGAAGTCCTTGACTAGTGTGTCTTTCCCTTTTCTGAGTGTCACCTTTGTGCTCGCAAGTAGTTCGATAAATTCTTTCGAGAATTAATTTAAAAAAAATTACATGGCAGCGCGACGCTTGTCTGGAACCTTCTTTGGCATAAAAAAAAGTCAGAAAGATAGTTACTGAATGTAAGCATTCAACACAATGGCACGAGTTTGGCTAAGAATGGCTCTATTTACCTCCCTCACATAACGACTCAACAAATGAGCTTTTCGAGGTCCTTCGAAGACTTATCATACTACTTTTGTCAGCAAAAAGTGGATACACTTCGCAAGGCAAAAGTTCGTCGACTACAATAGCTCGGCCAAATTGAGCTTATTGCCAACAATGTATCAGCTCTGGGTGATCTCGAATCCCAGTCACTAAGTTTAAAAAAAAAGCGATAAGTCCGAATCTTGCCTTCCAAAATCAAGCTTTGCTTTCCTTCTTGGTCTATCAAACTGAAAGCACATAGCTTAAGTTCAGACAAGCGATAGGCAATTTGGGTACAGCTCTGTTTTTTTTTTCTGGCTCACCATGTAACTTAAATTTTGTGGCGTGAAGATTGAATTCGAGTTCGTGATCCAGTAAAGTATGTGAATTCAGGCGAGTATTTTTTTTTTTATTTTTCTAGAGTATCAATTTATGACGAATAAAATACTGATTCGGACTCAGCCCATGCAACAATCGAAATCAAAACACATCCGAGTTTCAAACCACTTAACAATCTATGAGGTTGGTAATAATTCCTGGAGAGCAAATTACAAAAAAAAAAAATTGCAAAGCGTGAGTTAACTCTTACACGAAGGGTTCCCCGCCTCCTTAGAGTATATACTTAATATATTCTTAATTTTAGATTTCTCATAGCATCGCCTTTAAATTTGTACGAGCAAGCCAAACAAAGTGAAATCTCGACATCAGTATACGTGTTATTCTTATAACTACGAGATGAAAATTAAAAAGTTTAAAAAAATAATATAGAAATGTGTAAATAGATGATTCTTTTTCCGGCACAATCATGGGCGAAATTCAACTGAAACTGACTGCAAATTCATTCGTGCCTTAAATGCGTAATCAAAACACAGATATTCAATGTTCACAATTTTATTTATTTTTCAACTCTCTGTTTTGAGTGAACTATTGAAATGAAATATTGTTTTTTTATAATTTGTTTTTAGACCACGGTATTGTTATTAATTTTTTCGGATTAAAAAAAATGTCGCCACGTGACCAAACCACATTAACATTGATGTGACATTTTGTTTGGTTGGGTTAAAAGCTTGCAACATTCAATTCGCACTAAGATCACTATATTTTGACATTCATTCATCATGCGAATGATCGTCTGCAAAATTTGCAAAAAATAAAGTATTTTCGAATTGGAATCTCGGGAGATGTCCCTCCAGAATTTTTAATTTTCGCATTACTTTTTTTGCTAAACAAAATTCACTTTCAACCTAAAGAATGTTTCTTTAATATTTTTAGCTCAAAAGACAGTCGGTGAAGCGAGGAGCGTCGCAATTATAGTGTCCCTTTTTTTCCCGGGTAATCAAGGGCCCGCTTTTTACGGCATATACCTTCTTATTTTCTTGCCCAAGTTTTATACTTTACTTTTTTACTTTTGGTCATGGCATCGCAGATTAAGCTTGGATAAACATGTTTTTAATGTCGTTTTTGCTGTTGAATGTGAAATTTGGCACAAATATACTTGTACGTATTAACTTAAAAGTTTGTGTTTATTATTACTAAAAACATTGCAACTTTGTATTGGATGGGTTTCATATTCCTGGTTAGTGTCGTGTCGCATGACAGCATTACAAATCGTCAGCTGCTCTATGAAACGGGATCATTGCCTACTTCCAGTTGTTAAGTTAAAAAAAAAAAACAAACAAAATTGGTGGCACAACAGCTCCGTTGAGGGCCAGGACCTAGCTTCACCATTTGTGTGTGCGCCCTACATTTTTCGAAAATGGCGGGGGTTGAACCTACAGTTTATTGCCGACTCCAAACGGCCCCAGAAGCTTTTTCTTGACAGATTATATTCATCGAAGTGATTGAAAAATGATAGAAGTTCTTACCCGGATTTGAACCTGGGTTTCCACGCTCCAGAGCAGACGCACCAACCACTGAGCCACAGCACCCACTATCATGGTCTACTTTCAGGTGTTAAGTTGACCATGTTCTTTAGATGGTGACCCCCCTCTTTTTTAAACTATATATTATTTGTTATTGTAGCGGCAAAAGCAGTACACTATATTTGAATTAAAAGTGTCACCCTATAACTGTTTCGAATACATGGTACATCCCTGTAAAAGTCGAACAGACGGGTACGGAACCCTTAAAAAGCATTGGCTAGATTCATGCAAGAGAAGTTTAAATCTTCTGAAGTAAAGAGCCTTCAACTCGATTGAATCGTAACTGCAAATAAATTTGTTCCCAGAAATGCAATTTCTTTCCTAAGGACATCCATTGTTAAGACGTGGATAAAACATGTTCGGAGTCTTTTTGCAATTGCACTGTTATACCTTTTTAAAGGAGCCTAAAGCAGATGAAATTAAGAGCGATAAGATTCGATAAAGGCCAAGGCAGTCTATTCCACCAATTTTATAATAAACCCAGCATTCTCATCAATCAAAATTATTGCCGATGCTGACAAATAATAATGAAGTGATAATTAATGACAAGAATTTCCATTGAAAGCAAAGCCGTGAAGACTCAACTAGACCATTAGTTGTCCTGGCAATATCCTTTCATTTCCCCAAGCACCATTTAAACACTAATGGCCTCAATTATGCACTTTAAGTAGGTCAGAATATTCTGGCTGGCATATCCATTTAACTGTAGCACTGAAACCAAATTGATTCTATTCCAATCTCACACTTAGCTCCGCTTAATTTTTTTTTTCTCTCCAAGGAGTCTCATAACTTCAACAAACTTTAAGTTATCTTTCTTCCCTCGCACTAAACAGTTCACTCTTTGAACGTGTGCGCTATTAACAATAATTTCAGTGAAGCCTGCAGTCGTGCCCGATTCGATGTTAAGTGTGTACATCCTTAAAACTTTTGAATTCGGGTCAGTCACGCTCTGGCCTGAATTATGGTTTAATAGTTCTGTTCCTGTTCTCCAGCCAAAGCTACCTTAGCAAAGAAAGAAAAATGCGCGCTCATAGCTTGAGATTTGTTTTCCTTTCTGTTCTGCTCGACGTGGTGATGATAACTCAACCAGCGACTTGAGAAGAATGAAAGGACGTGCACAACCACTTCCTCGATTGTATCCTTTAAGTCCATGTTCATGACAATTTATGCAGAATGCATACCGTTTGTTATAAAGATAAAGTGTAATAGAGGGAAATTTACATACTATACATCACAGAAGGAGTCATTTTGCATGAGGCAAAAGCTTCGAATTGAGGGTGAACTGGGGATGTACTCTCAAAGCAGCTATTTGAGACTCCCGATCGATTGCACTTAAAATGTTGTCTAATGAATTTCAATTAAATCACATTCTGGAAGCCAGTGTCCCTTGAGGTTTGTAAATAATTAAATATCGGCATCAGTTAGCCTATTCGTAATGTCCAAGTCTCGAACTGGTAATTAAGTTTCCTTGTTTGAAAATTGCGTAAACATGATAAAATCACTCAAAGGTACTACCCCCGGCTAGGGTTAACCCTGCAACACCTCTTGTCACAAATATCCCTTTGCTATTTACTGGCAAACAAAAGTCCTTTCTGGTGGAGTGTTGGCTCGGATGTGGTTACAGCTGTCGACATGTGGCACGTATTTGCTTCCAATTGACATTCCCTAACCTATTGTGTTGGCATCCGGACATGGGATGTCCTTCGTAATGGTCTTCCATTCATGACACGACTGTTTCGACCACACACATCCACGACGAGAAAATTTATTTCCCCAAAGAACGTGTGCGAATGATGTGGATTATTCAAAATCCTACAACGGACTTCAAACGCGTCCACCGCGAAGCAACATTGTTTCGAGTCGCATCTTTAGCTATCGAGCATGTTTTGATTCTTTGTGTGTAGTTTGATGAGTGGTCTCGTTTTTTTTTTTTTTTTTTTAATGCATTTTTTTATTATTAATCGAATTCATATAAACTTACATGCTAGACATAAAAATGCTTAAACTAGCTCTAATAACTATTTACATTTTACTTACTGGCCCTATGCGGGCGCTCTAAGCTAAACCTAGGTCTCGTTTCGGACTTTTCAATCAAGTGCTAATCGGGATTGGATTTATACTTGGAGATTTCGAACAAGTGCTGAACTTGAGGTATCTTTCGGGTACATTTTTGATGGTACTTCTGTAAAATTATACAGTTTCGGTGTCTAGAGAAAATATTTGAGGCTTCGGGAATAAGGAGTACGCCACCATTGCGAAAAATAAAAAGGAAGGCCGGGATCAAATTCATGGAGCTATCACTAGAGTGGTCGACTAGCGATGGAAAGTGATACTTGGCCTTGCAGTAGCGAACTATTTGATTGGCAACTAAGTAATTGCGGATTTCACTCATAGATGGCTTTAGTTGAATTTTTAAGTTTGCTGACGTAATCGAAATGTCAAATTTTGTTATTTAATAGTTGGTACTTCAACTGTCAATCATTAAACAAATTTTTTTGATTGGTTGTGTAGTTTTTGTTTGGCGTCCGTTGACAAATGGAAAATCAAAACGATCATTTACGTCATACTTTGCTTTTTTATTTCCGGAAAGGAAAAAAACGCATCGCAAGCTCACAAAAAGTAATGTGCTCTTTATGGTGACGAAGCTTTAAAAGAACAGCAGTGTCAAAATTGGTTTGCCAAATTTCGTTCTGGTGATTTTTCACTCAAGAAAGCTCTGGTCGTCCAGTTGAAGTTGATGACGACCAAATCAAAGCAATAATCGATTCGGATCGTCACAGTACAACACGTGAGATTGCAGAGAAGCTTTATGGATCACATACATGCATTGAAAGTCGCTTAAAACATCTTTGCTATGTAAGAAAACTCGATACATGGGTTCCTCATGAACTGAAAAAAACTCATTTAACACAAGGCATTCTCATTCTTTAACTCTGCGATTTGTTAAAGAAAAGTAATGAAAAATATCCATTTTTAAAACGATTGATAGCTGGTAATGAAAAATGGGTTGTTTACAACAATGTCAATCGGAAAAGATCGTGGAGGAAGCCAGTTGAACCAGCTCAAACAACAACAAAAGCTGATATTCATCAAAAGATAGTTATGTTATCAGTTTGGTGGGATCACAAAGGATTTGTCTACTTTGAACTTTTACCACCGAACAGAACGATCAATTCAGATGTCTTCATTGACCAACTAACAAAATTGAACAATGCATTTGAAGAAAAGCGACCCGAATTGACAAATCGAAAAAGTGTTGCATTCCCTCATGGCAATGTAAGGTCTAACACATCTTTGGTCACTCGGCAAAAATTATTGGATCTTAGTTGGGATGTTTTGCCCCACCCACCATAAAGTCCTGACCTTGCACCATCTGATCTTCCTTGAATGGTAAAAATTTCAATAATCATGATGATGTCAAATCGTACCTGGTTCAGTTTTTTGCTGAAGTTATTTCATTCTATGGAGAAATTGTCTTTTATTTTCTGGAAAAAATACGTTGCCAACCTGATATTCCAAGTTTGTGTGGTCAAAATAATGGTCTGCGAAATTTATTTATTTTTATTTTATTAAGAATCTACAAGCTTACTAGCAAACAGATACTAAACTTTAAATTAAGAACAACCAATTTACTTACAATATTCAAAGTAGTTAGATATTAGCCGAGAGGTATATAGCTCCATATCCCTAAATACTTCATTGAAAGACTTTTAGGCTGTCGACATTGGCTCATTTTGGCGATACGTTATTCTGAAATCGGCTTGTATCAAGACACAGTCTAAGACCGAGCTTACTCTTAAAAAAAGTTCGAGATCATCCGAATAAGAAAGACAATGACAATGCTTGATTACTTCAAAGATGTCGTTTATGAGAATAATAAAAAGTAATGGCCCAATATGTGTGCCTTGAGCGACCCCAGAAAGACAAATAATTGGTCTCGATAATGATTTGCCTTTCAACACCCTCTGAGTTCTGCGTAACAAATATAAGGAAATCCATTTAAGGGTGATTGGATGTAAACCAAAACTTTCAAGTTTTTTCAGGAGAATTCTGTGATTGACAGAATAAAAGTCAGTATAAATGACTTCCAATCGCATTAAAAATATATGAAGAAAATAAGCGAGATTTGTAGTCTTTGACATACCAGATACAAATCCGTGTTGGGCCCCAGTTATGTACACCTTTGTTAGGAACGGGTAGGTTTCGAAGAGTTTAGGAATCGTTGATTGTTTAGAAATTTCTTGCAACGGAATATAAAGCGAGTTGCAGCAGTTCTCTAGGATTATAGATGGAATTCCATCAGGAACACTGTTTCGATTTGGCTTTGATGACTGTTGCGCCGAAAGAACTTCTCGAGAAGTGAGTTTTATTAAGCCAATATCGGTTTTATCGTTGGCGTTATAAGGATCAACATCAAAATAAGAATCCGAGTAGACGGATTTGAAGAATTTGGCAAATAATTCAAGAGTAGAGTCAGTATAAGAAGACTCCATATTTTTGAAAGTCATTTAATTTTGAATTCCCACTGATTTTCTTTTAGAATTAATAAAGGACCAGCAAGACTTACTGTTCGACTTAATATAACCCCTATGCAAGAAAAACTCTGCAGCCGGCGAAAGTAAGAGCTTTTGATGATCTAGGCCGGTTAGCAAACTCTTTAATGTTCATATTATTTGGCCAAAAGTCTGGGTCTATAAGAAGCTCCTCAATACATAATAAAGTAAAAATTTTAAAACATGAAGACATTCGTTCAAGGAAATTGTGAGCAGTTAACCATTGACATCTTATCCTAGAAGTATCAATACCTCTGTCCGCAATTTAGATTATGATGTCAGTAGACTTAGTACCATAATCAAGCCGAGATATAAATACCCTTTGTGGTGGAGCTACTACCTTAAGCAAACAATTTGTTTGTTCTTTTCCTCATTCTTCCACTAACTCTGTGCATCTTGCATTAAAGGGGTATTCATAACCTCTTGAGAGCTAGCAAATAAGGAAAAAAAATAAGACGACTCTGCAAAGAAAAACGATTCCACTGAGAAGAAAAGAATTCAATGTGAAAAAGAGAAGAGCCTCTACAGTCTCCCAGCTCAAGGACATCGAAAAATTAAGGAATCGAAATAAAGCCCAATTCGCAAGGAATTGTAGATGTGTTCAAGCAGAATTTCCAAAAGCTTCTTGACGATGATGAACAAGAGAAAGTGATAAGTCTAACTCCGACCTTAGGATAAGTTCTCCCATTCAATATAAAAACACTTGCTGTGGCCATTAAAAATACTAACAGACACAAAGATGCAGACTCTGATTCTTTACAAGCTGAATTTTTTAGTATGAAGGAAGTTTTCTGAAAGGGAGCAAGCACCAGATAATAAATCTAGTTAAGAACGAATATCAGTCCCATTTACAAAAAAGCGCTCCTATGTTTTACTAGAACTATCAAGTATAGTTTGTGGATTCTGGTTGATACCAATGAATTTTAGATCGATACCCGCGACCCCAATCGGCTTCAGAGCGCAATGTGACAGCAGCTCTCCGATAAGATGATGCACTGACTTGTGATTTCTTCAACCTTTTTCTTGAACAGACATTGCGGCAAATATCATCATTGACGGCAACATCTTCTGCAACATCTATTCAACTGTTGGGATACGAACATCATCACTTGCACCCATTGAAGCTAGAAGAGTTGGTCTTGTAAGTCATAAAATCTGTTTTAGAGTAACTAGAAAACGACTTAAATTGAAATCAAAGTTTACATAAGGATGTAATCTTCGGTATCCTCTTCATGCTTATTTTATGTTTGAGCACTTAGAGCAGATTGACAGAACGAGGACTCTGAGAGTTAATTAAATGAATACGAACGAGATATCCTGTTGCCTCTGAAGTGCAAATATTGTCCCCACCTGTTAATTCAACTGTAACAATTTCGAACCCCCTGCATTGTCCGGTTTCACACACAACCACATTTGAATTTAATAAAAAATTGCATCCACTCTGACATATCACATTTTTTCATTTTCTGCTCGTCCTTTGACATCGAAGTGCAATTGAGTTCAGTTTTTGTTTTTTTTTATTTATACTAGGGCACTCATCCGGTGTTGCGTGGTCAACTCACATTGTTATCAGTTTTGCATAGACAACAACACACACACACGCAAGAACAAAAAAAAATGTCAATAATGGAATATCCTGGCGTTTGAAATTGGATGTCGATACATTTGGTATTTGTTTGTTGGCAACAACAAATATTCAATAACACTGTTTCCATTGATTGATTAAAAAGCACACAATTTGTTTTGAGGTTGGCTACCGTACGATGGGGAGGGGATTCATCAAAGCTTTTAGTTGGACGTCGCTCCTGACGAATAAATGGATTAAAATTAATTAGATTTCCCATCGAGTTGACGAGATAAATAAATATAATTTGTAATTTACCAGCGAGAGATTTAAAATTTGTTTTATATTAAACAGTCCCTTGAATGATTCATAATCTTCATAAGGATTAAGAGGAACATCCTTTTTTTAAAGTGAAAGTGTTTTTCTTTTCACCTTGCTTGCAAATAATCACCAACCATTTCTTCTTTTCGTAATTAAAGCACAGTTTGCTGAATGTTAATTGCACTTTGGTCCTTCTACCGCTTTGTCGAATCCTTTTTCGCTTATGCTTTCCTGAATTGCAATGGACTGTTTTTTTTTTAACATCCTCTCAACAAGCCAGTTGAATGCGTTTTCCTTACTCACAGTACATAAATGAACACTAACAGGATATCACAGGTTGTTGGCTGGCCGGGAGGATACTGGCAACCTTCCCGGCCAAACCTAATTTACAGGTCGTACAGAGAAAATTCTTTTCCAAGGACTGTACGTATGTTTCTAGTGTCACTGCTAATTGAAAAAGTTTTCACTTTTGCTCCTCTCGTAAGAGGAGCAACATAGCCAACGGGACGAACATTTAGTGTCATTTTTCATTTAAGTTGCTCTTACTAAAAAGGCTTGAAAGTCCTTTAAAAGGGATACAAAAATAACACTCAAATAATTTATTCAAACTTCACTTTCACATCTCTGAATATTTTGAAAGGGAAAATTTTGTGTTCAAATTTTTGGTGTATTTTTCTTTCATTTTATGGGAGACAAATTTAGAAGGTCCTTGAGAAAGGATGCTAGTCAGACAATTAGGATAGTTTTCGTGTTTAATTTTGAAAGGGAAAAAGTGTGTTTGCATAATGTAAGGATAGACAAGTTCGTCTCTAGTGAAGCGGAAACAGACTTAGGTTGGAAGCTAACGCTTTGAGCCACCTCAGTTCCAAATTCTGGACAGTATTAATTCTTCCTTTTTCTGTTCTTTGAGAACGTCTTTCCGGAATCCATTTGTTTTGCGAATTGTAGGAAAAAAGGAGTTATTAACACTTTCTTAATTATTTATTTGCGTGTTGGTTTATTGTCATCCATAAATTCTTTTTGTCTTGTTGCCTTCAGTTCATTTCGTATCAGATCACCCCAGAGTTTTTGTTTTTGTTTGTTCAGAAATAATAGAAAATCCTCCTGTTCTGAATTTATCAATTCCATTCAATCTTTAATTAACACATCTCTTCACAGATGAATAAACAAAACTGCCTTCTTCACATTGTTCGTTTCAATTGAGAAATTTCGTCTCCCGCACTCATCGTATTTGTAATTAACGTCGACTCATTGAACTGTGCAGGACCCCAGAAAAGCAGAACATACATTATCCTTGATGAACAATCGTTACGCTTGAGTGCAAATTCTTAGTATTTATCCTTCCATAAAGTTTTGACATTTTCATTCCCAACATCTGTGACTCTGCATGCAGCCCCCATACACTTGCTTCGAGCTACAAGGACCAAGTGCACGGCATGCCCACACCCATCTATTGGAGCAATGAGATGGCTGACATGCATTTCACAAATGCGTACCTGAATGACGAGAAAAAAAAGAAGACTGAAACAAGACATTGTCAAGGACCTGCCGATCTGTACTTGGCAACGAGAATCTCTTCCATTCATCATCACATCCTGTGTAGTGCGTGTGTACGAGTCTTAATTAATTGCTATGCCGCCGCATCCACCAGCAGCAGCATGCCTGGTTGTTCTATCGTCGAAGAACCATCAGGCGTGTGAAATCATGTGAATGAAAATCATGTGCGCTTTCGTTCATATCCATTGAATTGAATGTCCTGTGGAATTGCCAAACGATATCTGCGATTGAATTTTATCCTGTTTTCATGAATGCATACAGCGGTGTCAGCTGTTGGGTAATCTGGGAGCGCCTCAGATGCAAGCCAATTTTCTCTAAGAAGAGCTTTTTTTTTTGTTGTACCAAAAGGAAATTTCAATAAATTTCCCAGCAATGCTATGGCACAGGATACTGGCTGCTGAGTGCTGGTTGTTGGCTGCATCTGCATATCTTCATCGCTAAACAAATTCCTTTGCATGCCTGGGAAGGTGTCAAGTGCTGTCTCAGCAGGCGAAATTCCCTCTCTTGGCATTTGGGGGTAGAAGTGCAATTGATGTCTGCCCGAGATAGTTGCGAAAAGCGTGGAAGCTGAAAAGCTGACACCGCTATTTATAAGGACTTGCGGAATCTATTGCACATTTGTGTTTTTGCCGAGCAGGACTTGATTGATGGGGGCACTGTCATATGAAAGAGATTTTATTTCACGAAATAGGCTCATCAAATTAAACAAAGGTGAGCGGAAAGCCTTCCTGGGGGAATTGTGTGGTGGAATAGATCGGGTATGTACGATTCTTTTGGTATACCGAAAATGGAACACTTTTCTTTTATGCAGACAGAGCGAACTGAAAGATTAGGAGAAAAAAATGAAAAAAAAGATGGTGGTTTGAAACTCAGATGTATTTTGTTTTCGATTGCTCCGTGGTTCGAGTCTGAATAGGAACGGAGAATTATGTATCGACTTATTGGCAATCTTTCAATTCGCAGTATTTTGTCGGTCATTCTCTATTGTTGATTTACTTCTACTGTTGCAGATTGATCCTAAATCAAATTCGCATAAGAAACTTAACAAGAAGAAAAAGGCAAAGATATCGCTTGACTGAGTTTTGTTATCAGATGAAGTATAATAATTTAAAAAAATGGCGAAATGAAATTTAATACAACAAAATGGAAATCCTAGATAAAAACGCAAAGCCCAACACTTCCAATGACATCTTCTTAACAGGGGGAGCAAAAGCAAATACACTTGCTTTCAGTGTGCGCAAATCATCTTGTGTCCGCTTATTTGGGTGACGAAGGATAAATAATCTGGTTCATCGAAAGTTCCAAAGTCAAGATTTTCTCAACGTAGAATCTTGCTCAAGTACTTTTGTAAATGCAGAATCTTTTCTACAGACTCAAAGTTACGTGTATATACGAAAATATTTAACTTTCATTATAAACTCTGGTTAAAAGAACACATACTTCTGCGGCACTTGGAAAATAGCTAAAATTATACCTGTATTCAAAGCGGGTAAATCACCTGTTAAACCAGATAGTAACAAGCCCATTAGCTTCCTCAGTAGCTTCAGCAAAATACGTTACCTTTTTTGTGCGAACCCCCCTAAAAGAAATTTAAAATTCATGCCGCCCTTTTCACGGATATGATCAAAGCTTTTGAAATGGTGGACCACACTCTTAAATGCAGTTTCCAAGGGATTCGTTCATGATTGGTTCTTTCCTCTTATTTAAAAAATCGAAAGCAAATGGTTTAAATTAATAACTAGTTCAGTTCGTGTCATAAGTGTTGGTGTTCCGCAAGGTTCTATTCTGGGTCCCACTCTATTTTTAATTCGAATTCATTGTTGCTGCTTCTTTAATTTTAACCTGGATGTTAATAATGACATGGAAATATTACGAAAATGGTTTGAGTAATATAAGTTATAATTGAATAATAAAACGAAATAAATGCTCTTCAACATTAAAGACTCAGTTTGCTTCCTGGAATAAGTTGAAACTTGTTCAGTACATTGATCATACCAGCTGAGTTTGGGAACCAATTAGGTACTAAAGTACATATGTAAATTAATGTAAAGTTCCGATAAATCACTTAACACGATTCTCACTGCTAACAAGAATTTGTCAACTAATTAGGTCAGCATGTCAGAACTGTCCCTTTCAATTGAAACAAGAGGAATTTGTATTTTATTTCCTTCCTAGACAAGTCGCTCAAATAAAAAAACTAAGCACCAATTATTTCATGATATCATATCGCTTAATCAGCTTTACAACAATGAGATACTTTTGCCTCTGGTCAAACATGTAGTCACATCTCATGCATCTGGCTGTCTTCTCAAATTGTCATAATTGCATTACACTTGTTGCTGTTGTGCAATCCGCCGTCCAAGCAATTGTGCCATTTGCCAGCGTTGTGCTTCACAAATGGTATTACATGTGGGACACACTTGTATCTGATAATTGATGATGACAAATTACGATTTAGTTTGAAGCTCATGTTGTGGGGATAATGGGAATTGTGTTCTCGTGGATCATGTTACAGAATTACAGAACTTGAATTCATAAATGAAATTCAATTCGTTGGTGGAGAAGCACTTAAAGTGCTTAGATATGATGTAAATATTTTATTTTTATCTATGAGAAAATGGAGATTGCACTTTGATGACGAAGTTTTAAGGAAATTAATGAAAATTTTGTATTTACATATACATTTACCAGCATTATCTTGTATTACAAAAATTAAAAGGCGTTCCACACGGTTCCATACTTGGACTTATTTTATTCATGATTTTACGTAATATGGCTCAGTGGTAAATGCGTTGTCTACTGAGTTTTTTCAAGGCCTTACCTTTCTCTTTTCGTTCCTTTATCCTTTGTAGACTACCACTTTAGAGACAAGTAAAATCCCCACTCTTTGTACGAAAAATACAACGCGCACAGAAAAATGGTGACGTCGTGCTTCGTCCCTATACAGAGTGGGAGTAGTCAAAATCTAACCGATTAAGAACTTTGGAAAAATAACCAATTTCTGGCAGCTTTACATTCGCAGATTTTTCAACTTTTATACCTCTGGAACACTAAGCTGAAAAGTAACAAACACTGCATCAATTTCAGCATTTATAGTATATGCTCGAACATGAGAATTTAAAATCGAAAGATTCCTATTGTTTATGGAAATCGAATCGCAGTCAACCAATAATGAAATCTTTACCAGCGTACCGACGGCACAAAGCTCAAGGTACCAAAAGTGTTTTCCTTATTCCAGTCTGACGCACACGTGTGTGCATTAATTCAAAAGGATCAAACAAGATTTCCTATTGGTATGGAGAATTATGCAGATTTTTTGCTGCACCTCTAGATACAAAGATACTTCCTCAATTGAGTTTCTGTCAAAAGATACACGTGTGAATTTCCTGTAAGTGCTTCAAGCTCTTTGTGATTTCCTTGCAAATGGATTCTTCAGAATATTGATGAATACTTTCTTATTTATCTACGACAGCCGAATAACTTGTTCCTTTAGGACACATCTGCACTATCTACATTTTTCCTTGCAAATGAAAGTAAATGCGAATCTGACAGTTCCCAAAACTATATTTTGATTTCCTTTCTTTTTCTGGAAAATTACGCGAGCTCTTTAAAATTTATAGAAAACGGTGAGGTGCCCTTTGACCTGAAGATTATCATTACATGATATTGATTCACTTGCCATTTTATAGTTTAACGATAAGCCCAATTTTTGGTATCCGAAATTTCGACTATCTCGCTGCCTTGTTTTTGGAGGTCACCTATGAGACCAGTGGCGGATTTTGATTCGATGCAACCAGAGGCCCTCGTCGATGTGCCGCCCTTTTTCAGTGATCGCCAGTAGTATACATCAAATTATTTAATAGATAAATTTTAAAATATTATTTTAAATACAGTGTGGGACAAAAGTCGCTTTTCTATGTAAAAACTTTAAAACTCTTATATTTATAGATATTTTGGACTTATTTTGTTTTGCTGCAGACAAAGGACGCGATTGCTGCGCGAACACAAATCGTCGCATATTTTTTGGGAAACAGTCGGTCACTAATTTACACCCAACGTGCCTACAAATTTTGGAGTATGTGAACGTTGATGATATGGGTCGACCTCGTTATGGACGATCGACCGAAAATATTCAGGTAGCTAGTGAAAGTGTTGCGACCGATTCGATTGGATTTTGAGGAAAGATCTGCACTTACAAAATCCAGTTGGTCCAACAACTCAATCCTTGTGACCAAGAAAACTGCAGAACTGTCCTTAACATCGCCGGAAATGAACAAAAATTTTTAGGAAATTCACACACAGAATCCCAAAAATCTCCATCGACGTCCTTTACACTCACTTCGTGTTAGTGTTTGGTGTGGGATAACCTCGCGAAAGATTTAACGGCTATATTTCTTTCAAAGTAATGCCGGTGCCCGCGTTACAATTAATGGGCCTCGCTAAAAAATAACGCTTCAGGACTTCTATTTTCCACTCATGCAAGCAGACAACAATGTTGAGCACATGCGGTTTTGCATTGCATTTTGTCAAAAAACCGATGATATTGAACGGCCACCGCGATCTCCTGATCAGTCGGCTCTAGACTTTTTTTTATGGGGTTTCGTGAAGGAAGAGCAACCGTGCACTCTGTGGAATGAAACTCAACATTCGAGAAGAAATTGCTCAAATTACGTCAGGGAAAGTGCTATCAAAAGAGCCCGTGAGTGCCTGCGTTATGTCATGTAAAACCGATGTAATTTTCAATGAAATAAACTTTGTCTTTATTTGAAAATTATTTCATTAGTTTTTTACCTTTTCGCTTAAAATTTGTTCCAGATTTACATAGGAACGGGACTTTTGGACTTTTGTCAAAGAGGAGGCAACGGTTTCATGCAGTAGTTAGCAACTCTTTAGAGTTGAATGAATTTGAATTTTATTTGTGAACGCACCCTTTCACTAACCATCGAACTGTCATTGTCAATTTATTCATCGTAGTAAACGATACGAAAGAGCAACGTCTGCAAATTATGAAAATTTTCTACCGAAACTTGGAGTCAATAACCGCAAATTTTAGGGCTACGTTAAGTCATTGGTTTATGCCAACAAGCCGACGGCGTTGGAAGAGCTCAGAGCCAACATTGAACGCGAAATAGCGGTCATTTGGGCCGACATCTGTGGCCGAGTCTTCGAAAATTGGGTCCAACCATATGCATGAAGTCGAGTTCCATTCAAAAATGTTTTGATTTTACTTCAAGCCGATGATAAAGTTTTTTTAAATATCTCAAATGGTTTACGTTTTATTAAAAAAAAAAAGTTGTCAATTTGAAAACCCTTTATATGGGACCTTTCATTTTCATTTCATTTCATTTCATTTCATTTCATTTCATTTCATTTCATTTATTCATTATTCTTTGTTTCACAAACTTTGAATTGCTTAAAATTAGCATTACAGTATTAAGATTAAGAATAAGTAGTGACATTTGTATTTATATTATATTTAAATAGTGATAATGACACTTACTTTTGTGACTGTAACACAAAACTAAGACCTTGCCAAATATCGCTTATTTGGGAGAAATAAGAAAGGATCCAACAACAGTCTTCTGGATGGGAAGTCAAAAGTGTTATCATCTAATTGGAAACAGTCGGGTCCAGCAAATTTTAAGCGTAAAACATTTTCATCAAAGAATCGATTAAAAAAACAACCCCAGCTGTCGCGAAAAATATATGATGTGGACAAAAGAATAAAAAAACGTTGTTTTGTTGACGAGAAAAAATTTAAATTTAATCTGGATGGACCTGATGGGTTTTCCACATATTGACATGATAAGAGTTTGTGAGGAGCATTATCTCGTCTGATATCTTTTAACGGAGGGTCATTTAAACCGCTGGAGAACCATACCAATCAGGATATTTGGAAAAATATCTAAAAAAACGGGTTGTTTTTATAAGAATATTGTTGCTATTTTCATGGATCCTTAGTAAATTTGATTTGATAATAAGTTTACTGAATATTTTGTTCATTTTTTAAGCTTTAAATTACAAGTAACATCGACTACTAAACAAATAAGATAAAAAGTTATAGAGATTTGATAAAAATGTTCAACGTACGAAAATCACATTTTTGAATTTTTGAAAATATTTAAAATTTGTAGATATACTCGTAGTTACTGAAATTATTTTTTTTTTTCAATTTGCGATACTAATACTTGTTGTGTTATTTTTTTATTCTGATGATTTTTAAAATTAAGTAAGAGAAAAATTTAAACAAAAAATCAGTTTTCAATGAAAAATTGCTTTAATGAGTGAAACAAAATTATGTACGGGTTAAAAACACAAATACCCAAGGGATTTTTATTAAAGGCTCATATTGATAAATTAGAAAATAAAAAATTGCACTTAAAACTTTACTCAAAAATAAAATTATCTTATATGGTTTACGAAAAATATTTCAAACATTAATAACGAAACGAATTCAAGTCGATTATTTATTTGAATTTTACTAAAGTTTTTGTGCCTTGAAAATTCTTTCGTCCTTAAGTTTTTGCCGCCCCTAAAATGTTGCCGCCGCAGAGCTAGTGCTTCATGGGTCTAAGTCTTATTACATCACTGCTGTCTTCGCTTACACCAAAAAGTAGGATGGCAAGTAGCGAGGAATAAGTTTTTCTTATTCGATTAAGCTGCTACCATAATTTTTGTACATTGTCCAATATTATAAGCCGGATGTAAGTGGGGGACAAACTACTGCTATGTGGTGCCTTCACATTCGGTTATATTTTTCGACCACTCTTTGCTTACGCGGTGATTGATGTCGTCATTGCAAGTTGCTTTATAAGTGATTAATGATCATAGATCCTCTCACATTGAGCAGAGCTTTTCCTTTCAGATAAATGTGTGAAATAGGCCGGAGTGGATTAAAGGGTCGGCAGGACTGAAATAGCATCCATTTTCTGAGAAAACACCCACCCATACGTCGAGTGCTGATGGATTCAACGTCAGCGAAGAACAACTGGTGCACGTTGGTAGTCGACACTTAAGCTTCAAGGAACTTTTACCTTTCGCAGTATTTGTTGAATCCCTTGTGGCATTTTGCTCTTGTCTTTGTGCCATCAAAAATGTCCAATATAATCACTACATAGGTTTCAGGAAGTTCACCTCTCATGTCCAGGGATCTAATAAGATTAGATATGAAAATCATTAGCTAACTGGGTTGGATGTCTCTCATCTTTTTGTAAAAGTTTAACCGGTGAACCGTTCAAGTCTTCCAGATAACTCTCCGCCTGTGGGAAATTTTGTCGTCGTCCAGAAGAAGCTAACCGTAAGCATTGGATCTGAATTTCCTAAAATCAGTAATCACCTGCCGGTCTTGTCTGAGAACACTTTCACTCACTTGGAATAACTTAACCAGGTGATAAGTAGCACAATATTCCCTCACAAAATCGACCATGTGCTTATTGATGCAAGACTCTCGTGTGTGTGGAATTTGACCATGTTTAAGTAGCAAATCAACTCAGAGCTCGACTGTCCAACATAAGAAAGCTGCACAAGCCAACAAAAAGGAGGTTTAACATTAGATGCTTAAGAGCACCATTAATAGCCAGCGATAGAAACTCCGACATAACTTTGCCAAATACAGACGTCTCCTCAGGCTACCAACCGCACCTGACAAGAAATCCATACGATGAAGAATGTGGGCAAAAAAAGAATGCGACAGACGAGGCAAATAAGAAAACAGCATGGAAAGTATACAGAGCCAGAAGGAGAAAAAAAAAAACGGTTGCGAAAAATCAAAATGGGCCCTCGCAGTCTCCCAGCTTTAGGAAAAAGAAGAGTCTAGAAATCGACATTTTGTCAGAAGCTTTTATAAATAGCCGCTGTTTATAAAACCGACACTCAAGCACAATAGTTATGACCAAAAAGAATGATAGGGCATGATGAAAACAAAAATCTGGTCGACGAAGTAGTTCCCCAGCCCCATCTTTGGAGAAGTCAGCAAGGCGGGGTTCAAATGCATTGCCGTCCGAACTTTTTAAATACGGTGGCGATGCTTTGGTTGGCATCATGCATCAACGACAGAGCAAATTTACCCACAACGTCAAATCATGTATACGACCAACGAGTTTCAAGTCGATACCCATCATCTATTCATCGACTTCCAAGGTACAACAGGTGTACCACGTGGTGTCAGCACGGAAGGTACTATCTTTTACAAGTCCATCCAGCTTCTGAGTTACGCAGACGATATCAAAATCATCGCTCATTTCTCGCGAGTCGTAGGAAAAAATAAAACGCACCAGAAATAGATCCTTCGAATGAGAAGAATACAAGGCAATCGCTGTTACTTCGGTTTGCCAAAACAAATAAGTGCCAAACTCCTAACACGAAGGATAAAAATACTGCTCTACAAACGCCTACACTGGCTTGGTCACATCAGGAGTATGGACAATAATGGTCCAGCCAAGATATTCTTCGAATCCTCCGGTTCAAGAAACAAGCAAGCGCGGTCATTTGTAAGCTGGAAGCACCGTGCTCAACAGTCAATGCTGGAAGGCATCTCTTATTCAGGCTCTGATGCTTCCAGGATCGTTTGCCAAATAAATAAAAAGTTACCAGGTGCGTTCCTGGTATTGTATCGAAGTTCTTTATGACAATCTTCATAGACTTCATTTGCTTTTCTGACAATTCCAGTCAAACAGAAGATCTTCTCCAAGTAAAACGGTCGCTGATCTTTGAAGTTGTGCACACGTTGCCAAGAAGCTTTTCCGGAAGGATGATTCGAAAAATTCTAATAGCGTATGTCTCGATGTCCGCGAAGTTTGTACCTGACCTCCATTGTTTCGGATTCCTATGCTAACTTGTGGGATAAATTTTAAGATGTTCTGTGTCTCGCTAGGCCCATCTGATTTCATGGATTTCAACCATGTCGCCTGCCGTGATATTATGGAATTCTCACCCTTGACTCACTGGTCACCGTTTATAGCCCGTAGACGGTCAAATCTAGCCGTTCGCATTTCTAAATGAGGGGGTGAACCATCAAATTTTTCTTTACTAACGCAACGTACATGTTTTACAGCTAAACTAAATTCACATTAAATGAAAAGTAATGATGGCGATCGTAAGGATTCATTGCGACACAACAATTCCATGAGTCACCCTCAAAAATTATGTCCGCATCGGCCCCCGTATATGTCAATACCATTATCCTTCGAAAACAGTGTTCAGCCTGAATTGGGGTGCTAACGTTCATGTTCGACAGTTGGTAGCAAAAGCAGATTGGTTTCGGGGGTGTTCATCGGGGACTCTCCCATAAAAAAAAAACACATAAACTCAATGTCCACGGTCTGGTGACGGCAATTTCGATTATGAAGGTTATGAAGGACGTCCATTACAATGTTACACGTTCATTTTGTGTATATGCACATTGGGCTACGTATGGACTGAAACGAAAGCTGGTTCCACTTCGTTTTTAGTCCAAAAATTGTTTTTTTAAAATGAAAAGAAATAAAAATATGGATGACCAGAGTGAGAGGTTTTTTTGCTCGTAAAACGAGAGTGAGGTGTCATAAAAGAGTTTGTTTTTACACACGGTGACAGGATAAAACAAAGAACAAACAAAAAATAAATTGTAAATCGAATATTGAGGTAAATGGTGACCCATAAAGTGCAAAATGAGTGATGAGCCACTGACAAGGCACATAAAAGCGCAAATGGGTCAAATGTGAAAATTAAACGACCTTTTGGTGCCTTCACATTATTTTGTGATCGAAACAAAGTGTTAAACATGAATTAATATAAAAATTAATAGTCTTATTCTTCTTCTTTCTTATCGGCCAAAAAATGAACTGATTTAAAGAGTTCAAAGCACGCCTTACCGCGATCGATGACACAATTCTCGAACTCCAATTGTTGATTGTATGAAACGCTTTTCATTTCCGAATGAATCCTTTATATGCACTTACTACTGTGTCCAAAAAATACGGTGACATATGAATTTAAACTGCGCGCGTCGAAGGATTTAGAAATTTTTCTTTCTTTTTAGGTTGGTAGTACTGTCAGTGACATCTATGTGAAATTTCATGTCAAAATATATTCAAAGTGTTTGTGAGTTTTTCGTTTTTTGCGATGTCGAAATTTATTGAGCAAAGAATTTGCATTAAATTTTGTTTGCGGAAACAATTTTCTGCTGCGGATACGTTGAGGATGGTGCAGAAAGCCTTTGATGAAGAGGCTATGTCTAAAAAACATGTTTACAAGTGGTATAGTGATTTCCAAGCCGGCCGTGAACGTGTCGAAGACGAAGAGCGTTCTGGGCGACCATCAACCTCAATCGATGAAGCTCACGTCCAACAAATCAAAGATTTGGTGTTGAAAAACCATCGATTAACGATTAGAGACCTTGCTGATGAAGTTGGCTTATCGAAAGGCTCAGTCAATCCCATTTTGAAGGATGCTTTGGGCCTCAAACGCGTCAAATCTCGACTGGTACCGAAAACATTGAATTTTTTTGGAAAAAAGGCGTCGCGTTGAAGTGTGTGAAACAATGCTTTCCGACTACCAGGATGTCATGAAACGCATTATAACTGGCGACGAGACTTGGATCTATGCTTATGACCCCGAAACAACCGATCAATCGAGCGAATATCGTGCCAAAGGAGAGCCGAGACCAAAAAAACCGCGCCAAAGTCGCTCAAAAATCAAGGTCATGTTGACTGTTTTCTTCGATTATCGTGGTGTTGTGCTTTATGAATTTTTTCCATCCGGCCAAACAGTCAACAAGGAATATTATTTGAACGTTATGCGTCATTTGCTATCCGCCTAAAAAGGCCGGAATTGTGGAAAGACAATTCTTGGTTTTTACACCACGATAATGCACCATCCCATACCGCACTCGTAATTCGTGATCATTTCGCCAAAAACTCAACCCACATCGTTCCGCAACCACCGTATTCACCTGATCTGGCGCCGTGCGACTTCTGGCTGTTCAACAAGCTCAAAAGACCGCTCCGGGGACACCGTTTTGATACGATAGCGGAGATTCAAGCCGCAGCGAAGACGGAACTGAAGGCCATCCCGGAAAGTGACTACAACCAGTGTTTCAAAGATTGGAAAATCCATTGGCATAAGTTCATTGCATCGGGAGGGGATTACTTTGAAGGGGATGAAATTGATTTGGAAGAATAAATAAAGAATTTTCAAAATAAATACAATGTCACCTTATTTTTTGGACACAGTAGTATATATGTAAATAGGCCAAGATCAACCCAAGGATTTGTGTGGACTACGCTTTTTGTTTTGTTTTAATTCAGGATTAATGCCATTTCTGCAGATTGGCCTTGTGACTCATTGATTGTCGTGGTGAATGCGAACCAGATATCGATCCAACCTTATGTGTTGATAATCAAATCCAATGAATTCTGGAACTTCGTGGGATAATTAGTTGCTTCGTCCAGATCATCTTAGTTGAACGAATGTGATGCAGTTCTTCTTCATCACCAATCGCTAAACATTGATTTGAGAAAAACTCGGCACATGTTTCGTTCTGCAACGCAACTTTGTTGTATTTGTCGTCAACCTCAGCCTCTTTACAAAACGCTACAAATACGAAAGCTTTAAGTAAAATTTGATTTGAATAATTTAAAGAGGAATTTTCATATTCATAATTTGGCAACTTTGAATTACATTTGTGAACGCACCCTTTCACCATTCATCGAACTGTCACTGTCAATTTTGTCAGTAAACTCAACATTTTCATCGTGAGAAAGTACACGAATGAGCAACGTCTACAAGTTATTAAAATTAACTCCAATTTTCGATCGTGATTCTGATCCTAGTAGACAGTTAATATCAAGTTTTGTGCAAAAGTTTGAGTCTACATATTCGTTGTGTGATGTTGCCGTGTAAAAATGTCGAAATTACCGCTGCCGTTCTGGCGACCGTAGCAAACGATCCAAATCAGTCAATTCCACGGCGTTCGCAAGAATTGGGCATCGCTCAGACCATATTATGATGTATTTTGCGCAAGGATCTGGAATTACACTCCTACAAGATCAAGCTGACTGAAGAATTGAAGACGGAGCTTTGTTTGGTGCGGTTTACATGCCGGCGTTGTTATTGGGCCATATTTCACGATACTGTGAATGGCCAGCGTTATCGCGCCATGATTACCGATTATTTTTGGCCCGAATTGGAAGATATGAACTTGGACGACATGTGGTTTCAACAGGATGATGGCAAAAGCCACACAGCACACCTTACAATTGATTTCTTGAAGAATAAGTTGATGAGAGTATTCTCTCAAGAAATGGACCTGTCTGTCGGCCACTTCGTTCGTGCGATTTAACGCCTCTAGATTATTTTCTTTGAGGTTACGTTAAGTCCTTGGTTTTGCCAACAAGCCGACGACGTTAGAAGAGCTCAGAGCCAACATTGAACGCGATTTAGCAGCCGTTCCGGCCGAATCGTGTGGCCGTGTCATCGAAAATTGGGTCCAACGAATCAGCCGCTGCAAACGTGGCTGCGGTGGCCATATGAATTAAGTCGAATGCCATTCATAAATGTTTTGATTGTACCTCAATCCGATAAAAAAATTTTTGAAATATTTAAAATGGTTTGCGTTTTATTTAAAAAAAAATGTTGTCAAGTTCTTATTGGAAAACCCTTTATTTAAGCCTATATTGAAAAACTTTTTATCTACTGCAACGTTGTTGCTGTTAATTGTGATATTTGACCCAAATTTGTGTTCGACGGATTTACTACTTATCGACACTCGTCGTCAATCGTCGAAAAAGTTTGTTTGATGGCACCTTGACTGTGAGCCCGTCGTTATGTCTGTTCACAAAAGGTAGGTTGAGTAAATGGCATGACAGTAAAATACCCACGCCGGAATCCGGGATAAGTCTGCATTTATCTATTTTTGGAACAAACATCAAGTGATGTTAAAGTATTCTGCCACATAATCAGACCAGTTTCCGCGGAATAACGAATTCGACCATCGCTTTGAAGTCGATGTTATTATTGACTCTAGGCCCTTTCCATTTTTCATGCAATATGAAAAATGGGCCTTTTTTTCGATTAACCGGGCCGCAAAAGAAACTTACTTATATATTGACAGAGGGCCTTTCGCTCTGTGGCATATCCTCATAAGTATCGATGTACGAACTCCAGAATGAATCCTTTTGGAAGAATGCTAATTCCAGACCAGCGAAGGAAAGTGTTAAAGAAATTAGAAAATACGAGTACATAATTTTTTATTACAAGGAAAAAGGTTGTACACTTAAACTTCTACGCCCTGACAATTGCTAAGACAAGAATTTGGTTTGAAACTTTGATGGGCTTCGATTTCGATTGCTGTATGGTTGCAGTCCGAATAGGCATGGAGATTTTTATATCGACTTGATTGCATTCACTCAATTCACAGTTTTTTTTTTATTCGCTGTTGCTTCTCAATTGGGGCTTTGTCTTGATGATGACGGATTTCCATAAAGCAATTTGCAGCTGGTTGTTAAGCACAAGTGAGTGGAGCCGCCAACTTATTTCTGATGCGAGTTGGAGTAAACAGTTTCTCCCGCGTAGAACTGCAAGCAAGCCAGCACGTATATAATAACAATATTCATAATTTTATCAAAAATGAAGTTTCTGTCAAACTGCATCGCTCCATAAGCCAAGGTTCTTAACCCGTACACATTATGCTGATAAAATTGTAGTTCGGTCTGCAAATAAAGTAAAACAGTGTCATCAAACGCACAAAGTAACTACAGTACTGGCAACAATGTTTACCTCCCTTTTGACATTTTCATTTCTAAGCAACCTTCTCTTCAAATATATCTTCAGAAGTTTCGACCTGAACTCCTGCTCTGATTGTGCCAAAACATCCGCCAAAAGACCAATCAGAAACAGATCAAACGAAACCGTGATACAATACGGAATGTCAAGAGTCATAAAACGGACGTAAAAGTTCGCGTTCAACTCCTCAGCATGATTGTACTTGGCATACAGGACGATTTTCAAAACATCGTAAACATGACGTATATCGGCATACAATCGAAAGTATGTTGTTGCCAAAACTGACGTGTAGAACGCGTTTAGCTTGACCTTCAAACGATGAATTTGAAATGAGATCTTTACTAATTTCTTGACAAACTTCGAAGCGTGGCCTTTCTCAGCATTTCCGCACACCAATAGTTCCAGATGTTCATTTATTTTACTATAAAAACATATCAACACCAACTGACAGTAGATATGACTCAGAAGTAACAACTCATACAGAAATATCGAGTGTAAGTCCAACAATTCGCGTCGTGAAATCATATCGATAATGGCGGTCATAATAAACAACTTGCTCCGCTTAACAAGAAGGAAATACTTAAAGGCCATCATTATTATGAATCTGCCTTCAGTGTAAAGGCTCGAGTTTACCTGCGACTTGAGCTGATGAAAAATCTTCACCATTTTGTTGAGCGTTGGCAGCAAAATATTGCTGAATTCGATCCAGTTCGCGGCTGCTATACATCCGGCTATGTTGTAAAAATACGCCCAAGGCAGCATGAGGATTAAATCCTGGAAATCAATTGGCATGGATGACTTGAACTCAATATTGATGACGACGTTACGTTTCGACGCATATGTTATGAGAAAGGTGAAAACTTGCAAGCCAAATAAATATTTGATGCTATTTAGAATTATGAACGACACGATTTTTTGGCATTTCGAATGCTCAAATTTTTGGGTTTTGTAATTGAACTTGAAGTGCAGGAATCCGAAATATAGAAAAAAATTGTACAGGATTTTCAAGTGGACTGCGAAGAGGAGCTTTCTTGGTGGCTTGTACATTGTCCAGCCAATGCGGTACTATCAACTAAAAGCTGCGTGCTGGGAACGCTGATGAGACTCATAGTCGCAAAGCGATTTATTATTAATTTCGATGATTGCGGAAGCGCGGAAGCAATGAACATTATTTTTCAAATATGACGGGACAGCAATCAATTGTTTTTCTGTGACAAAATTGTAACCTCTTATGGCAGTTTAAGGCACGACATTTGCCTATTTGTAGTGACCGACCGAACATTCGATTTCAATTTCGGTTTCGGCCAGATTCGGCCAAAAAAATAGTTTCGGCCACAGTTTCGGTTTCAGCAAAAAATCGGCCGAAACTCAGTCTTCCTCAGAGGGCTATGCGGATTAACGTATCTACCTATATTGGGGAGTAAGTGAGTATTGATAGGTTTTCCTCCTGGACGGTGAAGAAGGAGAAGGTTGAGAAAACTAGTTTGGTTTTCAAATGAACTGAGCGAGGTCTTTTGGGCTTGCTTTAGTAAGTTGGGGCGAAGCTGTGAAGAAATGGGAACATTGCTTTCTATGTCTTGATATTGCTATGACCGGACTTTCATTGAGGAGATTTAGTAGCTTTCTGGTTCTCTGGTACCAGGTTTGTATGTTGATGTTGCAAGATGGTTGATGTATTTATTTTTTATGCTTAGTTTGACCGCAGCTAATGGTGTGTCAATATAAATTGTGAGGTGCATCTGTGAGGGTGCATTGTTCCTTCACAGGCATGCTGGATTTCTCTATGTCCTGGAACCCCTTAAAGATGAACCTTAAAAAAGTCCACTATCTCCTTAAGGGATACACAGTGTTCCTTGACAAGCTTAAAAGTAGATTTTATGGCAGCTTTGCTGTCGGCCGAAGTGAATATTTCCAGAAATGTTGGTCGTGGTAAGACATGGAAGGAGAGTTTTAGACTACGATTGCTCAAAAAGATAAATTTACACTTTTCGTTCGAATTCTGATGGTGCCGGCAGTTATCGGAAAATTTGTTTTTGAGAGTATAAAGTATATAACTGTTGGAAGGGAAATCTACTCCACAGATTGAGGACTGATCAAAATCAACTCTGGTGCATGGCGAGATTGCCTTGAGTCTTACCAACACAAACTTTGTTGTTTGACTAGCACGGTTAACTTGTCATAAGTTCTTGGTCGGTGAGCCGTGAGCCGTGAGGACGGTTTCGGTTTCGGCTGAAAATCATGTTTCGATCGGACACTACCTATTTGATTTATTTACTGGGTCATCTGCATAAGTATATGAATTTAAAAAACCATATATTTACGATTTGGATTTCCAATATTCTTTTATTTCAATATATTATTCAAATCTTGTAGCAACATTCAAATATCCTCGGCGGGGGCTCATGCAGAACTTGTTCCTGGCAAGATAATTTTCGCAGATTTTTCGAAACATTAAAGACGACAACTCAGTTTGGCGAATGTTTATTTTCAAAGCCAATTCATATCACGAAAACGCGAGACGCCCGTCCAAGAAATCGATGTCACCAATTTATCTTCTTTATCACTCTCATTTCAAAAAAAATCCAACTCAGTCCGACGTCACATATTTCAACCCTGATGTTCAAACTCCTACTCGGCGTTCATTGTTGAAGGAACGTTTCCAGAGCGTTGGAAGGAGGCTGTTGTGGTCGCTATTCTTAAAATCTCCCATGTTTGAAAAGATATAAGTAAGAAGACAACATGCAGCTGGTTAGCTATCTGTTAAGTAATGACTTAATAAAAGATGCACAGTCTGGCTTCAGAAGAGTCCTGGGCTTGGAAAAAGAGAAGGGGATTATATACTAGGATTTTTTCCTTGACTTCAAGACGGAAGTTGATAACATAGATAGGAAGCTTTTGATTTGATTTTTCTAAGTTTGATATCTCATGGAAGTAAGACGGTTTTAGTCTGTTCTAAAAGTGTCTGAGTAGCGCAGTTAGTTAAGTACATGTATTTCAACTGGATCAATCGATGGGCTTCTGGCTCGAATTCTGAAAAATGTTGTTTTTAAATCTGCGGTCGAATCACCGCATCCGTGAACGAGTTGCACGAATTCGTAAACTGTGATTTGGCATATGTGAACGTATACTCGTTCGCGTAATTTGGCATTACTGTACACGTTTTCGTTTAATTGAACGTAATAAGTTGATCGAAGGAGTATACGATCGGCTGAATCCTTGAGAGTTTTTGTGTGAATAAGTAAAAAAAAAATCGTTAAAAATTTTATTAGTAATTTAAATAACAAAAACACAACAAATAAATATTTTCAGGACGAACTACAACAAAGTAAACTTTTCACAGAAAAAGATAGTAGCTGCGTTCATGGAAGGACATCCCAGTTTGGTAAAAAATCTGCTGCCAAATACAGCTCAAGGAAAGGTCATCTCTATTAGGTTATGGGACATTCTAAATAAAAAGTTGAACGGTGTTGGTCCACCAATAAAGGATGTAAAGGATTGGAAAAAATGTGAGTTCTGGTAACTTTTTTCTTTATTTTTTATGCCGATTTGAGCGTGTTTATACGGCAGGTTGAAAAGAAGCTTGCATTAAACAAATATTCAAAGACCAAATCAGGTGGTGGCCCCTGCGAAAAAAAGCTGCTCACACAACTTGATGAGCAGATAGTCATTGCAACTGGGTTAGAGCCAGCAGTTGAAGGTCTTTCCAACGTTAAAAAGTTCGGCAATTCCCAAAATTGCGCAAACCAGTGAAAGTTCCGCGGGTGAACCATCTCATGAAGAACTTAACGACTCTTTGATGTCAGCGCTAGAGGACTTAGGATCTTAAGATGCTGAAAGCAACCCAAAGAAACCTGACAATGAATCAACACGATCACGCAAAAAGAAAACAAACTTGGAAAAGAAAATGCCACTTATTCGAGAGCATGCTTAAGTAACAATAAATTTTTAAGAAAGTATTGAACGGAAACTTGGTATGTTGATTAAAATTAAAGAAAAACCACTTATAATATAAAGAGGAGAAGCATAAACGGCTGTGCATAAGATTGAACTCAAAATCAAAACTTTGTAATAAGAGATGCAGAAAAAAAATTAAAATCAAATAAAACAACTAAGCCAATGTTTTATTAATTTCTTAATTTATTATATACTATAGATTCTGAATGAAAAAAAAAATGAACTTCGTTGAATTTAGATGCGCTGGAACCTTGAATCGTGATCTTGTAGGGTGTCATACATTAAGGTTCAAGAGGACATTCAGAGCCACCTGAAAGAATCAATAGAAAAAGCTGATTGCAGAATATCATCAATGCAATGGTTACCTAAGAACCAGGCGCTTTCAGGTATATCGGTTTGAAACCGACTCTACAAAAACCTACGCTGATCGGAATGTGCACACAAACGCTGTGCACAAATGCGAATCACATTTCACTTTTCTTAATATAAATTTAAAAATTACTTTATTCAAAGATAACGTTTAATAAAACCGAAAAGGAAATTCACATTCAATATATTTACATCGAACTTTCTGTTTCACACTATTCTTACGCTTTGTTTGGAAGTTCCAAAGGGTTGCTTTTATCTCTTTACTGCCTTCGAATAACATTTTCTTTCACAATCACTATCTTCTGAGTCAGAAGAAAAAAAACAACTTGGTAAAAGAACTCATAAAACACAAATTATTAATTCAAATAAAATATAAAATAAACTATTACGTTTGCTGTACAAAATGATTCACGAGATTTCACGAGAACAATACTAGATGTTTTTTGTTCTCGTGAAAATTACGTACGTTCCGTGATAATTCGTGAGACATAATCCCAATACGTTCGTTCGTATGACGAGTCAAGTTCGGTCACCATTTGCCGTTGAGATCAAATTAATTGTGTTAGAAATGTAGCGGTCGATCAGCGTTAGTAGTGGTAGTGACTTTTTGTGTCTCCTTGCTGTAGTGGTTTCTGTATCAGCTGCTACAATCGAAATCAAAATCACATCTGAGTTTCAAACCACACCACAATCGTTCCATGCAAAATGCAGAGGGTTAAATATAACAATCAGTCCTCGTCGGCAGAAGAACTCGAGACCCAGCCAGGAGATTTAATTCGCAGGTGATACATAAATACATCAACTAAAACTACAATTATAGGTAGGGGGAAGGGATATATTAAGGGTGTAAGGATGGTTTCTAAGGGAGGTGTTACGAGGGTGGAATTCAAGATGTATATTAGCAGAGCGGAGCATATGGGAGATTGGTTCAAACAAACCTTAGTAAGTGCGATGATGAGAAAGTCCGAAGAGAGATGCTTACCTTAGGTTACGGGGGTTTGTATAAATAGAGATCATTTTGAGGAGATACAGTGAGTCGGTTGCACCGGAGAGCTATAGATGTATAAAGAGGACATCAGCAACCTCTCACCGCCTTTTGAGATTGCACTGCGTTGGACAGCTTCAATTCTGAGGGAATGGTTTTCATAGGAGGGTGACCAAACGTGGCTAGGGTATTCAAGAATCGGTCTGACAAAGGTAATGTACAATAAAAGGATTTTATGACATACGGGTTAGAGAATTCTTTCGCACAGCTTTTAATAAATAAGGCCAAGAGAAGAGTTTGCTTTCTTGTCCATAAGAACACCGAGATCACACATTGAATCAACTGAGGGAATTAGTAAACCATCTAGAAAGAATGTTCGGTGGGGGGATGGGAGGCGTTTTCGGGATAAAGCAAAGGTTTTTGGTACATCTATTCAAATCATTCTGCAGAGTGATGAGATCTATAGGAGATGAGATGCGTTCTCATATCATCATTGTACATAGAGAGATCAGAGTCAGTTAACATGTGATCTACATCGTTAATTGTTAGAATGAAGAAAATTGGACCTAAATGACTACCTTGGGGAACTCCTGAAGTAGCAATTATAGCGTTTGCTAGAAGGCTTCTTAAGCGGACCCTGTACTGACGTTGTTCGAAGTAAGACTTTATCCAGCAAATGAAGGATGGGGGATAACCGAACATCGACTTCATAATCATTTTGTAAGGCTTTCAGCGTGTTTGAAGTAAATTCGGTTGAATTAGTGGTTCTTGATCTGCCCTTAAAGAATCCATTCTGTTTTGAAGATGGACTCACAGTGAAAATACATAGAGTCATATACTATGCTTTCGAAAATCTTGGGTATGGACGTGAGCTTCGCAATGGGACGATAGTTTGAGATGTCGTCCTTACGGCCCTATTTATGAACGGGGATAATAAAGGCGTCCTTCCAAACCTTTGGGAAGATAAATTGAGCAAAGAAATGTTGAAATAGAGTAGTAAGGGATTCTAGGGAGAAATCGTCTTTCAGGCTATTTAATTTTTCGCTACGGGAAATGTCCACATTGGCCAAAGATGTCATTCAGATAGGAAAAATAATTCAGGTCAGGGGAAACTGCATGTTGTTGAAAAAGCTCAGAGGCATATCCTTGGAAGTAATGTTTATAGCCTCAAAAAATCTCTGTGTATATCGTTATGAAATTTTCGTTGTTTATTCCAAAAGAGCGAGTTATGCTTTATGTTGTTACGAGAATTGGTTTTGATCGGATGAGTTTTAAGTGCTCAATATCTTGTTTTGCAATTGGAGGAATAGAAACTGAATTTTCGAGAAAGGATGTCAAAAAGACAGAGGTGCCTTTGATGACATGGGTGATCGTCCAGCAGTTTAACACCGCCTACTTAACTATTTCGCAAAGCTAAAACTGAAAAGGCTTGGAATGTCGAAAAAGGTGGAAATTTTGGTTCCTCACGAACTCAGCAAAACAAACATTATGAATCACACAAAAACCTGGGTCTTTGTTGAAATGGGGTTTTTAAAAACATTATGGTTATGGGAAGAACAGTACTCTCCAGACCCGCGTCTTCTGACTACCTTCTGTTCCGATCTGTCCAAAACAATTTGGATAGAAAGCGATTCAATTCTGAAGACGATACCAAAAGATACCTTGAATACTTGTTAACCCATAAGCCTGCTAACTTTTAAAAAAGAAACATTAGAAGTAGCATAAAAAAAAAAAAAAACCAACAAACGGAAGGTAAATAAATGTAAAAAACTATTGGCTCAAATACATAGCCGAACGAGGACAACAATGTTTTAAGTATGAGAATATTTAAGGAAAAATGTGTCCTTGGAGTGCCATATTTCAGGTGTGAACTTTTTTTTTTTTAAAGGAAACCAGTAAAGCTTTTTGGTTGCGGTTTTTTCCTGCTTTTGTTAATGATATACAGAACGCAAAATTTTTTTTTGAAAAAAAAAAATTGGTGGCAATTGTAGCTCCGTGAAACAGGTCCTCAAATCGCGGGAGGTAAACGCCTTACATCACTGCCCCTCTTTGTTGATCTGAAACACAAATTCAAAGCACATTATCAAACTGTGATCCTGTGAAACTGTGTCATGACGGATGGGTTTAACGTTGAGTACAAATTTCGAAAAATTGCGGCAATAAAAAAAAATCGAATTTTCTCGTCTTTTTTTTTCGCATAATAGCATTAATAATAAATGCAAAAATGTATCTATCGAAAAAAACCGTAGAGACATATTTTCTGACTATGCTCTCCAAATTTCGCCCATTTTTAAAAACGTGTTTTCGAGAAAAACGCGTTTTAAGTTTTGTAATGTGTTTCTATGACCGATAATCGGCAATGCCTGGTCAACAGATGCATCCCACCTCTACTTCTACCTGCTCATGTTGAGCCGCCAACATCTTCCGCTGCTCAAGCCGGGCCTTTTTTGCTGCGTCGCTCACCTGCCTCTCTGCGTTCTCGATTCTTGTTCTGTTCCGCGCGCTGACGTTTTTTATATATCGTTAAAGTTTGAAATCCGGAAAACGCTACGACAGATTAATTCAACTTTCGTGTAAATAAAGAATCCGTAATAAAAAAAAATATTTTTTTAAAAAAGTTACAACCCTCTTTTTCGAGTTGACTAGGAAAACCCAACACACGGTCGATTCAAATAATTCCTTCACACATTTGAACCCTCTGAGCCACGGATACCCGCTTTAAACTAAAGTTAAAAATATTCACCATTGTCTGATGATTTTGGAATTTGAATAAATAAACTAAACTTAACTTTCATTCATCCAAAAAATTATTTTAAGCTTATTTCAAAACCATTCATTCTCAGGACAACGGCCCGAGTATTACCTCAAGAGCAAAAGCAATATGATTTAACTTCTTGTGAACCATTGGATTCATTGTTTTACCATTAACGTTTTGCTTTCCCAACCAACCTGGTATTCATTGCTAACAAAGGAGTCATTCAAAAACAATGAAGCGTAGAAAATGTAAATTTGCCTCCACCCAAGTTCTCGCTAAAGTACGTGCCTCCCTCTGTGCGCTTATCTTGGAACAATTAATTTGCTAAAAAGTATTTTATTCTTTCTATTATTTTGTCAATTTGAATAGGTATTCGTATAGTCGCGCGGGAGGACATCATCGAGGGTTACAATGTGGAACGTTTAAAAGCTTTATCGCATCGCAGTTCTTTGTGCCTGCGTTAGCAACAGTTCGCCGTCGGTCGGTTTAATTGTCATTGTAAGCAAAGGATGGAGTTTCAAAAGGACTTCCTCACGAATCTGGTGGTTATTGTTCGCAGGACAAAAGTATTTATGTTGAATTACTTGTGGGGGATGTCGCCAAAGGATATTTCTTATCTGTTTCCTTTTTATTTGCATGCAGTTAGGCGAATGATGGATGTGCAGCAGGATTGCAGGATCTTAAATTTTAAAGTCAACTTTGCATTGCAATTGTTTCTGCTGGTGTATACTGCGGAAATGGGTAGCAGCTGGTCTGCTGCAATGAGTGGAATGCAACAATGTGAGTCTGCCTTCCAGGCCATAAATCCTGCCAACTGAAAGGACTGAACAATTGTCCAAGGGTCAGTGTAGAAAGATTTTTCCATCCGTTTTTCTTTTCTCTCCGAACAATTGGGCTTGCGAAAGGGACAGTTATAGATTGCTTTGCAAGTCCGCAGGGAATGGCTTGCATTCGTTGCAAAGTGCTGAGCTGTTAGTGACCCGAACTTGCCTATGCTCAGTGCTTTTTTTAACGCTTATCCATTCAAATGCAAAATGAACAATGACGGTCTTATTAATTAATTTTTCTCTCACTCAAGACATCCTTTTTGACATTAATTTATGTATTTAGATCCCACCACTTTTGTACGCCCTGATCGGGTAGACTCTTGTCAAAACCTTCGACTTGAAAAGATCCTTTTTTTAATGACTTTCCACGGTGAGACACGGTTGTTGCCAAAACAAACAAATTAAAGAAATGATAAAAGAAGCAAAGATGAATCGGAACGCGGGTAAAAAATAATCACCCAAGGCTTCCAAGGATGTGCATAAGTACACGCTTCATCCCTAATACGAATAATTGGCGAAAATTTAATCACATCAAACCAAATTATTCTAACGCTTTGTGAGCTGCTCATACTCCTTCGACTTTAATTTTCAACTTTGACGCTGGGATGGAGCATCATTTCGTGCGTTCCTCCTCCGCAGTTTACTCCACGCAATTGCTTTCGCATTGATGGGATCAACAGCCTCCATCGTCTTTATTTTCATCACCATACCCATCGTCCCCCCATTCGTACTTGTGTGTCTTTTGTTCTTTCAGTTTTGCTTCTTCTTCAGCGGAGAATAGGAAAGCTAACCTTGTAAACATAAATTTTCTTTTGCCTTCGGTGATAGCCCTTCTAAGGGATGGTGCCATTCAATATACCCCCCGAATCTTCACACACACACACAAATACACATGAGACGGATGTTTGAAGGACTCGAAAGGATGTATGTGAGAACACCCAGCACCCGCCACCGCCGAATGAATTATTCAGGCTTGGGTTGCTATAAAAAGATTTTCGGAAATGCATATATTGGATCGCTGCGGGGACCGGAATGAGGCCGACATGAAATGGGATTTGGCAGGTCGTAAATGGGGAAAAATTACATTCAAGTGAATTAAGGTACTGTAAGCAGCCCTCCTCGTCCTGAGGGGATTCACTTGACGTATCGCGCAACCAAGTTCCGGGGACAGAAACTTGAATTGGAATTCATACGTTCGCCGTGTTCTTAACTTCAATTTGAGGGCGAGTGAGTAATACTCTTTCTGCAACAGTCGCAACCACGCATATTTTCTTATGAATTTTTAATTTTAATAATCGGAAGCAGAGAAATAACTTTTGTGCAAGGTTAGACAAAGGAAAACACACGTGTCGATTGTCAATCGAGAGAGTGATGCCAAAGTGGCATTTGCAAGCTCGATTGCACTATAAAATTAGAAGACAAATTGCATTTTAATTGGATCAATTGTTACTTTCTAGGCTCGGTTACTGAAGAGCATTTAACCTCAATCAAGCTTTCAAAGTCTTTCTATGAACCATGTGCTCTCCTTTAACCCTTAGTCTTTTTTTCAAAACGTGGAAACGTCAACATTTCATTGGATTTCTTATCGTGCTGCTAATTTTTCATAAATTTTTACATACAAAAAAAATGCCACGTAAAATCAAAGTCAAGGAATTCCAAAATTCGGCCCGCAAATCCCATTCGCTTGCCTTGAAAATAAAGAAGAATCCACCGAACACAAAGTTCAAGACTCGCTGAACACGTTTCCTGTACATCTTGTCTGTTCTGTACCAGCAGGAAGCCGAGAAAATCAAGCAGTCCCCGTCCGCAGGTCTGCAAGTTAACGAGGTAGGGAGAACATAGAAAAAGCGTTTCGAAATAAAAAGTATTCGGCTACTCCTCGTAGGCTTTAACCTCCAGTAGGTATTCCAAACGAATTCCGATGGTGGAACAACGATAAAAGTTTGACTTGGTGTCATTCTGGAGTTCCATGTTCGATTCCCAAGCAAATTCAAAAGCTTTTACTCTTCATATAACAGCAGAAGGAATTTAAATAAGAATATAATATAGGGTCCGGCACTCGAATTGTAACCAGGTTGTCGCAGCTGTCACACTGACGTCAGCTGTTTAGAAATTTTCTAAGTGACAGTTCTGAGTACTGTTTACAAGCATACAAATAATAATCATTTATTTACAAATAAAAATCATTTATTAATATCGCCACTTGTGGCAGAAAAAAATCTGCGAATTATGTGCGAATGCCAATAAATTGATTGAAAATTATTTTTAAGGATTCAAACCCCAGCCGTGAAAATTTTGTTCGTTCTTCTAAACACCAAAGTTGGGACATCGATTGCTTTGTCTCAATGTTAATAAGGGCCCGTTTTTCAGTGCAAGATCATCCGGGTTTAAAAATTATGCTCGAGCTTACGTCAGAAATATGTTTTTCAGTAAATTTTTATCCTGTGTTAACTCCGAATTAACAAATGCTTTTTTGACAGATACTGAAAGCAAGCAACCGGAATGATTTTAAATTCTCAAAGAAAATTTATATATTTTCGTTTTATTCAGAAATATAAAGTTTGGCGATGATTTTAATGACCAATTTCGCCTTTTAAAGGCACCCGCTTTAGGCATTTTAGCCACATAACAGAAAGCTGTCAGAATTGGTAGTTATTTTTACAACTTAATTGATGAATCATGATCTAGTCACAGTGATACGAAATTATATCACCACGTATTGAGTCATTAATTAATCCTACACTAGTTCATGATTTAACTCTAGATTAAATTTAATCCAGAGTTAGTTAACTGTAGTTCAACTCAGGGTTGACTAAGCACTGAAAAACTGGTCCTAAGTGTATTCCGCAGTCGGTGCTGACGACATACCCGTGAGATCAACACAGTGAGTGGCCTGGGGGCTGCCCAAAAAGGTTGAACCTCTTCCTGACGGTCTTAAGGTTATGTTGAAGTTCATTTAATACCCATTGGAAAATCAATTGCCTAAGAAGCTAAATCTGTTCCCCGGAATGATTGCAATGTGATTTGCAGATTTATAATGAATTAATTATTTTTTTTTATTTTGTTAAGAGTCTAATAAATTGTGTTGAAAAATTTAAACATTCATAACCTTGAGCTTTTTTATCATTCTTAAATTGCTTCTTGAAAAGAAGGCAACCTTAGAGTATGTAGGTTCTCTCCTCAAAGCTCCACCAACAATTTAACAGACAGTGGAATTTTCTTTATTGAATTTTATAATTATTATTTTTGTTTTAGTTTATGTAAACAAAACAATGAAGCAAAATATTTGAATAATAAAAAACACAATTTTTTAAATTAGAATAATTGTTCAGCATTTGAGCGATTTCAATTCGGCTTAAACTTTAAATTTGATGAGAGTTTTTCAATTAATTTTCACTTTCACCAAAAGATGTATAATTTTCTGTTTCTTAAAATGTTTGATAATCTTCGTCGTCCTTTATACATTTGTGAAAAGAAGGGGACTATTAAAATTGAAACATTTTCAAAATTTAATCGTTGGCCGTATTGAAGAAATGAAAATCTTCTCTTTCAATACTCAAACGCTATTACAACTCTCTCTTTTGAGTGGAGTTAATTAAATGTCTTGCCCTAAACTTTTTTCCATTTTTAAAATGGGTCATAAGCTACGGTGTGATTCCATAGCCTTTATATCAGACCAAAACACCGTCTGTTGAAATTCGTATTATTTATTTAACGACCTTTTTTCCCCAAATTCTCTAGTAGCATTAACTTTTTATGTATTCTTTTGGATGGGAATATAATTTCCAATGAAGACAGTTTATGTATCGATATGATTCGCTTAGATTCGATGGTAATTTCATCCAATTTGATGCTTTTTCGTTTGTGAGTTTTGCATAGAAGTTAATTGTTCCAGAGCGACAGTAGTTTGATGTACGATTATATCTTCACCAACATCAGTTTGAAATACAGAACCTCCAATATACAGCAAGAATAACTTTAGCCATTTTTTTTTAGTTTTTTTTAGTTCAGAGTCGACTGAATAAAGCTCGAGCACATCGAGCATTGCTCTGAACCGAGCGTGATCAAGGCGCTCTGATTTGTTTTTGAAACACTGTAGAACGCTTAGTTGTCATTCGATTAGCAATCATATGTGAAGCTGTCCTCCTTTATTTTTCTATATGTCCTTTTTAGTCCTTTCCACTTGGAATCTACCCACTCATAGGATTTATTTACATTAAACGCAGTGTTTATTTCCCTGGCAATATCGTGCTTTTTTGATACCACTTTGCAAGCGTACATATTTTTCTTTAATTTCTCAGATTAATTTCAGGATCATAATTTTTTGCCATTTAAACCCTGAAATAACGTTTATTGTTTATTGTTTGTTATATTATTAGTTATTTATATATTTTTATTACCTTCTACGCCAGAACAACAAATCTCGTGCTGCATTTTAATTGTTTTAGATTTTATTTTTGTTTGCTTTCCCTCCTGTCACATAAAAAATGGCCGTGCCTAACTTTTTGCTCTGAATGCTCGGTCGATTTATTCTGAGCTCATAGAGTGTGCTCTTAGCATGCTCCGAACGGGAAAAGAAAAACAAATTCAGAGCTCTGATATGTTTGAGCTTAAAAAGAGACACGAATTGTTTTTTTTGAAAACTCAGGCTCTGCTCTGAATGGAAGAAGAAAAACGCCATATACGATTTCGAAATGGATAGTACCACCTCCCTTTACTTGAAACCTTTGAAAAAAATAATACATATTTTATCAAAAAATCATATTTTATCATTATTGAAAAAAATCAATTTTATTAAAAAACCAACCAATGATAAATATTCACTAAACAAAATCCACTTTTTCAAAAAACTTACATTCATTTACAGACTTGAAACGTTTCCAATAAGCTAAAAATCTGGGTGTCTTACTGGTCTCGCATCTTATGAGGAAAAGTAACATTGAAGACCTATGCAAGAGAACCTGCAGCAGGAATTGGGCCTTGCGAACGTATGTATAATATTGGTCTTACATAACATTGGTGTGTCCTTAACGTACCTATGCCTCTATCTAATGTTGGAAAGCAGAAAAAGGCCAGTTATAACGTCCTAAAGCTTTATAAAGCACAAAAGCTAGCAAGCTGGTCTCGAGCTAATGCTTGACCTCCAATTACTTCCAGTATCTGAGGTGTACTGAAGCTCAGGGTGCGATTTGACTGAGATAATCTTACACATGACCAAGAGGTGGGACGACTTCGGTTCACGGGGGATAAAACGCACAGGGAACTGGGAGCACTCGTAAAGGTACCACTCAAGGACCTTATGAGTTTCAGCAGGAGCGCCAAGTGGGCTCACCCCGAGCCATAAAAAAATTTTAAAACAGGGACATAGTTTGTTATGGGGAACCATTGTGGAACTTCCAACTTAAGGACGTTCATCCCCTTCAACCTTTCCTAACTTTCTCTGCCATACTGACGAAAATATCAAAAATATGAGAAAAATAAGAAAACATAAAGGGTTTCCCACTAAGGATTTCTGAACTTTGACAGTTGTTAGAAGGTATATTGTTGAAGCTATATCTGTCGAATTGGTTGTCACTTATTCAGTCTGCTTTGGCAAATTAACATGGATGGATAAAGCGTTCAAATAATAAAATTGTGTTATTAAAATGGGTGTTCTGTTTCACGGTCGCTGAAATCGTCCTTCTGAGAGGACTATTCGCAGTGTAATGGATAAATTTGAGTACAACGGTTCATTGAACGATCAACCAATATGCGTACGTCGACTTAACGCTTGAAACCTGAGAGTGTGCAGGAGAATCCGAAGCAGTCGATGTCGCGTCGCTCACAAGACCTTTCCGTCGTGATTTGGGCCTACACTCGTACAAAATTTAACTAACCCAGGAGCTGAAGGTAAACGACCATATATAACGATGTTCGCTGAACGGGCTATGCAGCAGCAACCAGTCAGACGGCGGACGGTACAGATTCGACAAAGAACGGCCTAAAAAAGCTTTTTGTCAATTGAATGGTCGGCGACGTTACAATCGTATCAAAAACAAAAGTCTAGGAAAATATAACATTGAAGTGCATAGAGATAGTTATTCTTGCTCATCGATTTGAAATATATCGAGCAGGTCTATAGAATGGCCAACACATTGATGCTCCCAAAGCATAACACGCGGGCTCGAAACAGAAGCTCCAAAAATAATTACAGGGTTCTTGAAGCTTGCAAACAGTTTCTTTTGTGGATGAAACAAATTTTAGTTTTCAAAATTTTTAAATTTTTAAATCAGTTTAGGAAGTTTTTCGGTAAGTTCCTCGATTCACGAACTGGTCGGCTTTTCTGTTAAGCAACTTAACGTCGTCCAGTCGATAGCTTTATCAGGGCTTAAAAACATCCTTCAAGTGGACAAAAAATTGGTGTGATTCTCTAAACGAGATCAAATTTTCTGAATTTGCTGAATGCTTACTTCACTTTTTAAAAAGTGAACAACGGCTTATTTATGGTAATTACTTCCGGAATGGTTCTGCGACTCAACCAAATTGCCTTTCCAATCACCTCAGTCGCTAGCTCGCTGCTTCCATTGCATAACATAATTGAGCTGAGGTCCTTTTTGGCTGTGAGCTGCAATCCTAGTTGTTAAGACAAGCCCAATCAGCATCGATTGTCTAGGAAGAATTTTAATCAGAACTCCACCAATGTGTCAATGTTTGTCCCGAAGCAGGTAAGATATTTTTCTACCAATCGTTAATTATAATTAAATTATTAAAATTAAAATAGTGTACGGTTAAGAAGCTGGAGGACGCTTATCCTTAAATTCGTTCAACCTGAAGTTCTAAAATCAATCGTCAAGGCTCTGATAGTAGGTTTATAACTTTCATTCTTTCATCCGGTTTGTTAAAGTTCATCCTATCCGATATCTTTACTCGTAGAATTTGCGACGGTGTTGCGTTGATCTTCGCAGTAGCGTTTTGTAGGCTTCTTATTTAACAGCAAGAACTTTCCGGAGCCTGAAGTGGCTCCAAGGATGTTTGCTCCTTGCTGACGGTTAATAAAACTGCAATTCTCTCAGTTCTTCGTTTTCTGCAGCCATGCCTATTCAATTGTTGTTACTGGATCGGAGTATGTGTAGATCCTAATATCATTGCATGTTGTCCCTTGTCTTAACGAGGATAGATCCTTATCCATGGATTTTGCATATCTCGTTTTTTAAAAGGAATGTAATACTGCGTAAAAAATTATCCTGCTTTTAGCGATACCATTTCTTGAGGACTACCTACTGACACCTAAGACTCTTCCCTTTGACTAACTTGACTTGATATTTGCTCCGCCACGAAGAGCTGATAGTTTAGGACATTTTTTTTTCAAATACATCCCCAAGGAATGAATTTCTTAATCCATCAGGCAAAAGGAAACCGCTCTTAGTGATGAGAATCAACAAACAAATTCCATTCAACTGGAGTCGAATATCCTTTTCAAACAGAATTCTCATTCGTCATCCAAATTAACTGCAGAGGAACGAAAAAAGAAATCGCTGGCAAACAAAATAATTGAAAATGCTTAGTCATCGAAGTTTATTTCCATTTTTTTTTTCAAATGGTTTAAAAACAAGGACATCCGGATTTAGAACGATTTTTTTTTCCAGTTCCCTCCTGACAACGGATAATGAACAAAACGCTGACAATAAGCAATAAATCCGACGCGGCGGCACTAAGTGGGAGGACATAATGTCGTGCGACGCCGAAATGTCCTCGTTATGAGGACGGGGTTCCGTATTCGAGCATTAATTGCTGAATCATTTTGTAAAATGACCCAACAGCGTCTGTTGTGGGAAGTTTTCAGTATTTTAACAGATGGGACGACATTCATTGTATTTCGAGGGGAGTCGAGATTTATTCATTATTTATTTATTTAGTGTTTTAATTAACAATTTGTTCAAATGATAATATCTGTTTTTTATTTCAATCGTTATTTATTTGCACTGTAGGCAAGAGTGGTGAAAATTGTAATAAAAAAAAATTGTATGGTCCTTTTCCCACAAGACATGAAAAAAATCTATATTTTTAAAATACTTCTAACATAAAATTAATTTGAAATTTACAAATAAACTAAAGTTTTTTTTTTTTCAAAATGAAACTCGCGTCCTGAAAATGCTGCAATTGAATTTGACTTAATTAAACAGATTTATTTACACATGAACTGTCCTTTGCTGGTTTTCAAAATAATCAATTTTCAGAAGATTTTTTTGTGTGTAAACAAAGTTATAAAAAAAAATAAGCAACAAATTGATTAATGTTAAACGAGGTTGAAAATAGGTTCCACTTTTTTATGTTTGAACGATATATTTTATTTGGTAGCGATATTTTACAAACGGATTTGGTATAAAACACTTTGGATCTGAAAGAAACTTGCATTTAATGAGTAAAAAAAAAAACTTTCTGCAGTAAATTTGTTACACACAATTGAAGACAAAAAATAAACAAATGGATGAGGACGTAAAAAAAAGCACAAGTACAATGAAACATAAATAAATAAATAAATTACTATGAAAAATAATAAATCAACATATAATAAGTGTTGTCAATCATTATTAAAAAAACTAGGTTCTTCTGCCTGTCTCTCTGAACGCGTTAAACTCAAAAGCTACAAAAAGGATTTTCATATGGTTTTCAACAATGGACAGAGCGATTAAATAGGAAGAGTATAGCTAATTTTGTTCTCCTATCACGAGAGCATCATCCCACGAGCGTAAAATTCCATGGTGGGATGAAAAACTCACTCTGCTCAGGAGAAAAGCAAGGAAACTCCATAATCGTGCTAAGAAAACAAACAAGTGGGGACGAATATTGATCAATCCTCACGTAGTGCAACTCCGAGATGAAAAGATCCAAGCGTGTTGCGTCGAAAAAGTGCTGCAATAACAATGCTGACATGCCAACTGCACTACGATCCAGAAAGGATCATGTAAATAATGTGGGACTACTTGGGAAATTGAATGGATCCTACATGACGGACCATGCGGATACTCTTGATACGCTGCTGAGCGTTCACTTCCCAGGTTCGTCTACCACTACTGGGTGACTCACCAATTGAAAGCTACCATAGAGAAAGCTCTTCTAACAGGGTTAAAAGTCTATCTAGTATAATTTTCAACAGAGACAAGGAAAAATGGGTAATTAGCTCATTCAAACCCTTCAAAGCACCCGGTGGAGATGGCATCTTTCCAAAGGGTCATGGATCTTATCCTTCCTGTTCTCATCGCTTTGTTCAAAGCTAGCTTCAATTGGGGATAAACTTCCCTGATCTGGCAACATGTTAAATTTGTATTCATACCAAAACCTGGAAAAAGACCTCCGGAGCAGCATAAATCATATTGGCCTATTAGTCTTTCTTCCTTCACCTTTAAGATCATGGTAAGACTTAAAGACCTGCATATCCGGGGAAGCTTAAGGAAGGGAAAGTCAACTGAGGGGGAAATAATTCTTTGCGCCTTCCTGGAAATTGAGGGTGCTTTTGACAATACCAGTTACAACTCCATTGCGAACGCAATTCGGAGTAAAGAGATTGACGACTCAACTACCAAGTGGATAAGATCCATGCTAAAAAAAATCAAGTTATAACTTCCTCGCTTGGAAGCGGGTCAGATTTAGTCGTTGCAACGAAAGTTTATCCCCAGGGAGGTGTTCTGTCACCTCTCCTCTGGTGATTGGTCATAGACAACCTCCTTGTGAACCTCAGTGAGATAGGCTATGTCACAAAAGGCTATGCTGGTGATCTGGCTATTGTCATAAGAGCTAAATATGACACTACAAAAACTAGCTTGTATGTATGACTCTCTGTGAATCCTAGCAAGACCGTTCTGGTCCCCTTCACAATGAGAAAACAACTGAATCTGTTATTGGGGGAACCTCTCTGGTATACTTCAGTGGAGTCAAATACCTCGGCGTTATCTTAGATAAGAAACTTAACTTAACTTCTAAAAAGCTGGAAAATGTCCAGCGTATAGCTTGTTTGGGGCATCACTGGTTCCATGAGCACCTGTCATACGGCAGCACTGGAAGTAGTCATAGGGCTGTCTCCTCTTGACATTCTCAATAGAAAAATAGCCACCAGAAATACCCTTGATATTCAACTAGCAATGAAATACAAACCAGTTGACAAAACGGGTTAGTTGAAAATAATCAATTTTATCACGGATAAAGGCATATTCTGCTCGATCCTTGATTGTATGAAGGCAACATACTGTTCTGGGCGTCGCTTTGAGGTAGTCATACCTAACCGTGATCATTGGTCAAGTCCCCGACCGCAGAAATTTAATCTGGTATACTGATGGCTCAAAAATGGCCAACGAAGTAGGTGCCGTTGTCTATGGACCCAACACTTAAATGTCCCAACCCATTGGAAAATATCCAAGTGTTTTCCAGGCTTAACTATAAGCCTTCGAATCTTGTGCCATACAAATCCCTGCAAATGGCCATAAAAGAGCCAAAATTCTACTTCTTATTGTCCAATTTAATGAAATTCAAATGTGTCAAGAGCTGCTACGACGCCTTACAATCCCTAGCCCGACGTAACAAAATTACGTTAGAATAGGTTCCAGGTCATCATGGAAACGAAGGCAATGAAATTGTGGAGGAACTATGTAGCCAGGGCTGGTTTCAAAACCGTGAACCTTTCTGTGGCGTAAGCTGGACTACGGCCAAAGGTTTGACCAATAAATGGGAAAACAAGGTATGCATTTCAAACTGGAGAAATCTTCCGGGACATAGACAAACTAAATTACTAATCAATCCCTTCTCGTACAGAGAAATCCTTAAACTCAACAAGGAGAACATTAGGAAGGAGAACATTGGGAAGCTCGTGAGCTCGTGATTTTTTTAAAGACTAAATGTTGCTCAACAAACTGTGCGATGAAATTCATAATATTTATCATGAGATCGTGACTACTAGCGGAAAGACAGGCTCAAGGGAGACCAAAAAAGACGGGGTGGTTCTAAAGCCGACGGCATCAGTTCGAGACTTCTGTGGATCTTGAAGTTTTGAAGTGTCTAGATACAGGAATTATTATTTCATCAAGCGCAGGGAGGAGAAGAATCTCCAAAGCTAGACTTAGAGCAGTGAAGCCTGTACTCCAGGCGAATTTTCCAACAAGAGTCAGAGGAAACGATTGCTCTGGGCCCAGGAGCTGAATCAAAGTTTACTCGGCGTGTTGGAGATGGGAAGATTTTTGCGAGAAGAGAACTCAAGGAGTTCTGAAAGCATCTTACGGATGCCCCCCAAAATTGATGGCTTGATGGTCTGAAGAACACTCCTTTGGAATCGAAAGTCAATGCAGAAGTTTACTTACGGGCTGTGGAAAAATGTTAAGCTTTTGGGTGACACTTGCACATTCATTTTTCAACAAGACAATGCTTCTTGCCATACAGCAAAAATTGTAAGTATGAGCTTGATTTTTATTTTATTTATTATCAAGCTAGAAATTTTGTGATTAAAAATAATATTGTATAAGCATATTTATTTTTATCTTAAGGTTAAAAATACTTCGAAGAAAAAAATGTCGAGGTCTTAAGTTTGCCTTCCTACAGTCCAGATCTCAAACCAATCTTGTCAATAGTGTAACGTAAGGTTGTGAAGAATTTACTTATCCGGACGTGGAAAACCATACCTGCATCCACATGAAAAAAATAGCCTAGTGCGAGTTGACTGTACCACGAAGCGTTCCGATCCTCCTAAAAGTATACAAAAAACGTATACATGGTTGTGACATTTCGGTTGGTTGGGTGAGAAACTTTACAAAATTAAATTCGCACGTACACCACTAGATTTTGACATTCGTTCCACAAGTTGCATTCCTTCATTAATTCCGCAAGCTGCCAAATTTTTTTTTTATTGCATACTTTAAAAAGTCGTTAAGTTGCTCCATGACTCATTGCCTACTGTTAGGCGTTAAAATGATTTGGGATTTCCTGAAACACTTTCTTTTGGGGACTGACATCGGAGGCTATGGAATAGGGCTCTTTTAGACCTTTGGAAGCTTTTTTTTAAGACAACTGTGATTAACCATAACTAAGGCTTTGGTTATTTCAACGAAAAGTGCACCGCAATATTTTTTGGTATTCTTGTTATTTTGTAATTATAAGGGAGCAAAAGTCCAAAAGAGCATCTTTGGGTAGAAAGCCTTGATAAGAAACCAAACTGCTTTGGACTAAAAAAAAACGCAGAATCCTTGTTTTAATGACTTTTTCAAATACCTTTGATTTTGAGGGTAGCAATGAGTTTGGTCTTAAGTTACTTCTTCAGCACATTTCAATTCATCAGGAAAAATTCCTGAAGGAACACTTAAATTAAAAATATGTGCAAAAACCATCTTTGCCACAGGAGCAAGATATTTTGAGGGAATTTATTCTTTTCAAAATTCCGAAAGCAGACGTGAATTCCAAATTAAAACTGGGTTGACTGCTTGCGTATCGACCCAGTTCAGGGTTTATTATTGAAACATCTCGTCAGGGTTCGTTGTAATTTTCCTTTTGTCACCATCATCAGTAATCACCTAATCTATGTTGTCCGATCCCTGGGAAGCAAACGTCAAATCCTAGACTTCATAAATATAGATCACTTGATTTATCGAAAATTTTAAATTCACATAATTAGCAACCAAAAGCCCAACTCATCGGGTTTTCATGCTCAATTTTCTCTCTAAACTCCATTGAGAAGCTTAATGAAGAAATTCTTCCATCAAGTGTGAAATTTATGGCGAGGCTTCATAACCACTGAAATTAAAAATGTACATTTCTGCACGCAGAAAAAAAAAACTGCATCCAAGTATCCTTGCTGCCAAACCGCAGAATGTTCCTATAGCATCCAACGGCTGTGCCATCCTAGACCCAATTCCATTGTACCTTGCGACTACCTCGTCTCATTACCGAAACCATTTATTTTGATTCAACGTTTGGCTACACGAAACACGGAAACCCAAAACCTGAGCACCATAAACATTAATGACTTCGCAGCTGAAACGAAATACGGCGAACCCCATCGGAACAATGTCCTGGCGGTTCTAGTGGTGAAGTGAAATGGCTGCGGTGCGCTACTTATACCCGCCCGGCCTGGAAGGGTTGCTAACTGAAGCTTATTTTTGTGGAGATGTGTGAAAATGGGTTTAAATGAAATGCGGTGTAGGAAGCACGTTCATTTTTAATTGGCTTTGTAGTGGAATTAAAGGAAATACCAGGACTAGAGGTGGAACCTGGGTGGGAACAATAATCTCTATGAATGTCAGGATTAGAAAAAGATTTATTGTTGTTCCCAAGTAGGGAACAAATGTCAACTGCATGTCATTCGGATTGATATTTATAATTTTTCAATGGATTTTGATTTGGAATGAGTCGGTGTTTCTTCTGTGAGAGGAAGATGTCCTGGGAGGTGTGACTAGACATAAAATGTGCTACAAAGGACTTGACATTGATATGCGCTGATGATGATCGATTGTCGTACTTATGCAAGCATTGTTTGGTTTGGGTATTTTTAAAATACAAATAAGGGAATGAAAAGGATGTTCGCTGAGATGAGAAGTGGTTAAGAGGATGATAAATGAACATGATATATCACGTCTAAGGCATACTTGAAGTTTAGCAGAAAACCTTTGTGGAAGAATTCTTTATTGAAATGTCGTAAATGTTTCATTCTCTCAGTCTCAGTCTCAGTCTCAGTCTCAGTCTCAGTCTCAGTCTCAGTCTCAGTCTCAGTCTCAGTCTCAGTCTCAGTCTCAGTCTCAGTCTCAGTCTCAGTCTCAGTCTCAGTCTCAGTCTCAGTCTCAGTCTCAGTCTCAGTCTCAGTCTCAGTCTCAGTCTCAGTCTCAGTCTCAGTCTCAGTCTCAGTCTCAGTCTCAGTCTCAGTCTCAGTCTCAGTCTCAGTCTCAGTCTCAGTCTCAGTCTCAGTCTCAGTCTCAGTCTCAGTCTCAGTCTCAGTCTCAGTCTCAGTCTCAGTCTCAGTCTCAGTCTCAGTCTCAGTCTCAGTCTCAGTCTCAGTCTCAGTCTCAGTCTCAGTCTCAGTCTCAGTCTCAGTCTCAGTCTCAGTCTCAGTCTCAGTCTCAGTCTCAGTCTCAGTCTCAGTCTCAGTCTCAGTCTCAGTCTCAGTCTCAGTCTCAGTCTCAGTCTCAGTCTCAGTCTCAGTCTCAGTCTCAGTCTCAGTCTCAGTCTCAGTCTCAGTCTCAGTCTCAGTCTCAGTCTCAGTCTCAGTCTCAGTCTCAGTCTCAGTCTCAGTCTCAGTCTCAGTCTCAGTCTCAGTCTCAGTCTCAGTCTCAGTCTCAGTCTCAGTCTCAGTCTCAGTCTCAGTCTCAGTCTCAGTCTCAGTCTCAGTCTCAGTCTCAGTCTCAGTCTCAGTCTCAGTCTCAGTCTCAGTCTCAGTCTCAGTCTCAGTCTCAGTCTCAGTCTCAGTCTCAGTCTCAGTCTCAGTCTCAGTCTCAGTCTCAGTCTCAGTCTCAGTCTCAGTCTCAGTCTCAGTCTCAGTCTCAGTCTCAGTCTCAGTCTCAGTCTCAGTCTCAGTCTCAGTCTCAGTCTCAGTCTCAGTCTCAGTCTCAGTCTCAGTCTCAGTCTCAGTCTCAGTCTCAGTCTCAGTCTCAGTCTCAGTCTCAGTCTCAGTCTCAGTCTCAGTCTCAGTCTCAGTCTCAGTCTCAGTCTCAGTCTCAGTCTCAGTCTCAGTCTCAGTCTCAGTCTCAGTCTCAGTCTCAGTCTCAGTCTCAGTCTCAGTCTCAGTCTCAGTCTCAGTCTCAGTCTCAGTCTCAGTCTCAGTCTCAGTCTCAGTCTCAGTCTCAGTCTCAGTCTCAGTCTCAGTCTCAGTCTCAGTCTCAGTCTCAGTCTCAGTCTCAGTCTCAGTCTCAGTCTCAGTCTCAGTCTCAGTCTCAGTCTCAGTCTCAGTCTCAGTCTCAGTCTCAGTCTCAGTCTCAGTCTCAGTCTCAGTCTCAGTCTCAGTCTCAGTCTCAGTCTCAGTCTCAGTCTCAGTCTCAGTCTCAGTCTCAGTCTCAGTCTCAGTCTCAGTCTCAGTCTCAGTCTCAGTCTCAGTCTCAGTCTCAGTCTCAGTCTCAGTCTCAGTCTCAGTCTCAGTCTCAGTCTCAGTCTCAGTCTCAGTCTCAGTCTCAGTCTCAGTCTCAGTCTCAGTCTCAGTCTCAGTCTCAGTCTCAGTCTCAGTCTCAGTCTCAGTCTCAGTCTCAGTCTCAGTCTCAGTCTCAGTCTCAGTCTCAGTCTCAGTCTCAGTCTCAGTCTCAGTCTCAGTCTCAGTCTCAGTCTCAGTCTCAGTCTCACTCTCAGTCTCAGTCTCAGTCTCAGTCTCAGTCTCAGTCTCAGTCTCAGTCTCAGTCTCAGTCTCAGTCTCAGTCTCAGTCTCAGTCTCAGTCTCAGTCTCAGTCTCAGTCTCAGTCTCAGTCTCAGTCAGTCTCAGTCTCAGTCTCAGTGTCCTGCGACGAACATGTTTAACTCCCAAGCTTTGTTTGGAATTGAACCTTCCCATCTGTCCTATTTCATGAGGTTTCCTTATCTTGTAAGCCATTCATGTCTAGATTCATATCGCTCGCTGATTAAGTGACAATAGCATCATTGTTTTGTCGAAGTTTAAAACACACTCACCCCTCGAAGGGACAATAAATCACCCTCAATTGTTATCGAAACAACCCCAGCATTTATGTCCATCTAGATGAGGGCGATGCCACGCTGCAGGATGTCAAACAACTGTCCGATGAGAGCACTCAGTTCTCATTATTATCCGAGAACTGCAAGCAACCAAATTGCACCCTACGGACGGGATCGTATCTCAAAAATCTTCTACATTATCTCAAATTAAACCAAACTGCCTGGTGTGGTTCCTCTCCCCTAAATCTGTATCGTCAGGCTAGGGGGAACGTTTCCAAATAATTATTGAAGCGTCATCGCTGTGTTTCCACATTGCAATTTATTTTGTGAAATTCGCATCTATTTGACCCGGGCGGGGGGTTGCCATTCCGCACCCATTTACACCCACACCTCTCGTCCTGAGCGATTTGAATTGATTTTTCGAAAATTTCCCTCCGGATAAGCCGAACGCTGAACTAATCTGCTAAAACGTGTTTCGCTTGCAGTTTACTGATTTTTCCAACCACGAATCCCTTCTTCTGGGAAATTAAAACTCATCATTTGTAGTTCCAATGGTGACTGCTGTTCGCACAGATAGGATGTATAGAAAATGGCCCGCAGGACTATGTCGCAGGCAGATGGCTTGAATCAACACTCGTGGCCACAATTCTTGGGGTCGTAATCTGAAATGGTGTCGCGGCTCCCAAAACGGCAACAGTAAGGATGGCTCGGTATGCGAGAACTCTGGGGATTTGAGAGTTGAAATCCTTATAATCAGGAACCTAGAATTGTTGTCGTTAGACATAATCGGGCGAAAGCATCGTACAAATAGATGTACAGATACACGGTGCGATGTGCAAATATTTTTACATCAACGAACGAGGAGACAGCGGTGGAGCTGGCGTTGCAACAATTCGCTAGAGGATTTTCGGGGTGCAAATGCCGTCGCTTGTGCTGTTTTTGTGTTCATTCCGTTGCCGTCGCCGTCGCAGGCTCAGTATGTCATTTCCTTTCGATATAACACTGAATCGGTGACTGTAATCCAGCCTCATGTGGCAAAGGAACAATATGTTGCACAAGAAAGGGAAAACTGGCTTGCAACAATTTTACCAACTGCAGAATAAAAAAAGTAAGGCTGGTTACATGTGTTTTCTTAGAGGCATAGCATTAAATAAAATTAAAACACATGAAGTCAGTTCTTTCGGTTCAATTTTGCGCCACGATTTCCAACAAGAAGGCCGTCTTATTTCGCCAAAAACGTGCCAAATCTCGAAGTCTAAGCCTTCAACTATAGCAGGTTCATCATACATGAGTGACCTCCACAATTGGTAGTCCAAAGGAGTCAAATCACATCGCCACTACTGTTGGCTGATATTATGAACAGAAGGGGACCCAAGTGACTTTCCTGAGGTGCTCCTCATGTAGAATTTTTTTTTTTTTTTCAAATGTATGACGTTCAACCTTAAAAATACTTGACACGTTCGTCTGTCTCAATATACCTGCTTTTCCATTCCTGCTAGACGGTTCGTTACTAAAATTGGAAAGTATGGAATTTGCATTTTTCTTAGTTTCTGAAACGGGTATTCGCCGGAAATGTGCACCCAAGCCAGCCTAAGGTGGTCGTAGAGAGAAAAGCCCAAAGCCGTAGCGCAAGTCCCAGTAAGGAAGCGATCATGACCGCGACCAAAGCACTGAGGCAAAATGCTTCCCGGAGGCGCGAGGGGCATGATCGTCAAGCTCCCAAAAAAAGGAAACCAAGTGCATAGCGAAAACTTGAGGGGCATATGCATGCTGCCAGCTGCGGCCAAGGAAATATCCAAAATTGTCATGGAGAGAATCAAAGAACACCTTGAAAACTTCAACACCTTGCTGATCATCATCGATCAGTGCGTTGAATATCGATCGCCATTTCACCTGTTCTTTATAAATTTCGAGTCACGTATTGCAGTGAGGAAGGCTGTCTGAGGAATTCGAATTCGTGCAAAAGTGGGGTTCGGCAGGGCTGAATTTTCTAACCATTATTGATTTATTTGCTGATAAACGATTCTACCAATTCATCAAAGTCAAATATAATTCAGACGGCTATCCCTCAACTCTCAATTATATTGATTCTTCCTCATCAGACTATTTCTTCAGTCAATCATTCGCGGTGTTTGAAGAAGACCCCCCCAGAATTAATTCCAATACTTAAACAATAGTACCCATACAAATTACACCGGAACTGATAGCAGAGAAGATCCAAAGCTTGAAGAGGGTTTTTCCCCAGGCCCTGAAGGTTTGCCCGCTAAAGTGCTAAAAACAAATGTACCAATCTCCTAGTTCATTCCTTAACTTCACTGTTCCAACTCTCAATCTCACAGTTTCCCCATAATCTGGAAAAACCCATACATAATCCCAATTCATTAGAAAGGTCCAAAAAATTATGTTGCAAACTACAGACCAATCGTGAAACTTTCGTCCATCCCTAAACTTTTTGAAAGCACTAACCTAGTAGAATTTTGTCTCCCGAGGTCTATGTGCCTTGGAGGAAGATAAAGAAGTTGATGTTGTCGCCACTGACTTCAGTAAAGCCTTGGATAAAATAACCTTCAAGATAATTCTGCTCAAGCTCAATGCTCTTGGTTTCCCAGTTACTTTTATTGACTGGATTAAGTCTTTACTTGAAAACCGTCAATACGTTGTTATTTTCAGATCCTCCAAATCGAATCCATTTATGGCCACCACAGGTGTCGCTCAAGGGAGCCACGTTGGTCTAATTATTTTCTTACTAACTATTAATGATGTCGACCTAGATCTAGATTCTAGATCTCAACATCAGGAAATGCCAAGCCATCACATTCACACGTAAGCGCCTTGCACAGCCCTCCAGGACCTACTTCATCTTTAATCAACCTGTTCCGCTAGTCTCTTCTCTCCTTGATTTGGGTTTTATCTGCGATAGAGAACTCAATTTTCGCACGTGAGTCGAGTTAACTCCGCCTTTGGCTACGTTAAGCGATGGTCCAAGGAGTTCTCAAACACCTATGTCACCAAAGCCCTTTATATTACTTTTGTAAGACCACTACTAGAATATGCTTCCCAAGTCTGGTCCCTATCCGGCGAATCGATACTGTTCAGCGTCGTTTTCCACGCTTCGTACTGCACGGTCTCCATTGGACAGACAGCTTTAACCTACCACTTTATACACATCGTTTGTGCCCAACGTTGCTTTAATCGATCTCTTTATTAACCAACCCCCGTAACCTCAGATCAGTTCATCTATTCCGGTAAGATGAACACCGCACCAACTGCGGTTCTCATGAACCTATGTCCCGAATGTTGCGTAAGACCAATGCCACGCAGGACATCTTTTATTTCCACCTAAACAGATCCACCCTTAAAAATAACGTCTCCTTTCACCTCTCCCATCCACCAAATCCCTTGTTATAAGGTATTAGAAGGTGGGGTATACCTCGGTCATCAAATAAATAAATAAATGAGCGTACAAAAATGACGTATTTGCATTCGTTCAATTCACGGTATTTTATTCGTACAGTACAGTATAGTTTTTGTATTATTCACGATTGACTCTCCATGCTCCATGACAGAATCGGTCAGACTTCTTTCCGATATTCACAAACATGTTGTATTTTCCTTTCAGAACAGTCAAGGAATACTTCTTACCACTCATTTAAAGATGTATTCAGTTCAAAACGGCCAAATTGCGCGAAAGCTAAACCTGCGTGATTTAATCCACAAATATTTTTTTTTTGATCTTCTTGCACACCCTACTGTATTATGAATTGCATTGTCTAGTCCCGAGTTCATTCACTGTAAAATGTCGATGTCTGATGTTGATGTCTAAAATTGTTTGCCTTACACACCAGTGAAGATGAGTACAATAAATTTGACTGAATTGAGAAAGGACTCCCAGGATGTTTCTGATTCGTCAATGATACAAATAATCGTCAGTGGTTTCTTTTTCCAACGAGACTTTTAGGCATTAACTAATATATTTTTTACGTGAATATTTTCAAATGTCGCTCCTTTAAAGCAAACGTGAGAAACGCGGAACCACACTTCCTTTGTAACAAAGAAGGCAACGTTTTTCTTACAAAGGTCATTGCCAGTAAAAGTCTGAGATACTTTTCATGTATCCTTCCTTCTTTTTTTCTATTCGCCATACACACTTGAAATCGATAAGAATGCCGTTGAATAATAATAATGTTCTTTGGCTTTTCATTGTTGGTTTCAGGTAACGTGACATTCGAGAAGGTCTTAATGGATTTAATAGATGTCTGCTGCAGGACAATTTTTTTGGAGAGCCCTCTGAGGTTTAAGCAAGAAACGCTCAGTTGTTATAACCATGACTTTTGATTATGATTGAAATATGAGGAACAACACAATGTGTGGAAATAGTGGAAGTTCGCAACAAAAAAGGGCCATGTGCAAGTCGGATATGCAACCGAAGGACACAGTACCACAATACAAAAAGTAACACTACTTTTTTTTGTTTTTTTAAATTTCTCATAGCTTACTTCTTGGCCCAAAATTGTGATACGATTTTAACCAGTTTTTTGTGTGGGATGCCCTGTATTTTCAACTTTATTTTTTGTTGTCTTAGCGCCCATAGTAGCACACGTAGTGCAAGTGTCATTATGGTACGGAACCCTAAAAAAAAAACGCTGGAATGATTCCTATCGTTCGTTCTGCACATCACCGTTCCTCCGCGGATGCGGTGCGGGTAATGAACAAGATCATGATTTTTTGTATACCATGACACTTAGTGAGCAGGCTTATTTCCATTTCTTCGGGTACGTTAGATCCAAGATTGAACAATTTCTCCGTGCAAAATTAGTGACTTGGGCATAGTTTTTTTTTGCGAAACTGATGCTGTTGAGATCGTTTTAGTCAGTGGACTGAGCGATACAAGATGCCAGACAGCTGGTCAGCTGGTCAACTGGCCGCCGAGTTTATAAGATTCAACACAATAAGACTTTATCGTCTGGGGATTTTTTAAAATATGGAAGAAAGTTGTGAAAACTTCCACCAGAAGAAGAAATCGTCCTCTTCCAATCCAGTGGATGAATGTCGATATATAAATTCTTATGAAGCATCGCCTTCGAAAATTGGAAAAATACGGTGCCGAAGAGTATTTAAAAGTAAATCCCTTACTGCGTTATAAGGTTATTATAAAAATAAGGGCAACCAAATCTTCTTTTTATAGTCGCAAGCTTGATACGTCTGAACCAACCAAGCATCTAGGAAAACAGCTTCGCCTAATTGGCTTAGGCAAACAGAGTCGGAAAATTCCCGAAAACATAGACTGTAATAGACTGAATGCTGAATGAGAACTACACCCGATCATACTCAGAACCCCCTGAACAATACTTAAAGTAACAGTGGTAGTACATTCAGTTTTTGTAGGGTATGCGAGGAAGATGTTGTGAAAGCATGCTTGTCCATCAAATCAAATGCCACGGTCCTCGACAATATCTGCCCAAAATTTGTCAAGCAGTTGATGCCACACACACTTCCTTTCTTAACCCATTTTTTAAACCACACATTGGCTACCTCAGTATTCCCTAGCGATTGAAGTCATTTAAAATTATTCCTTTCCCTTAAAAAAGGTTCTATGTAGAAAGCTAAGGTGTGAGTTTGATTTCTCCTCATCCTCAACGAGTCTCCTATCCTCATATCTAAACGGAAGACAACAGTGCGTGGTCGCGGGAACAAATTACTCGCAGCTCATTAACATTTATTGTGGAGTTCCTCAAGGATCAATTCTTGGACCAATTCTCTACGCACTATGCGTCAATGAACTGCCCACAGTAAGTCAACATTGTATGACACATATGAATGCTGATGATGTACAGCTTCTAATAAGCTTTCCTCGGAATGAGATAAGTGAAACAATACAGCTCGTCAACAGAGATCTTGAAAGCATTCATCACTGGGCGCCTAAACATGATTTGTTATTAAATGCTATAAAGTCAAAAGTGATTCTGATCTACTGAGAAATCAATTTAAACTAAAGGTTGATAGAGTCGGCTGCCTCTGCCAGAAACCTTGGCCTGATATTTAGTCGTACACTTACGTGGGATGCGCATGAATATCACACAATCGGCAAGGTTTATAGTGGACTGTGTACTCTTTGGGCTACGAAACATTGCGAATCCAGAAATACAAAGCTGATATTGTACTTGTCCAAGTATTAAGATGAAACTTTTTGTTGCCCGGACTACAAAAGCAGGAGACGTCGCTTAGGAGAATCGAAAACGAATGCCTTGAAATCTTTGCTTTTAAGAAACTTAGCCTCTGAACATCATATGTCAAATAATTAATTTGTAGCTTTTGTAATTTCTGTAATTTTTACTCTTACGTTTAAATTCACTTTGAAATTATAGTCCTATTTAAATTTTCGTCGAGACCTTTAAGACTGCAAAGACTTACATTTGACAAAAGATATTCGTATCTTATTTTCGTAAGCTAATTTTTTGAATGAATTGAAATTGAAAAAATTGAAAGAAGGAAGACTGTTCCATGGCAGAGGCGAGGTGGACATTTGGTAGACATTGTAACATATTTTCTAAAAACCCGCAGAACTTGTACTTTAGATGAAAACTTAAATTCTGGCATGCAATTACATTTTCAGACGTGAATGATATAAGTGCTTTTGAAAAATTCGTTCTGGAATTTTAAAATTTTTAAGGGTTCCGTACACAAAAGTTGACAACGGAATTTTATTACTTAGGCTGCGTTGTCTTTCACCTGCAAGTCAGACATGCGCCCAAAGGACGTATGGATATTTAATATTGCACTGTAAAATATTTAAGTAAAATTTTATAGAAAAAAAACACGTCTCATGTTAAATTTTTTTACTTCATATTATTTATATTACTTGTTGCGGCCGTAGTTACACACACTTATTGGAAATCGCAAGTGTCTTCGGATTATGGGAACGCCATAAAGTATTGTGTATCAAAGCCAAAATGTCGGAGGACAAAAATCTTGCTCTATAAAGGGCCCAATTGAGCCAAGAAGTGTTTTCGAATCGCATCGACCTGGTAAACGAAATATGGGAAGACCGAACATCTGGTTCAATATTCTACCAATGGAGCACGTGAAACTAAATACCTCTGAGTTTCAAACCACAACACGATCTTCCATTTTTCCTCTAATTTTCTGCCTGCTCTCTGCGACATGCATCGTAAGAGTAGTCTAAGGCTCTCGAGCGTGAGGAAATAATAAAATAAGTATCAAGCAATCGTTACCATAAAGCTTGGTCTCATTAACTGGACGCAGCAGAATATAAGAAGCTTAAGCTAAGGCCCTGAACCTCCACTACGGGCTGTCATCTTGATCGTCAAGGTATTTGACAGCATAAGCCTTTACACTCTTATCAAATATTAAAGCGAATCTTTTTTAATAACAATTCTTTGCGGAAAAATGCTTTTGCCACGGCCTAACTCAAGAGACCATATTGGACCCCATTCTATTTTGTTTGAACAAAAGAAATTTGCCATTTGTCTGTAATTGTGTTTCGGTTTATAGCAATCTGGATACATTTTCTTTTCACCAGTTCCAAGGAGCTTAAGGAAACATATCTATGGGTTACATTTCAGAGTAACTAGGTAGGGTTATATAAAACGAAGTAGTTTGGGTAACTTAAAATATACGATCATACATGGTTTGCCATATGTTTCGGATTGACATCATGCTCAACAGGTAAATCTATGACTCTCTGGAAAAGTTCGGTTAGAAAGATCACAACATAAGTTACCACACCTCGAGGTGGATTCTTCAAATTAAAAAAGGACATACTGATAGAAGCACAATCTGATGGCTAAACTACTGCGATCATTGGTTAACTTCGACTAGCGATAAGCAGTCAAACAGACTGGGCATCGTGCAAAAGAAAACATACTGCGACTGAACTTCACTAAGGATATGATCAAGAGCACTCTACCTTAGAACGGAACAAGAAAATCAACTTCTTGATTCAAAGAACGTGCCTCGAAATACTCTCAATTCCAAATCTTCATCACAAAGGAAGAATTACATGCCAAAATGTATAACATAATTTTTGGTCAATATTCATGTTTCGATTTCTTTGATTTGCTGATGTCACCAATATCGAAAGCGTCCCAGTTTAAGGGGGGACACTTAAACTCATTAGACTTATTAATTGTAATTGGAATGATGGTTTTAAAACCTTTTATACTCCTGCATGTGCATACAATGAAACAATTTATGCCTCACCCCCCATTTTTAGTGACGCATTTGTGGATCCAATTTAAAGTTGTTCACATTAATTAGATTACTTAACTTCAAACGTAATCCAATTAATTTGAAATGGATTAGAGCGTCCAAATTAATGAGATCCACATACTTTGTGTTGCAGGAAATTTCAAAATACCCGATGGGGTCCTACTCAAATGGGCCATAGGGCGTGTATCTGAAAAAATCTATTGTAAATATTTTAAATGCTTTCAATAAATATTGTTTAGGTTTTGATAGATGACAAAATAAAATTGTATGCTTATGATAATTTGTCCGAAATAAAGCGGATAAATTAAATAAATTTAATAAGGTGGTGGTGCATTATAACGAATGTGGAAAACTGTTTTCCTTAAACCAGATGGCTTATTAAAATAAAAAAAAAAAACAAATACACAACGATGTGTTTTTTTTTTATTTATTCTTTTATGTTGTCCAAAGCGTTAGACGTTCTTAACAATAAGCAGCATGTAAACACATGTATATGATTCGTCTCATCACTCATGGGTCGATGAAATTCTGAGGTCAGTCATCGGGACATGGTTCAAAACTTCGTGTCCCTTCGCAAAGGGGGCCAACAATTATTTTAGTATTTATTAATTCAGAAATAGCGAAAAAAATTTCAACATAATAATAACTATATTGTTTTTAAAGGTTCCGTTCCTCAAGAGAGAAAACGGAACCATTAAACTACCCTTTTTCTCAGCAACGCGAAAAGGTGTCAAGTTGAAATTAATACCAAACACTTGACAAACATTAAGACTGTCTCTTAATGCTGCAATAAAAGTCAAAAATAGCTGCTAAATGATATGGCTGTTTTTGCCGCAAATTTGGGTACTCGCAAGGGGGATCAAAACCTATGGGGTACTTCCGCTTGACCGGGAAAAAAGAAACTTGGCAAGGCACAGTCTCTTGTAGCACAAGGAAAGGGAAAAATCCGAAAACCGGAAATATGGACTTGACTCACAAAAAATAAATGAATTCAATTTTACGCCAAGAAGAAGGCCATGTTTGTGTAATTTAAAATTAGAAAAGTACTAAGCATTTAGCATATTTTGATATTTGAAAGGCAACCCTGATACCCTGAAAGGTACTACATGCAAATAAAGTCGGTACTCAAATTCCTGGGTGGTCGAACTATTAACAAACCTACGTTTGTACGGAACTTTCGGTGTGCGAATTGGTCGGTTTTCATTTATTAAAAATTATTGCACAATCTATGAAGATAAATCTGCTTCGGAATCATCTGATTCGGTCTCCGATTGAAAGGCACTATCACCTCCAAGACTAAATTATCAAATGTTTGACTAAATTTTGACGAACTTTTCATGCTGGATCATCGAATTAATGGTTCTGAACGACAGAGCACGTCTTCATATTTTTTTTTTTGGCGCGAGATTCTTCTAGAGGACTTCAAATCCTCCATTTTCGAAATTTATCACCTTTTTAAAATTTTATCATTTATAATTTTCTAAAAAACAAAAATCGCAGCGGCTCTGAACAGTGGCCATTTTTTTTTTATTTACTTCGGATCTCGTCAACAGAGGCTTTATACAAATTAGAAAATTCTACAACAGGCTGCATGTTAAAGCTAAATACAAGGAAGTTTTTGGGTATTTTGACTGTTCTTGTAATACCTCACACAAGCAATGATTTTAACTAAACAAAAAATCAATCATAAGTTCGGTTTTTTGCAATATCTGAAAAAAGGTTATAAGTGTAGACAGCCGCTTTGGCTCAATTTTTTTTTTTTTTTTAAAGTAATCTAGACACAGTAAACTTATATTAGGGGTCATCTTACGACTACTTCTAGATGCTTCTTATTATTCATTCAATTGTGTAACAAATTTACTGTAGACATATTTTTTCTTTTTTTAGTTTTTCTTCAAATTGAAGGTTGTCTGGTAGTTTCCTTCAGATTCATAATGTTACACCCCAAATTGTTTATATAATTAAAAACGTTAATTATTTCACTAGGAAGAAAGTAGTTTCCAATTATCATATCTCTGTGTAAAATGTGCGATAGCCAATTAGTTTTTTTAAAATTTATCTATCTATCTTATATTAGGAGAGAAGCCCGGCTACAACTAGTTTGGAATACAATTTAAGCTTTCAGAAAATTATCACAAAATGCACAAAATAATTATCTTTAAGGTCATATTTCGGGCGATTTTGCTATAAGGATGCAGAAGCTTGGTAGATCTGCGCTAAATCGCACATCCAAAAACTGCAAGTATTGCAAAAAAAACTGCTCGAAATGATGCTAGATTTTCCCCGGTATCACTCTACCGCTGATCTGCATAAAAAAGGGAATGTTGAATTGATAACTCATTGAATCGAAATTAAACGAATACTTTTTTGACTCATCGTGTGTTCATCGACAATGTTTTGATAAACCAAATACCACAAGCAATCTAAACTATTATTTTCTTATTTATTTCATAATTTGTTTATTTTTTATAAATATTCATTTATTGTATTTATTGTACATTTATTTTTCTACATTTACCTATTTATTTATTTATCTAATTTATATATTACCTTATTTATTTATTCTATTTTATTAGTTGTTATTTATTTATTTATAATGTTTTTTAGTAAAAGTTCTTGCTAGCCATGTAAACAGCACTCAATAAATGGAGCAAGTTTTGAATAGTGTCACATTGAATCGTGCAACTTTTTTGCGTTTCTTTTGGTCTGTTTCATTGAACCCGATATTGAACTCTCTTTTTCCTTGACAATGCACCTTGTGCCTTATTGATTGACTTGGAGAAGGTCTTTGTCACTGTATGGTTGCAGGTGCTCTTTTTTAAGCTTGATCGGCCCGGCATAAGCAAACCGCTGCTGTACATAATCTTAGATATGCTCACAGTTTTGTGTGAAAAATGGCAGTGTAACATCTGCTGGGACTTTTTAAATTAACAACGGTCTACAATAAGGTGTAGTTATTTGACTGATTTTATTTACGATCTTCACAAGCGATCTTGTAGGATCACTCCGCAACTCCATAGCATACGCAGATGACTTGATCGCGTACAGGTCAAGTCCGAAGATCGAGGACATCGTAAGTCTTTTACAACGTGACGTTTACAGGGATATTGCGATGGTTGGTTAAAGATCAGTTTTTTAAAGTGCTAGACTATTCTATTTAGGACTCCGTTGTCAAGGGCCTCTAGTAATACTAAAAAGAAGTGGCGAATGTTCTCTGTCGTTGGACAAAACGGGCATTGGGATGGGCTAGATCGGTATCTGTATTTTAACAAACATATAGATTCTGCACTAGCCCGAGCCAAAGCGGCCTTTGCCTCGACAAAGAGACACGTTTCACAGTAGTCAACTCGATGCCAAGGTAAAGGTGATATGCTGCACGGTCCTTATTCGGCCTGTTCTTGCCTATGAAGTCCAGTTAAACGGGCAAACCTGATCAGAGTGGATAATTTTCTGATAAAGCTTATTCGTACAAGCTTATTAATACATTGCAAAAGCAATGACTTCGACCAACAACTTGATCTCCGGGGCTTTTTACCCCAATGATGTGCACCATGGGAGAGTCCGCGGTTTTAACGGTTTTATTCTCTCTGAAGCATTTCTCTATCCTGATAGAAAGGGTCTGGTTCAGAATAGATTGGCGGTACCGAAAATCTTCCACTTATGCCGAAAAGCTGTGGACGGGCGTGTCAATTACGATTAAGACTTCGCAAGAAGCTCGCCGGGGACTCTTGAGTTCAGTAGGGCGATATCAGACTGCAACAGAGTGCATGTTAGTATCGAAATTCGTTAAGCTTTTCCAAGATTTGGCTCAGTGTGAATATCTGATCAATCTGGTCATAATGTAAGGCCATAAAACGAAATTAATCTTTGGATTCAACAGCAATCATTTAGAAGTTGTAGACACAAAGAAAAGAAAGGCATCAAACTTTATCAATTTTGTCTCATGCACTAATGAAGAAGTACAAATCGCTGGAATCCGCATGACAGAAAACAATAAAATTGAACTCTTCACTTGACCAGTGATGCGTTACTAACCACGTAAATCTCGGCAGAATCAAATATCGAACTCTTCACTTTTTTTTAATTTTATATTTTTTTTCATAAAATGTCAACCTGGAGCCCAATTCCCCCACTCCTGTCAATAAATTGGAAATCGGTTTTGTTTCATAACACAAGCCGCATGAGCATGGAATCAAATCTCGACCATTGTCCACTTTAATGTGTGTCGGTTCAGGCGCTTGTATTTTATGTACATATAAGCTATAAGCTTCCTTTATGTCACCCATTGACCGTTAGCTGTCATCCATAATCCATAATAACGGGTTGATCCAGCTCAGTGACTCGGAAAGCTGAAAATAAAAAAAAGAATCTTTTCATACTCAGGTGATAGTAAGCGGCGCTTAGACATGGGCATAATCATATCAAAGGAGACAGCTCCTTGTCCCTTGGCGAGAAGATGTCCTTTGTCTTGTAGGGACTACTTATCCGGGAGTCGAGAATATATGTACGTACGTAAGGACGTATCATGACTTCTTGTTGATGGTTGTTGGCGATCTAGATCTCGAGTGTCTTTTGCCGTTTCATTTTCTACATTTACTCGTATCTGAAGCTGATTGTATTCACTTGAATCCTTTCCACGTTCCTTTCTTTTATGTTTTTTTTTGTTTGCACTTTGTTGGATAGAGTTACTTTCACTCGAGTTAATAATGAATCTGAATTAACTGAATAAGGTGAGCAGTACCGGCGAAGGTAGATTATTTGTTTTTTCTTCTCTCTGCAAATTGATATTAAGAAGGACTAAGGACCGATGAAAGGAGAAGGCAGTCTATCCAGTTGGAGTATATTTTACAAGATGTGGTTAAGAAATTGCGGTTAGAGTGCACAGGGCTCTTGAGATGCTCAATATAAATAGAAATAAAAAAATCGCTGATTTTATTTTAAACCAGACTCTCATAATATTATTATAGAATCTTAGAAGTTTAAAAAGTGCCAAGGATGAAAATAAATAAATAAATTTGTGTAAGAAATTTACAAGTTATTAGTTTAAAACATTTTTTGTTAAAGGTTGTAGTCTATTTTTGAAAAGTATTTCAGGATTTTTTATTACGATTCAATCAGATATAACAAAAGTCTACTAGGAAACACATTAACATTTAAGAATCACTTACGAATTTTCAAATTTACGAAATTGAACAAAAACCATCTTTTTAAACCAAAATTTGACGGGAAAGTGGTATCCAATTCGACCTCGAGATGTCAAAATTGACTATTGATGTTGAAAAATTTTAAAAGTTGTTTATTGTATTAAAAAAATTATTTTCTGTTGAACAAGGATGCTATTTCGTAATTTACTGTCGGCAACAAGCGTAAAGAAATCCGATTGGCAAGAGAGCACAAGATTTTTCTGCGAGATTTGTGCGACATTTTGGAGCTGCCTGAAACAGCGTTATTAGAAATAGAACAACTGAAGAAGAAGAATTCACAACATCATTACTTGAATTCTTTCTGGTGAGCTCGAATTTGGTCAAAATTCCAAAATTTCCAAAATTGTTTAGCACATCTCCGTGACTCTGACCACTGACTCTGACGCTGTTGAGCTTAAGATTCGATTCTTCAGACGGATATTGACATCAGATTCAAGAGAATCGACTGGAGCAATTTTTCCGCTGATATTGAAAGTTATCTTCCAAGTTTATCAAGCGATTGACACCGCAATAAACGATTTTAAGACGGTTGTCAACAGCGCCATTAACTTCCAAAAGAAACGAGCTACTGGTAAAGACAGGAACACTAATCTGCCACAATATAACCAGGCATTTTGCACATAAAAATAACGTCTTCGAAAGCAGCTACAGAGGCTTTTTCATCCAACGTGGAGCACCGTCAATGACGGGTATAGAAGCATTTACGCGCAGCTGCAGTATATAATTTTCCAACGAGCAATGAAGCATCACACTGGAAAAGTATTTCGGAACCAACTCGAAGAAAGCAAGCCAAGACCAGATATCTTCAAGAAGATGACAAAAATTGTTGGAAGAATAAAAAACTTACTTGATTCGATTCAGAATGGAAACGAGGTTGTCAGAGCATCTGTAGAAATGGCAGAAGCACTTGCGTTATATTTCGAATAGAGTTCATGGAGGACGTCGATACGAGCATTAATGCAATTGCAAGCGAATTGCAAGTCCAATTACAATATTAACCAATGAAAACTCGGCAACATATCCCTAGGAATTCAAAAAAATCCTAGGGACCGGATCGCATTTATTACAATACTCCTTCTCACAATTATCTTAAACAACTGCGTTGACAATGGCTATTTTCCCCACTGCATGGGAAATAGTTAAAATTGTTCCAATGTCAAAGAAGATTAACAGGACGGTTACTGGCCTATATCGCTACTCTGTGGGATATTGGAATCAGATCTACTAAAGAAAGCATATCATACCTGACCATCAATATGGATTTCGTGGAAAAGAATTCAACCATTCATCTTCTGATAAACCTTCACAGTGATATTACTCTGCGGCTGAACAAAAAGGAGACAACCGTTAAGTGTCTATTGTGTTTTAAAAAGGCCTTTGACAGCGTTTGGAAAAAGGGACTTATCTTCAAACTTATCAAGATGGAATTTTCTCTTCACTTGGTAAGAATCATTTACAGTTCTTAAACAAAAAGAGTATTTTTTATGCAGATATTCGATGCAATATCATCAATGGCTGGTAAGAGGAGTCCAACAAGGAGGAAGAATATCGCCAATACTTTTCATCATTCGTGCATCGGCTCAACCAAGAAACAAAAGCTACATCGTTTTTACAACACAACTTTGGGGACTTAAAATTAAAATTAACCGAGTTCGGATGTTTTAGTATACCGATAACTACAGCGAGAGGAAGACGCAAATTCGCTACCCGTTGTCGGAACACACAGATCACCCTCCCACTCAGGCACACTCATTGCGCCTGATCCAATGATCAAGTACTTGGGAATAGATTTTAGCGAGCGCTTCAAGTTCAACTAACATGTGTGCAATACATTTAAGAAGGCCAATTACTCCCTGCATCTGGGAAACTCGCTGCTGAAGCAAAAAACAAATGATCTTACCAAAAGCACAAAACTACTAGTTTACAAGTTTACAACTCATCAGGCCAGTTATAACATACGGTTGCTTAGTTTGGTTAACTATCTCTACAAAGAATACTTCGTTCATGAACAGAATTGTGGCGACACCGAACTACCCGGAAGTATTACCCTAGAGCCAAGTTATACGAAAACGCAGGGATTATCTCAATACTAGAGGTACATGTGAAAACAAAACCGAAAATTCATGTAAGGACTTCAAAACCACCCGAATGCGGAGATTCAAGAACTCAATCAGCTAACGATCGAACTATCACACATACTATATATCTCAGCCACCGGGTGAGATTTTCATCATTATTTTCACCACCAATTACAATTTTCAAAATGTTAGGAAAATTGATTAGAGTCAAAAATTAAATCAATTCGCCATGATAATAATTATGTCAAAGGAATTATTGCGTTGGCAACTATGTAATTGCAGATTTCACTCATAGATGGCTGAAGTTGAGTTTTTAGGTTCGCTGATGTAATCGAAATGTCAAACAAATTTTCTTGTTTGACAGTTGATACTTCAACTGTCAATCAGTAAACAATTTTCTTTGATCGGTTGTGTAGTTTTTGTTTGGCGTCTGTTGAAAAATGGAAAATCAAAACGAACATTAACGTCATATTTTGCTTTTTTTATTTCCGGAAAGGAAAAAACGCATCGCAAGCTCACAAAAAGATATGTTCTGTTTATTGTGATGAAGCTTTAAAAGAACGGTCAAAATTCATTTCTGGTGATTTTTCACTGAGAGATGAAAAACACTCTGGTGGTCCAGTTGAAGTTGATGACGACCAAATCAAAGCAATAATCGATTCGGATCGTCACAGTACACCACGTGAGATTGCAGAGAAGCTTCATTTATCACATAAATGCATTGTAAATCGCTTAAAAAATGACCAATTTTAAAACGATTGATAACTGGTGATGAAAAATGGGTTGTTTACAACAATGTCAATCATAAAAGATCGTAGAGCAAGCCAGGTGAACTAGCTCAAACAACATCAAAAGCTGACTCGGTTTTCTACTTTCGACTTTTACCATCCAACCGAACGATCAATTCAGATGTCTACATTGAACAACTATCAAAATTGAACAATGCAGTTGAAGAAAAGGGGCCCGAATTGACAATTCGAAAAGGTGTTGTATTCCATCATGACAATGCAAGGCCACAGGAGCTTGGTTGGGATGTTTTGCCACATCCACCATATAGTCCTGACCATGCATCATCTGATTACTTTTTATTTCGATCTTTCCAAAACTCCTTGAATGGTAAAAATTTCAATAATAATGATGATGTTAAATCGTACCGGGTTCAGTTTTTTGCTGATAAAAACCAGAATTTTTATGAACTCGGAATTATGATGCTGCCTGAAAGATGGCAGAAAGTTTTTGCTCAAAATGGGCAAAACATTACAGAATAAAGTCATTTCGTTTCATTGTCTTTTATTTATTTTCTATAAAAATCCGTAATTACTTACTTGCCATCCTGATATATTGTAAATTCAATAATAGAGAACCAACGGGCCCCTTTTGTTGAGTCGACAATATGCTACCTTCACCTTAGTTATAAGTTTTATTTGAAGCTTAATTTTATATATTATGGAGAAATAAAACGCTTTATCTTAAAAAAAAAATAAATAGTTATAATTCAGATTATATTAAAATTACTTGCAATTTTAAAAATATTTTTAAGTTTGAGGAAAGTGGATTCTGCGATGAAGCCGAAATCTTTTGATCTGAACTACGAAATGTAGCAATGCTCCGATTTCTGGCTGAAGGAAGCTGGGGAAAAAGTTGAAAAGTTGACATTGGGCTTTGTGTATCTTCAATCAACCAAAGTGAATAATAAAATAATTTTCAGAGTTCTATTATGAAAAATGATCGAATTTCGAAATTATTTCATTGAAATATTGAAATGAAAATTTGTTCTTACTCCTTACAAATCAGCAAAACAACCAGCTGCTCGCGTATTGTCACTTTGTTAAATTTGTAAATATCTGAAGTATTTAATCTTTTTAATTGGAATTCGATGAAGAATTAGTATCAAAGTGGAAAATTGGACAAAATTGGGAAGCCCGAAGCCTCGTTCAATAAATAACGAAAAAAAAACAGTTGTTTCGTTTTAATTGGAAATAGTAAAATAAGTCAAATCTTTCAATAAAATAGTCAAAATCACACCGCCAAGTTATGTCTGTCCGCTTGTCAGAATTGTAAGTCATTTAAGTTCCTCTCTCGGCACATAGATTCATTTCCGAGTACTCATTCGTGGACTCTCATAAGGATTGTTTTTTATAGCATTTTTTTTTTGTGGAAATTTGTTTTCGCAAATAAATTCCAAGCTCCTTCCTCCCACTAAGTCGGATAATTGCTTTTCAACGCAGAGCTCAGCTAAATTCTTCGCACTCTCACACGGGTGTGGAGGCTCGCAAGTATATGCAACGCCAGGTAAGTCAGTCGTCCATGGAAAATCTTAAGTTTCCGGTGCCTGCAACAGAAGGCCGCATTTTCACACCCGCAACCACATTCCATTCGAAGTGCAGACTTTTGCCTCAGAGACCAGAATTCATTGTGTCAGGTGTTATGGTTAGGAAGTACTTGGCCATAAATTCGCCTCCATTTCTCTGGTTGGCATCCTTTTTCATAGAGCACAAACGAATGGACGTCGGAGATGGTAGAAAAAAAAAAACAATTCTTCTTCGCATTCATACAGTACTGTGTTAAGTGGCCCTGAAATGAGCCAAGCATCCTTTACGGTATTGGAGGAGCAACTAGGTTATGCAAATTTCTGCCATGGAATTATCCTGCAACACTTGTGAGTATCATTCCCCATGGCACGTGGGAAGAGTTAGGAAAATTTAGTGCAATAGCATCCGGCAATCCGAGGAACATGATGTACGTGCGTTTGCTCAGAGTTTGGTTAACTGAGACGGGTTTGTTGTCTTTCATCCGAATTTATTCGAAAAGTTCTCAACGTTTTTCAGATCCAATCAGGTCCAGTGAAGGGAGGCGGAGTGAATGAGGAATGTTTGTTGTTTGGCAATGATTCGTATGAAGAAGTTTCCTCAAAAACGGATTGTTTGCGGAGTTTAGGAAGTTCTACCAGCGAACGGATGCATTGAAATCTGTTGTCTATCGAGAGAAAACTGACAAGACTGCGTTAGGCATTTATGGGTTTTGCTTGCAAAGTTTGAAAATATTATTACATCTTCTTATATCGCGCGTAGACCAGGAATTTTTAAATTACAAATACGAATTTGTTATGGTAAGAACTTCGGGCGGATATTCATTTTGAGAAAGAAAACCCGTGACTTCAAAAGACCACAAAAAAAAAAGTCTACAGTGGTTAAGTCCAGCTAAATGACGGCAAGTAAAACAGCGTCATGACGAGACGGGAAGCGACTCTGAAAGGAATCCTTGAAAATGTACATTCTCTCATCAGCTTTGTTGTGCTTGTCCTCTAAACTAAAGTCATTACTTTGCAGTAATAGAAACTCGTTGATCATGGTTAATAGGGTCCCCGAAAAAATATGCCCCATGACATCACTGGTGCAAATGTCGCACCGTTCAGTACTCTTCAGGGAATGTTGTTGCCCTACTGGACTCACAGTGTCTCTGAAGCACAAACTGTGGGGTAAAGTGTGACAGTTGCCGTCATTTGTAAAGATATTTGCAGGTTCCGATAGGGTGATGCATTTTGGGTCACATTAAGTCTGAGGTAGGTTTGTTTTCACTTATTACTGTCAAACTTTTGTCGAGGGTTCGATGTTCAGGTTACTCAGCATAGGCATTGCTCATTTACTAAATTTCCTCTTGAATGGCGAAGATATTGATATTGATTGGCCGTGATGGCCAGGGTTGCCAGAAATCATGATTTTCGTGTATTTTGAACTCAATATATGAGTTGATGTTTTCGAGTTCAAAAGCAAACTGTTCTTTATTTGGAAACAAAAAAACATTAACGCCAAGTTCAACATGTCTAACCTACCCTATACGAACACGACCGTACTATTTTAATATATACATAACTAAAGTGGCGCTTCATTTCAAAAGTACAGAAGATAAGCACGGAGCACTGAGCCCACCGAGGTGTGGCAGGATTTTAACCTGAAAACGTGCATTTTCCCGAAATTTTTGATATAACATTTTTTTTTAATTTAAAGGCATATCCCAAAGATTGGGTTTCACTTAGCGATTTTCGAAAATGTCCTAATAACGAATATAAACGTTAAGTTTTCAAAGGTTGACTTTCCATACCGTTTTTGACGTACATACATTCTCAGTTTGCAATTTCCTCGATAATGGAAAAACCTCTACGGGTGAACGTCACAAGTTACAGGTATTGTTCCTGTTGCTGCTACTCTTAAATTATACGTGCCAAAATCAGCATTTAATCCATTCTTTCCTTTTCTTTCCTTGTTTGTTGATTTTCGCTTTGAGTTGTACAAAACAACATAGCAACGGTTGAAAGATGCAGTCCTGTCTCTGCTAGAAAACAAATGTTTCGTTCCAGATATCATTGTTCCTCTATATGTCAAAATTACTTTCATTCGAATGTCGCCTTTTTTTGTGTGTAGCCACTTCGTTCATGGGCATGCCTTTCAGTCACATGCCTGTGTGGTCATGGACTTTTACCATCGATTCTTAAAGACTCAATGAAGAAAGCTTTTGAAACTCATTTTCAAAACATAATTTTATAAGTAAAATACTGAAAAAATCGTTTAAATTAAGGCTGCAAAAGAAAGATATATTCTTTTAAAGTCAAAAGATTTGGAATGAAAAAAATAGTTTTCACGTTTTGTTTCTAATAATTACGAAATTTTGCCAATATTTTTAATATATTTTGAGCATTTGAATTTTATGAGTTTTTTTCAAATTTCGTTCCTTTCATTTATATGTAGTTTCTTTTTAATAATAATTATTAATATAATATTTGAAAGCACTTGTTTTTATTGTTACTTGTCACGATACGGCCATTATTCAAAAACGAAATGGAAGTGAAGCTTTTTAAACCTTTATTATGCCTTAAAAATAGCTTTTTTAATTCTATGGTGGTAGTTTTGATCACGGCGGACTTTGATTTTTTAAATACAAATTTATTTCAAGTAAAACTTAACAGTTTTTACTAGTTATTTAAGATTAATAATTGTCGTCTGAAACTTCATGTACGTAGAATACTTGAAGAAGGGAACAATTCGCATATTTGACAATGGTTTTTCAAATTGCAATGTGTTGTAAGTCCTTCACTGAAACTACAACCATCAAAGCGTTATCGATTGTTTTTTGCAGCTTAAATGTTACGGAAAATTGAAAATGTTTTACTTCAACACAATTTTTTTAAAGGTATTTTTAGTCATATCTTATATTTATTTATTAACTTGTATACAGTGTACTATATTTTCGATTATCGCAACTAATTAAAACAAGCGAAGTTGCAATGACCGAGTATATTATTTTTAGGCTCAATTCGAGATGAAAAGCGAAAATCAGAAAACCAACACTTACATACATATGTATTTAAAGAAACCAGTTTCTATTCAATTCCCTAATAATACTAATAAAAAACGAAACAAAAGGAAGTAAATTCATTAAAATATAAGTCCATAAATATTAACTTATATGAAGTTCTCTATGTGTACATGTGTTATGATGTACTTTTGAAAAAATTTGACATTTTCGTTTGGATTTTTTGGTTGTTATATTATTTTAAAAACCGCCGTTTCTCGCAGTTTTTGAAGATTTAAAATTTGTTCTATAGGGACTGAATTTTGTTCAGCCCATCGAATTGCTGTATTGAAAGCTTGTATTGCAGACTCAGCCTTTATTTTGGGAGCAGGAATCTCAACCTCGGGCCCACTTTCAACTGATTCATTTTCTTCATTGTTTTCGTCATTGTTATAAATGGTTTCGCGTACCCAATCACATATGTTTTCATTCGAAATGGATTCGCTGCCGGAAATATCATTGAAGAGAGTTGATATGGATTCTGTTCACTGATAACACACATTCCAGCATTTTTTGACTGAATCTGCCTGCAATCCATCCCATGCATTATATAGAAGGCAAATTGCATTTTGGAGATTGAATGCTTTAATTTTTATTTCAAGGTCTGATCCCTCACATCCAACTAAAAACGCCAATGGACTTTTTTTGTAGTGCAACTTTGTCAAATTTATAACGTTCTGGTCCATTGGCTGAAGGATAGCAGTACAATTTGCAGGGAAACACATGACAATGATCATGCCGTCATCACTCTTTAACTCGCCATCTTTTGGATGGCAAGGAGCATTACCTTAGAGTAAAAGCGCCCTTCTTGGAAGTGCTTTCGAACTTAGAAATAGTCTTACCTAAAAGAAATGAAAAAACGTATGAAAAAAAGACCTGCATTATTGTGGCCGATAAAATGTTGTTACCTCAGGGACAAATGTCTAGTGGAACCATTGTTCCAAGAATGCTAACGTCATCCAAGCATTTTTATTTGCCTTGTATGGCAATGGGCAAGTGGTCAAAATTTTTTAAAACATCATGGGCTTACAGATTTGCCGATGACAAAAAGCTTAACTTAGTGCAAACCCGAAGCGTTAGTGCAGGCGAGAAACGTGATTCTTTCCTTGCTGGTCTTTCGGCCAGGAGCTGACGATTCCTTAAAACCTACAAGGGTTTTGTTGGGCATAAGTCGGTACCCGGACTCATCGGCATTATAAATTTGATGGGGAGTCAAATCGAGTTCTCTGACTTTTTCCTTAAATTTAATCAAGAAAGGATCTACAAGCTGCGGTTTGTTTGAAAGTTTTTCTCCACAAATTTTCAACAGGCGAATTCCGTTTCTTTTTTTGAAATTTGCCACCCAACCTTTGCTCGAATTAAAAGATCCTGGCTTCTCTTTAATTTGTTCCTCCAATGAGCACGCCTTTGTTTTTAGGACCTCGCTGGAAATTGGCACATTTAGCTTTCTTGGATTTAGGAACCACTTGAACAAAGCTTTTCCATCTTTGGATATTCGCACGCCTTTAATGTAATCCTCTTTCCGAGTCCACATTCAGCAGTAGAAACAAACTTTCTTATTGCATCCTCTTTTCTTTTTATTCTGCATACTGTAGATTTATGAACATTGTACTTACGGCATATTGATTGGATTGAAGCTCCTTTATTAATTTTTATTAATATTATTCTATATATATATATAATTGTGCACACAAATTATACAGTTATGTAACCGCTTATTTTACATTCAGTAATTACACATACTATGTTTTATATTTTTCGACTGAAAAGTGACTAGTTTGAAGTGAAATGTATTACAGAAATATTTAATATTGGAAGGAAAACACTACATGGGAAAAGGGATATTAATCGTTAAGTAATTTTAGACAAAAAAAAAAATAACGAATAAAAGAATTCAAAAACTGACTAAGATAAAAAAAAAAGTATATAAAAGACTATAAAATTAATAAATAAGTAAATAAGTGACTGAATATATAAAAACATAAATAAATAAATAATAAAATAATAAACACATTGATTCAATAAATAAGTAAATAAAATAAGAAAATCACAGTTTATATGCAGAAACAATTTAGTTTCCTTTAGAAATTTGGTAAACTAAAATATTGTCTACGAATCAAAAAAGTATAGTGCTGGATCATCGGCAATTAAAACATCAAAGTTCATTCGTTAATTAATAGTTTTCCCTAGGTAATGCTGGAAGGGTTTTTCCAAATTTTAAATTTTAACTTTTTTTTAACATTTTGAAAGGAAAAACGCGATTTTTTGAGAAAAAAAAACGGCTAATTCTTTTTTTTAAATAAAAATTTGAAAAAAAACTTTCGAACGTTACCTTGTTAATTTTGAAAAAGTGTTCAGAATTTTAAAAGGACCGGTGCAGTAGTTTTGAAGTTATGAGGAACACCGACTTTGAAAACGTGAGTTGTGGGGAAAACGGTTAAAAGTTTTGAACACTAAAAAATCTGGTGTAAAATGTTCATACGACGTAACTTCCTCAATTTGGCTCCAATTGACATTTTTGGGCAATTGAGTCTTGAATCGAGAAAGATCAACTAGTGGATTTCAAGAAAAGATCTAGGATAGACCAATTGTTCTTCATGACGTTACGGAAACACTGGGAAGTCTCAGCAATGACAAATCTGCTTGGCAAAATGAAATTACATGTACAATTGAACAGCTTATAAGACCATCGATGCTTAACAGATCTGAACCTGAGCTAAAGTCACTTTCAAGTCCAGTTTGACCAGGTTTCTTGGCATCCGCGGTTTTTCGAGTCTTGAATTGGTTAGCTCATTATCCTGAACTTTTGCCTGGAATTCGAAAAAACTCTTAGCTAAAGCATTGTTGTCCATTTGTTGAATATGGGCAACTCGATTTCCAGTTTAGATCATTGTATAACTCGCAGAGATCGCAGTTGTTTCTTCTCTTCCAGTAAGCCTCCTTGCAAACGGAACCGTATACTAGGCGTAGGATTTTTTTTACTTCGAAAAATCTGGTTCGCTTTTCGAATTGTGAGAATTGTACGATAACATTTCGATAATATATTTAAATGAAATGAATTTGTGTTTTAATTATTAGTTTTGGCCAAAAGGAACAAAACCTTCACAGAAGCAAGCGCGTCATTATACGCCATTAGTATTCCCTGACACACCTTTTAGTTCGAAGAATTGTTTAAGGGAAATGACTACATATACCTGGTACCCTACATTACACTTAAATGACTCATTTTTCTTTTTCACAGCACGCCTTAATCCTATTAGCCCAGGCGAACAATATGCAACTCAACTACAGTTCGTTTGCATTACAATCCACGATAAAACACATTAACATCACATCATAGGCGCGACCTCAATACACAAATGAAAAAATAAATTACACGCCGCAAAAGAAAGTCCGGAATAGCACGCTCAACCCCTCTTCAACTCCCCCATTCGAAACTTCATATGCGACAAACTAGCTAAAGCGTGTCGCGCCTGTAATTCCTCAATCAGGAACCGCTTATCAATTCAAGGAACAACATTCCCGCCACGAAATACAAAAACTCTAGTGACCGGTCTAGACGGTTCTGGTTACACCCCACCTCGGCCACATTAACGGACATACCCCGCAATAGACTTTTAACAAATTACCCTTGCATTACTATGGTCGGAGCCGCCTTTTACAATGCACATTCGAGTGTTTTTGTAATTCACGAACAACCGCGCATAAATAAAACTGTCATTCGGCTATAAAAAGTATTGCTCCCTCAAACCACCCTGGCTAGGACGGACCACGCCACTGCCGAGGACAGGTGGTAGGGCTTAAATAATTCGCACAGCTTTTAGTAAACAAAAAAAGAAAAAAAATCTACACTTGGTGGAGTCGTAATGTCACAACCCTTGTGTGGACTGTAAATGGATATTTATGGAAAATAATAACTCAATGAAAAGGTGGCAAAAGGACGAAGTATTTATTGCCCAAAGTCGTCCTTTATCTTTGCGTTGTGTGGTCCCCTTTGAGAAGCTCCGATCAGGCATAAATTAATTCGAAAAACTAACGAAGGAATGAAAACAAAATTAGCTTTCAAAGAGAAATGAATATTCATGAATACCACTTTCTATCACCACACCGCCCTTAAGACCCCCCCAAACCCTAAACAAAGGATGACATGTGAAAATGAAAATTGGTTCATGTTGCACACACTCTGTCGAGTGGTGGCATGTTATCGTCGCCTTTACATTGTTTCAGTTGGAAGGAAGCGTGACATTTTCCAAGGCTCACACATGCACTCACAGCAAGTGGCGTGACTGCACAAGGACTTCTTTATCGTGACTTTGTCAGCGACCCGTCAATGGGCACTTCAATAAGAAAAACTTCCGTCTATAAATTGTGCTACGATGGGTTCCCGACAATTAAAGACAATGCCCCCGCAACCTGGTATCCTGGCATGCATGAATGCATTCAATTGGAAAATCCCATTTCATAGAAATGCATATTTTAAGGACTGTTTGAAATCGTCAAAGATGGCAGTTCTGTTTGACGTAAATAGGCTGCTAGATATATTTCTGGCCTAATAATGAAAATGCGAATATTTATCATCAAAAGTGGTTTTATTGTTGTTCAAAGTATTCTCCAGCATGATTTATACACTTTTGCATGCACTCAAACCAATTGTCGAAACACTTTTTCCACTCCGACACCTCCAAAACATGGTTTTTGAACGCTTCAACAGCATGTTCCGGCGACGAAAATCGTTAACCACGCATTTTTTTCTTGATGTGCGGGAATAAAAAGAAGTCATTGGGTCATCAATTCGACGTTTTGGCCGGTCAAGAAGGCGCTGGTTTGAGCCAATGTGCGAGAGCTCGCATTGTCATGGTGAACAATGATTCGTCTTCTCTTGTTCGTTTTTCGAATTTCTCCGAAGACTGCAGGCAAACAAATTGTGGTGTACCACTCAGAAATGACCGTCCTACGTTGCTCAAGCGGAACAGTCGCCACATGACCAGTTTTGCCGAAGAAACAGGCGCTTCTTCCACGAACAACTTTTGTTGGATTTGGCTCATCTTCGAAGACCCACACGGTCGATTGTTGTTTTGTTTCGGGCTCATACACATAGATCCATGATTCGTCACCTGTGACAATCTTATAAACGTCTTTTGAAGCACCGCGATCGTATTTTTTTGAGCGATTGTCAAATTTTGAGGCTATCCAACGAGAACAAACCTTTTTTACGGCCAGGTGTTCATGCAATATCGAATGTATGCTGGTGGGAGAAATGTCCAGGGATGCCTCTATCTCACGGTATATCACATGACGATCTTGCATTATCAGTTCACGCACGGCACCAATGTTCTCTGGCACAACGGCCGTTTTTGTACGACCTTCACGGAATTCGTCTTTGAGCGAGCGTCGGCCATGACTGAATTCATTAAATCAGTTTTTCACAATGCTATAGGATGGTGCTTCATCGCCATACAAAGATTTAAAGATTTAAGTTCATCGATGCACTCTTGTCGTGAAAATCCACGTCGAAAGTTGTGAAAAATTATCGCACGAAAGTGTTCACGAGTTAATTCCATTTTTTTGCCGAGATGAATTTTTCAAGTCTCTGTAAATAAAACAATTCACGATTAAATGACAACACGTGTTAAAAAATGTCAAACTTTCCAATGGAAATGTCAGATTGCATCTGGTAACACTTAGTATTGCCTAGGCCAGAAATATATCTAGCAGCCTACGTATCAAAATCCTGGAAGTTAGCCTTCGTGAGTTTAGTGGCGACATCACTTAGTATATCGATTTTAAGGAGCAGTTTGTCTCGCTGGTAGTGAGAAGTCGAATCTCAAACATCAATCGTATCACGTTGCTCAAATCCAAGCTGGTTGCGAAAACTGATGGCAAAATGATGTGACTTTATTGACTTGGAAGTTCTGCATTTGGTGAAGCTGCTGCTGAAATCATTCGCTTTCAAATTATCGCGTTTGATCTCGATGGCAAGTAAGCATCATCCTGCTCATCTACCGCTGTATAAAACAATTCCTCATCAGAATCAGCAAGATATGTGGGGCCAGCTAGCCTCTCATCTGAATCAAGGTCCTCAATCTCCAAATTATCCTGAGCTCCGCTCTTATCGTCGAACAGTTCCTTCAACCTTCGTATATTTCTTTTTCTTGTGGAACCATCTTTAATATAAAACCAATTCTCTCCAAGTAGTTCACGCAACTATCCAAAAATTCTATGAAAAATACGTGACGCGTACCGCTACATTTCTGTAACGCAAATCGATGACGTCTCATAGTAAAATGAGTTGGCAAAGACCTGCAGCCCGATGTGAGTTGGAAAAATACAGTTAAATGTAAAAAAAAAACAACAAATTTTTAGCGGTCTTACAGGCGATGGTAAATGTCCTAGAAAAATACACAAAAGTTCATAAGAAAATATTCAAACAAAGACATTTCGTTTCCAGGATACAGCAAATCAAAATCGGATGAGTACTTTTGGGCCATCCAGTACTCCACTACTCTAATCTACTACAATGTTTTATCTATTTTCAAAAGTTCGCACAGCACTACCAGATACATCAAACCCATCCAACGAACCACAAAGTTGTATCGAACCATCAAAAGTATCGTTACACTAGCAACATGTATCCGTAGATACTTCTTGTAGGAAACTTCCACAAACATGTTGCTGTTATCTTCTACCATCAACTTTCAACAGTGAGATAGACGCAAGGGCAGAGACAATCGGCTTCGTAGCAGCACACCGAAACAAGTGTTCAAAATTGTTTAGTTCGTTAGAAATACTCGTCAGCGAAGGACGTGTCCGCGCATAAATCCACCACACACCAATGTGACCGGTTTTTTTTTCCTGTGTGCACCCCGTTTTCGCCTTACTAGATAAAAAAAAAACAAAAACAAGTCTACAATCCACACGCACCGTTCTCACTTTGTCATTCACACATAAATCTAGTGCGAAAAAACAAAGCCAATAAATTTCAGTGTGATTTCGCAGAGTATCTTTTACCAAAAGTCAAACAACAAAAAAATTGTATCTACAGTTGAAAGTGAATTATTCCCATTCGCACTTCTGATTGCAATTCTGCAGTTTTATTCAAATTTGATTCAGTTTTAATTTTGTTTTGTGTTGTGTGTGAAATTCAATTCAAAGCACTCAAAAAAAAAACGTGTACGAAACGAATAGGAAAGATTAATCCATTGAAAAGCCGTAGTATCTAGATACATTTTGCGGCTTGGTGCGCCGCGTTTTCCTTTTCATATTTTGTCAGCTTTTGCTGAAGTTGTTTAAATAAGAGATCGGCTTGGCTCGATATAATGTAAAAGTCAAGTCAGGTTTTTGTATCTATTATTGCGTTAGTTGCTTAGTACACGTACTACGAAACTACGATTACGAAGCGGAGCGGTACGGGTTACCCGGTGGTGCAAGCGAGATAGTGAACGATTGTAAGTCGCACTCGTAGATACATCGCATCCGCGTCTGGTTCTTGTGTTGCTATTGCCGAAGAAGAGGCCTGGTTTTGGTGCTGCTGCTGCTGCAGGAAAGGTAGCACAGCATAATTGCGTGTGTGTTTGTGTTTATCGCTGTGTGCGGAAGCCTTGCATCGTGGAAAGGTGTGTTTTTTTTTGGTTTTGGGTTTCCTTGTTGTTTGTAGCCGCTACCGAGGAGTTAGCTACAAGAAACGATTTGTTTTCGTTTCGGAGCCTCGCCGTGTTTCTCTTGTTTATTGTGGTGAATTCCAATTTGAAAATTGTGTACGAATAAGAAAAAAAAAATCCATGTCATAAAACCAACCATAGTCGAGTGCAGCAGCTACAGTGACTACGACTATCTAAATCTAGTTTGCTACTGTTTATATTTTTTTGTATCTTGAGAGTGTTGAGGTGCTGGTGGATGTAAAGATGCACCTGGTGTAGAATTTTGCTCTGATTGTGTCCAAGTAACAACTTATTCTAGCAAAAGCACTCAATTGGAGTCAATGTACGCATCTAGATAGATTCTTTCTTCAAGCATCTAAGCGAGTATCTCAGAGGTGGAGGAATACATTAACGAGACCGTGGATTTGGATTATTATAATAAACTTCGTAAGGAGCTTCGGAAATGACGGTAAGTTTTTTTTCACTCTCTCTCTCTCTCTGTAATTTACTTCTTTTGTTTTGGAGGTTTTGAAGAAATGGAAAACAAAACAAAAAAAAAAGTCGTCATGGATGTAATCAAAATCAATCGACGCTAGCCGGTAGAATATTATTATTGAGACTTGAAAGAATGTGCGTTTGTCTTTGGTTCTTTGGTTCTTCGATGTGCGATACGAGATGAATATCAATTAGATTTTTTTTTAATTTCATTTCTTATGAAAATTATGTAAATGAATTTTTGATTTTTCAACGATAGGAATAAAAGATTTGTGTTTAGGCGGTTCTCTGATTTGAGTCATGATTTTGAACGGTGGGGAAAATTTTGTATTTTTTTTGACAAATGGGCGTTTTGTTTGTTTTATGCGAGCTAATTTAGTGACTTGGTTTTGAACAGTAGAATATGTTTTGAGATCCAAAAAGACAAAAATTGGGAATTAAGAAGGAATTCGTTGTGTGGAAACAGGTTCAGGTAGCGCTTGTGAACATGCTGAATTATGTACGCCTACAGGACGTTTTTTTTAAACATATAATCGATGGACACAAAAGTAATTAATTTAAATTTTATGGCAGCAGGGGAACACGTGAAACGTGACAGTCAGGAGGAATGAGAGCTTAGAGCTTGAAACTTCAATGGAACTGGTTTTGGTTAAGGAAACAAGCATGGTTGCGAGTAGGTATTTGTATGACTTAATTTTTGAAGACATTATTTTCCATCAGGTTTTCAACTAAGTAATTTGCGAAGAAAATAAAAGACAATTTTATCATGGAACGAAATAACTTTATTCTGCAATGTATTGCCCATTTTGAGCAATGACCTTTTGCCATTTTTCAGGCAGCATCTTAATTCCACGTTCATAGAACTTCTGGTTTTTATCAGCAAAAAACTGAACCCGGTACGATTTAACATCATCATTATTATTGAAATTTTGACCATTCAAGGAGTTTTGCAAAGATCGAAATAAAAAGTAATCAGATGGTGCAAGGGCAGAACTTTCTGGTGGATGTGGTAAAACATCCCAAACAAGCTCCAATAATTTTTGCCGAGTTACCAAAGATGTGTGTGGCCTTGTATTGTCCTGATGGAATACAACACCTTTTCGATATGTCAATTCGGGCCGCTTTTCTTCAACTGCATTATTAAATTTTGTTAGTTGTTCAATGTAGACATCTGAATTGATCGTTCGGTTAGGTGGTAAAAGTCGAAAGTAGCAAACCGAGATAGCTTTTGGTCAGTAGCGACGCGTGCCAAAAATGTGCAGTCGTTCAGCGAAGTTTTAATTGGTATATGTAGGTGCTATTAATTTTAATCAGTGAAAAGAAATTTTGAAATTAAATAAGAAAATAACGTTTACATCTTTTTAAACAAGTTTATTTAACAATACAAATTTCCTCAGACTAAAGGAACAAATTTTTTTTTTATGTTTGGATTTTATTTATAAAACATAAACCAATTCTTCGTCATTAAAAATATATATATTTCATTTTTATACACAAGTCTTTTTCTTAACATAATTTATTATTTCCCAAGGAATAAAGTCTTAATTAAAGTACATTCATAAGTATCTTAATTATTTTACTTAAATTCAAACTTAATTCATCTCGACTTATTTAAAAACATTATTATTACACTTTCATAAATAAACGTGTCTTAAGTCAACGCTTAAACTAAAAGAAAAAATATTGTTTGTTATATTAAGCAGAGACCTTTTTAAAAACATTTTTATAACATTTTCATTAAACATTTCTTCTGTCTGTTTTTCTTTTAAAAGTTTTTTTTAAATGGTTAGAATAGAAAGATTTGTCAACCAAAGTTTTGATTATTTTAAAGGCGGAAAATGATCTTTCAATGGATGAAGTTGTCAGAGGAAAGGTTAAGATAAGTTCACATAGATTTTAAATTTGGGGAAAAACTGAAATAAGATCATCGCTGCCAAGTTTTTGGAAAAATTGTTTTAAATTAAAATTTCGAAACTATGTTTGTTTATAAATAACAATAAGTTAATTTTTCAAAGAAAAAATATCAAAAAATTGACCATATGATGAGTTGAGTTCATTTAAAAAAGTAGTAGGAAATTGTTTTTCATGTTCCTTAAACTAATTTACTTCTAGCAAGCCAATAAACTTCAGTTCTCTTAAATCGGAAAATCTTGATATGAGTTGTGCATTTGTTGTATCAATAATTTCACATAATAATCTTAAGTATTCTATTTTTTCATCAATTCCGTGTCTCACTCAATATGTCGATTTAATATTACTAAGTTGTGCACAATGAATGAACCTGACATTCGGAAAATGACTCATCACTCTCGATTGCGTACCTGACAAATGGCCAGCTATAACTGCAGCTCCATCATATGTTTGACAAATAAGTTTATGATCATATTATTTATTATTTTAATAATATGGTCAGAAAAGCTTTCTGCTGACTTACTTTATTTGCACTCACATCAGAAAAACCCAAAAATCTTTCTTCTATATTTTCCTCCCGCGAAACAAACCTTACCATTGTGGAAAGCTGGGAATTTTTACAACTATCTGATGTTTCGTCCATTAAAACAGAAATAAATGTAGATTCCTTTACCTCATTACCGATCTATGTTTAGTCTTGTTTCGGTATTCGTTTCATACATCTTACCAAACTCGCCTCGTTCAAAAGCGACTTGAACAAAATGGGCCATACAACACTTGAAATTCTTTTTTTGTTTGTGCCTATACTTTTCATGGTATCATTTCGTTGCCGAATCGTTTGAACGAGTTGGAAAGATACATGCATACATTTGTGTGGAATTGTACAAATAGGAAATGAACGAGTTGGAATATGAAAAATTACTGCAATGGGAAGAAGAGTATAAATATGTTTTGTGTAGTTTAGAGAACGCAAAAATTTAAATAACTTCTTGTTAAAGTTAGTCGTTCATGAACGAATTGAACAATATGAGGCTTCGCCACTGCTTTTGATGTTGTTTGAGCTGGTTCACCTGGTTTGCTCCACGATCTTTTCCGATTTGCATTGTTATAAGCAACCCATTTTTCATCACCATTTATCAATCGTTTTAAAAATGGATCATTTTCATTACGTTTCCTTAACAAAGCGCAGATGTGAATGCGTTGTGTTAAATGATTTTCTTTTAGCTCATGACGAATCCAAATATCGAGTTTTCGTACATAGCAAAGTTGTTTTAAGCGATTTTCAATGCATGTATGTGATAAATGAAGCTTCTCAGCAATCTCACGTGTTGTAGTGTGACGATCCGAATCGATTATTGCTTAGATTCCATTTTTCAACAGACGCCAAACAAAAACTACACAACCGATCAAAAAAATATTTTTTTACTGGTTGACAGTTGAAGTACCAACTATCAAATAACAAAATGTGTTTGACATTTCGATTACGTTAGCAACCCTTAAAATTCAACTAAAGCCATCTATGAGTGAAATCCGCAATTACTTATGGGCTAACCTGATATATCGTTCGTTTTAATGACGACGAAAGACCGATTTTTTGCTGGTTTTGCTTGTTAGTTTGACCTTAAATTTAAACATATAGGCTGCTGGAGTCGACAATATAAGAAATGGATTATACAGGGTGGGCTATTTACAAATGACTGTCTCAGCTGGCTAGGCTGTCAAACTTAATTTTAAAAGCATTTTTGCTGGTTTCGGATATCAAATGACGACCAATATTTTCTAGAGTGATTAAATCGTTGCACGATTATGTGCATCGATTTTTAATCTTCAATCTTCAAAAGTTCAAAAGCTGCCAAATGAGAGTTGTATACACTACATAATTATGTATCTTTTTTAATTTAATTAAATTTCTTTTTTAAATTTATGTAAGAAACGTGCAGAATACATAAAAAACATAAGCTTGTATATCTTGCAATAGTTTTAAAATTATAAGAAGTATAAAAGTATTTTAACTTATTAACAATAAATGAAATTAGAACATTTTGACAAAAGGCAAATCTGTTAGGAATTATCTCCATGAGTGTAAAACCGTCGTATAGTATATGCTGATGAAACAGCAGTTTTCTCATCGCATGCATTTTCTCTCAATATTAAGAGGAATCTACGTTATGTAATTGAAATAATTTTAAAATATTATAAGAAATGAAAAATTAAGGTTGATGTGGAAAAGATGCATGCAATTTTTTCACACGAACAAGAAAGCAATGCTCTATTCCTGTTAACCAAATTCGTATAAACGGTGTTGAGCTGCCCTGGGAACCATCCATTAAATACCCTGGCATACATAACGATAGCAGGCTAACGTTAAATGGGCACATAACAAAAAGTTAAGATTCCAATCTCCATGTTATATCCATTTATAAATGGGAAATCAATGTTATCAAAAAAAAAATTATTTTACTTTAAGTTATATTTCAAGTGATCTTGCTTTACGGCTGCCAAGTGTGGGGAGGGTGTGCAAAATCTCGCATTCGGAAACAAATTACTGAAGATGATGCTTAATCTCCCTTGGCACTATTTAACCTCTGATCTCCACAAAAAAGGGAATGTTGAATTAATCTACGCTAGAATTCAAAAACTTTATGATAGATATAATGATATCTAATTAATACCGCTATTGTTAATTTCATTTAATAGATGTTTCTCTTTGAAAGCAGCTATTTACACTTTGTTAATTCATCTTTTTCGTTAATCTATTTTTATTTAAAGTTAAGTCTGTATTCATTTAGTACTCTAGTTATGAAGGATTTAATAGCTAACTTTTTTATTTTTTAGATATTCATTAATTTATATTTTTATTCATCAATTTGTTTATTCATTTATTTTTTTTTTTTTTTAATTTATTTATTTATTAATTTATTTATTTACTCACATGCTTGTTTTTTTTTTGTATTTTGTATTCTTTTGTTTACTCTCATGTATACCTGCATAACGTTTGCCTTTTTTGTTGAAATTGTTGTCAATTATTCTTTATTTTATGTTTTTTGTTCTTATTTTTGTTTTTAATTAAATTGAAGGTTTTTGTGGTAATTTTCCTTCCAAATAGCTTTTTATCTTATTATTTAGATTGCATCAGAACTTAATTTTTCAATACTAAGATATATAAACGTAAATATCATACCTTTGCAAAATGTGCGGTAACAAACCAATTTGTATATTTTTACCAAATAACCAAACTACCAGATTCGATGGGTCTATATGTCCACCTGATTGGACTCATTCTCGAGCACCTTAAATATGAAAGTCAAGTCGTGCAACTTAAAACAAAAACGCTGTTAAACGAATATTCTTCATGCGTTCAAAATCTTAATCCAAAGATTCAAATTCTCATTAGACAACGATTTTAAATTTATCAAAATAATCGCAATTGCAACCGCTAAACATTAGGAAGAGAATCAATTTGACGAAACATGTCAGAATCAGTTAAAGAAGCTGACAGCTTCGGAATACAAAATGTGCCGCCGACCGATTTTTCGGTTTGGGAGATTTAACATTTCAAAAATCATGATTTTGATTTCATAACATATACAAATATTTAAGGAGCTGCTGAGGAAAGCTGTAGTGATTTTTTTAAGTATTATAAATGCCGCCATAAGTCTGTGATAGAGTATGTGTCAAAGTTGCCGAATTGATTATTATTTAGAAAAATCTATAACTTCGAAAATCTAAAAATCTAAAAGTTGTAGTTTATTTCTTGGTTACAGTCTAGTGTTTGGTTAAGTTAAGCATGAAGACTTTGATTTCAGAGTGGCCCAAAAACACTCACCCGAAACGAGATATTGTCAATTTTTCCCCTTCAAATGTTTAAATGCACCCTCTTGAAGATGGTATTGGTCAAGATGAAGCCCTCATTGATAATATACATTTTCTAATTTTTAACTAAAAAAAAGTTTGACTTCAATAAAATTCCAAGAAAGAGTGTTTCAATTGGACGATTTTTACGGTCTGTGCGCATCGTTAAAAAAAGACCTTGAAACGCATCATTGGTCCTCGATAGGTCCGACGTGAATGGCCCAAATTTTGCTCGTCTCCGTATCCGTCCAGAAAATGGTTAATTTCAACAAAAGATATGCCACTGTGTCGTCGAGGTTCCTGAGAGCGTGATTTTAGTTGAGACCCGGTGTCTATTCTTTGTAAGGGATCATCTACAAATCTCTCACGTAAGTACGCTGTGGAGACGAACGCGTAATGGCCATTTGGGTGGGACGTTGTCACAGTGTTGGTTTACTCATTCGAATGAGTACATCGTCTCTTGGAATTAGCCGACCTAACGCCATAATATTCGGCTAGTTGGCGCAGGATTGCCTGGAAATTTGCATCAAAAACTTTCTTTGCGCCAAAATGCTTTACGACTAATTCTGTGTAAAAAAAGTCACTCGTGACTTCGCAATTTCGAGGAGTACATGGCTAATCGACGTATTTTCTGTATCTCTTTACCTAACAAGTATCAAAACAAAACAGAAAGTTGCAACCTCAACTTCTTCACATACAGTGATACGTTTTGGGCCACTTTGTAAAGCGTGCCTGTGCTTATGTTTTGTTCCATTATAGTTATGTTGTTTGATTACGTTCGAATTATGTTTTCCTTTTGATTTACTGATGTAAAATTTTGTGCTTTAATTTTGACCAACTCTGTACTTGTAATCGCCAGAGCGTGTCTCTGTTGCCTTACTCAATTCTCCTTTTCATGCCTCATCGGCTTTCACTTGCAACAAGCGTATCGTAAGTTTTTTGGATCACCTTTTGACTTTGAACCGTGACAAAATATCTTAAGTGAATAATGGAAAACTTGCACAATCAGATTCCTTAACATTTCTAATCGCAAACAAGCAGAACCACTTTCTTATCGCAATCAGAGATAAGCAGCTTAAAAAAAAGAGTAAAAAGATGCCCTCGATTCCATCAGTGAAACCATAAAATCTTCTGAATCCATTAAGGTTCACTTGATTAAACCATTTAGTTTTATTATTTCCAACTAAACATTCTCGCTGGACTGGTAGGGTGTTTTGAAGGTTCCACAGCTACTCTCTCTTATCCGATCTAATCCACCACAAGTTGTGCAGGAATTGTGTGTGAACATCTAGAACTAGATTTTAATGATCGATTAATATTCTAAGACAAGTGGCTTAGCTTTCCTAAATGAGTTAGGATTATGCGTGTTTACGCTTAACTAATTGTTCAAAGTTGCTTTCGAAGCAAGATTGCCGTCACAAGTCATCCGATGAGCTATCTCTCCTTCTATATGGCCTTGAAATGATCTGGTGAACCTTCTTTGTATGGAATTGTGGTTATTGTTTTCCCAGAAGACGATTAAGGTTTTATCTAAGTACTTTTTTTATGCGCGTACAAATGTTTTACGATGCGGAAATGGAATCTTCGATCGAAATACGTCAAAATCTGTGTCTTGTTGTTCTTAGCTTGATTTTCAAATCGCCAAATAGAGCATAGACTTTCTGGCCTGCAAGACTACTTAAGGCTACGGTTGAAACGTTTGCGCTTGATAACTGATAATTATTCGAAGAATACTCATTCATGAGGTTGAAAAATCACCAAGTCATGTTGACGAGGCCCTTGCATAGTAAGAGAGCATTCGACACCGTTTGGATGCAGGGACTCAGCAATAAACTTACCCATCTATATTCTTCTTCATGGCTTATAGACATTGTTGAGTCTTTCCTTCTTCTTGAACCTACTTCACGAAGACAGATAACGATAATTCCAGCTGAAAGATTATGTCAGGTTTGACTGAAAAACGATCCACAAAGAGTTGAATTTAGCGTTTAAGTCTGAGGTAGTCATTTTTGACTTTGTTTAGCGCTGTTGCTGAGTCGAATCTAATTTAACGTGAGACTACAATTCGCATTCGTTTTCATACTTAAATAAAAAAGTGTTGCCAAATATCAAAGCTTTTCAATCACCAACATTAGAATTACAAGATAGGAGATAATCAAGGAATGTTAATTGAGTAAGCTTAAGGGGCTTACTGTTTCATTATAATTTGAAGCGCTGCCTTCATTGCCTTTGTCTTCCTCTTCTTCTAAGGAGGCTAATGATCCGATTGAAAGGGATAACAAACCTCCCACTCTACGGATTTGTTTTTAGGCTCCTGGTTTGTTTTAGAAATATGACCACTGCATTACTGCAACATACAAATTCACTATGACATGGGAGATGCCACAAAACGATTGTTCTATATTGTGGTTTCAACGAAATATCCGCCCGTCGTTTGCTAGACTACTTGAGTAATCGGTACCAAAGGATTGTGACAGAAAAGGGCACCTCTACTTTCAGGAGGCTCTCGCATGGAATACATCAGGGCTGTATCTTTGGACCCATTCTTTTTTGTTTTGTGCATTAATTACCTCCCTGATGTGTGCTCAAATGTTTCCACTAATCTTTTCCTGTCGAATCCAATTGGTTTTTCTGAAGACCCTGATGTATAAAGGGCTCTTAATCTGACAAAAACGTACTTGGTCTTTATATCCAAAACGATGTAATATTGGATTTTCAACTTAAATATATAGATACAGTATCAAACCGTGGCTTATTCTGTTCAGATTGTTGGAAAAATCTGTGGCGGACTGCGTAAATTTTCGTTAATGTCTAGCTTCACGCCAACAAACACGAAGCGAAGCTTTAATTATGCCGCTTTCATTAAGCTCTTCCTATTTTAAATTTTAATAAAACAAAGCGTTTGTGAGATATCATTCAAATTTTTTATTCGACGGAAAGGCCTATCGATGCCAGTATGTATAAAATGTAAAATCGTTCAAATGTCTACCGCGGCTTCGCATCAGAAGTATCAAACTTTCCATAACTTCCACCAGGCTGAATTTGATTGATGGCATGGGTTGTCTTGTCTCTGATGGCCGCTCTGGTTTGTGGCTTATTCCCAAAGACCTGCGACTTCAAAAAACCCCACCAGAAAAAGTCTAACGGCCCTCTGATCATGCCCTCGAATCATTCGTGCAGAATTTCCAATGTGTCGTTGGTATCCATATGATACAATCAGGCCAAGAAAAAAGTGGTAATCATCAACCTATAGCACTCGCCGTTGACGGTGATGGCCTGGCCAATGGCGTTCTCAAAGAAATATGGACCGGTGACGCCGCCAGCCCAAAATCCACATCAAGCAGTGACTTTTACGAGATGCATTGGACGCTCTTGGATCTCATGTGAAATGGTATCATCTCAAATTCTTCGATTTTATTTGTAGACGTACCTGGCCATTCATCCAGAAATGAGCATCATCGCTGAAGATGACTTTTCTTTGAAAATTAGCATCAGTTTCCAACTGCTCCAGAGCCCATTCAACGGACACATATCGTTATCTATGGTCGTTAACCTTCAGCTCCTGGGTCATTTGAATTTTGTACCGCTGTTGGCCCAAATCACGACGCAAAATTCGCCAAATTGTTGTATGCGAAAGGCTTTGTAAGCGACGCGAATTTTGTTGGCGATTTTTTCCGCAGATCTTGCGTTTCGTCGACGTTAGACGACTCAAATTGAATTGCGAATAGTCCTCTCGAAAGGATGATTATGAAAATAAAAAATTTATCTATTCTTGTACATATGAACATGTATACATAAATTAGTATCTATGTTTATGAGCATGTATACTTTCGTATTTACACGCATTTACAGAGGTAGTGCACAACTGAATTATATAGGTTATTTATTCTTAAATTCAGTACTTTTATTTAACAAATTGCCGTGGTACATTAATTGTTATATGCAAATAGATTATTGAACAATAAAAAAATAAATAAATAAATAAATAAATAGATGAGTATATAAATAAAGTAAATAAATAAAAAAATATATAAATAAATATAAAAATAAATAAATATATAAAAAATAAATAAATTAATTAATTAATAAAATAATAAATAAAAATATAGAAATAAATATAAAAAAAAAATAAAATAAATATAGAATAAAAAAAATAAATAAATGAATAAATTCACATAGAAGTAGAAAAAAAAAAAAAAACTCAACTAATATTGCTTTATAAAGTGGACCTAAAACCATATTATTATGAAAGTTGTCCAATTTTGATAGAAAAATTTTATTTCTTACACGTGTTGTTGAACGCGTGTGATTTGGCACAATAGACTGAATTAATTGCAGCCAATTCGACAAAGGCGGCATCAACAATATGGCCGCTATCAACTGTCAAAGTTCGGAAGTCCCTATTGGAAGACCCTTTATATTGCATTCTCGATTGACAATCCCCACACAAACTGCTTGTAGCTTTTAAAGGCATGATGAGATACATGTCGAAATGATAAAATGTCGCAATATGAAAAGAAGATTTTAGGCTGTACATTGCACAATAATTTGCCACGAGGATCTGCATTTTGTCCAATCAGCGGGAACAGCTAAAATTATAACTCCAACCAAACAATACTTGAATTCGTCGCGATTATTTTATGATCCTGCTCATTTTTGTATTTTCATTTGATCTTAATTTTTGTATATAAAACTTATGCCGAAAAAATTTAATCTTTATTTTATGTACTATAAAAAATTAAAGAAATGAATTATGAATGAAATAATAACATGGTAATTTTGCTGCATTTGATCACATGATCAATGAGTTCTTAGGTTTGCTTTAGTATTCGAGTTTTGAGGAATGGCTTTCTTGATACATGCTATTTCTCATGAAGGCTAGAACATTAACCATGTAAATGTTGAATGGCCTTATTTTTCATTCTCAACTCCTCATCAGCACTTCACAGCTTGCCATTTTTTCGAGTATAGTTTCAGTCGTATCCGCAGTATCCTATGAATACTTCATTTGCCAATGCGTTTGGCAGGCTTATAGGGAATTAAACGCTTTTCTTTCTTTTTGATCGATTTTCAATACGCCGGTGTATACTGGCCGTGTTTTTTTTATTTCGGTATCGGTTACCTCGAGTCAGTTTTATATTATCGGGTTAAGTCAATTGCTTACCTCTCAAACGTTGCCCCACACTGCTGTTATTGCCATGTCCAGGAACAACATAGTTTGACATCATGTTGGCCGATGTTGCTAACTGCGTTTTGACAATTCGGCACAGTCTTTATTTTTTTATGCCTAAATTCAGGCTAAAGGTTAAGTGCGAATTGTTTGTCTACCGAAATAGTTATCTTAAGAAAGCAAAAAGCTTGTTCTTAAATTGTTTATTTTTCCAAAAGCTATATTCTACTAGGTAAGAATATTTTGAGTCAATTTTTGAATCACTCTTGTGCATTCCCTTTCCAAGAGAGTATGGAGTCAAGATGATATCCAGTCATATTCATGCTTCCGAGCTTTGGATGTAGCTCGTGATCATGTTGTTCTTGCTATCGTAGCTATGCGGTCTTCAAGATATTCACAGCTGGATTATGTAAGCACATTTTGAGAGTTCCTTGCCAGCAGATTCTGACAGTCTTCTTATCGTTGCAGGCATTCGTCAGTGGTTAAAATAATAGTGTCATGTTTTTTCTGTAAAGACTTTAAGGATTTGGTCGACTTGTTCTTATTTTTAAAGGAAGGAAAGAAACAAACGGAGAGACTTAATCGACGAAATCGCATTTATTAATTTTCATTTAGTTTTCAAGTATCAGCAAAAGAAAAAAAATTGCGTTCAGAACTTCGACAGTCGAATTAAGCCCTTTCAACGCCCCAAAGCACTTTGAGAAGTTAAAAAACTAAGCCTGCTGTGAAGGAATTTAATGAGCTCAATTTTAAAATGTTGTTGAAAGAATCTTGAGTCTCCACAAAAAGATTTAATTTTAAATTGAAAAGACTCTGCCAATAACATCTGGAATCGTAGACAGCTTTTCAGATCATTTTCATGAAAACATAAACGTTGCCCTCTTCCATTGTCGGTCTACCCAATATATCAATACCTTAACGCTTTTAAACAAGGCTAAACTTAATGTCATTCAGCTTTAATAAAGTCTTGTCCATTGAGCACATTCTCAATTGATGAGGCCCTAGAACAACATTAAACTTTTTGCCCTTTTAAATGTGCCCTATTTTCAATAGTAGCCGATTTTTTAATACAATTTTTTGTATACGCATTGCAATTTCTAATTTCGGAATAAACGCTTCTCATTGCCTTAATCACTAACTCAAAGTCAATTTTCAAGCCACGCAAATAGAGCCTCTGATCTTTTTCCTCATAAGGCTGGTTGCGATATAAACATTAACCTGACGAAGAGCCAAGTTCCAGAAATTCATAGAACCAAAAAAACAATCCTTGGTTAAGAGCATGCATTCATTTAAGGCTGATTTGAATAGAACTTTTCTGTTTCCACTGTCCACAGGCTTTATGCATCAGCCACTTGTCCCTCACTTGTTTCACGTCTAGCCATAAATTTATGCAAACAGATGGAACACAACTTCACAGACAGCTTCCATAAATCATAGAGCGCTCCTCATGTGAGCGTTATGCAAAGGAAGAATGTGTCAAAAAGCTGTCCGACATCTGTTCAACATTGCAGCCCAAATTCCGTTCTAATGTCAAATTCCATTTAATCATAATTACAACAACAAGTGCAATTTTCTACTCGAATGGAAAAAGGAAAAATTAAATTACGAACGACTTAGTGCACCAGAGCATTGCAGGGGGAATCTCTTCACTTGAACGCTGATTGAGACAAATGATGATTGCAGCAATTATGGCGCTTCGATGTGAGGGCGGAGGAGCTGGCCAAAGAGTTAATTAAGTTATCAAGACATCATAAGTTCTGTCAACACAAAAGATTTATCGCTGACAGTCACTTGTAGATTCTTTTTCATCTTTTCCCATTCAAAGTGGATTAATTTTTTATGGTTCGTGTGTTGAAATTCTGTCATTCGAATGCCAAATGCCACATGAGATGGCCTGACGCAAGAGTGCCACATGGATCCAGTTCCTCATGCGTTTATTTCTCAAAATTCATTGAAAACTTTTTCCCCCAAAAAAAATGTGCGTTTTCAAAAACAATGAAATAATAAACTTTTCTAATTAAGTGAGGCGCCGCGTCGATTGCTGTCGGAATTGAACTTTGCCAGAAATGAGGCACGAAAAGTCATCAATAGGGCCGAGAGCTCTTCTCGAAGCAATTTAAATGTTTTACGAACATTTGCTGTTCAATTGGATGAAGTTGAGTTGTCAATGGACCTACAGACGCTGTCAGGTTGTGACTTAAAAATCGAATGAAGTTGGATTTGATTTGACTCAAAATGTGTGTTATGACGTTTTTTTTTATGTTTTTACGACGCCCCTAATCGAATTAATTAAAACAACTCAAACGAGACCGATTGTTCGCCATAAAAGATTGGTTGTTGAATGTAATTTGTTTATTTCTTCCGAACCGTTTCGCATAAATTAAAGTATAAAAAAAAAAAATTGTAAATGTCTCAATTGGGAGCATGTCTATTCGAAATCTATCCGAAACGCTTTTATAACTTGAATCTTAATTTTTAATTGGCACCCTTGTGCGCTATTAAACTCATGTCGATGATCCAACTAATGCTTAGTGTCGGACGCAAAAGATTGTTATTTAAAAATTTTGATTAAGTTGTCAGAACGTGCTTAATATTGATATTCACACGCACAGCTTTTAGTTGAGTTGAATATCCTGTCAAGGTTTAGTTTTATGGGTTTCTATGAAACAGTGTATTAAGGTGAAAACGATCTGCCTGGAGGGTTTCAATAGCGAAGTCGATGAAATCATACCTTTTTATAGAACCTTCAATAGTACACAAACGGAGGCCGTGGCATGTCTCGCTCTCAAGGGCTTATGACTACCCTTATGGTGTATTTTGCACAAATCAGGTGGAAGGAGTACCACACAAATGAACGGATTGGGTGGTAGCACTTTGAAATCCAAATAGGGACGGAGAATTTCACGTCGACTTATTTACATTCATACAATTCGCAGTAGAAGTTGTTATGAAAAAAAATTTTCTAGTCTCTGTTAAAATTACCTGCACCACTCATCTTTTTTCGTTGTCCTCAAATTTCTTTCCCCTGAGGTGCTTGTTAAGCCTGGTTGGCTGGTTGGATAGGGTGAGCTTTGTTAGCTCCTCACTTAGACATCTAGTTGGGCCCGTTGTGTTCCCCTATTTCCTGTTTGGAAAAGATTTTGGTTAAAGTGGGAGAGTTGTAGTGGAAGAGGGGTAATGTCGGAGGGATTACTATGGAGTGTCTTGATTTGAATGGTCGGGAAATCTTTTTGTTCGTTTTGCGAAATCCATGATCTCACCGATCCCAATTTCTTTCAGATGCGCAAAATCCGGTATCAATGCTGAACCTAGTAAATATTTTATGTCGCAGTCTCGCTCTTGCTGCGCAGTGCAGAGGAAGTCCAGATCTTCCTCTTCCTCCTCAAAGCTTTGACATGTTGATGTTTCTGCTAGTCCGGGTCTATATAAGTGGAGGTTAAGGTTAATATGCATTGTAACCAGTCCCACCATTAGCCTGAGATTCAATTTGTTGGAGTTCAGAGCTCTTTTCGCTAACTTGTTAGTAGGTTTATCTATTATCGATTTTGCTGTTCTGCATGATGTAAGGTTGACCCAGTGGTTTCTGAACTCCTGGGTTGCCCATTCATTTATTGCTCTTTTAATAGTTGCCAGCGGGACGCCTATTTCCATAACAGGGTTTTGGTGGCTGTTTCCTGCTCCTTTCCTAGGCAGTTCGTCGTTTTTCTCGGTTCCCGTAACACCTTCGTGTCTCGGGACCCAAGTAAGACTGACGTCGTTCACTGTTGCTAGTTTGTCAAGTTTGTGTTCCTTCCTTACCAGTGTCATTACTGATAAAGGGTTTTTGATAGCTTTGATAACTGAAATACTATTGGATCAGATGAGTATTTGCTTCACCCGTATATTGAGTTCGGTGAGCTTATCTACTCCAGTTAGAATTGCGAATGCCCTCCTGCATATCCAATCTCAGGGATGTGAAAGTCACTAATTTTGGTCTTTTTTGGGAAGAAGACCAAAACCGTACTGCTAGGCTTAACATTTTGCCCGTTTTCAATCGCCCATGTTATAATGGCATGATTTCCCCTATTATGTTTAGGGATTTTCCTCGATCTAATATTGCCAGATCGTCTACATACTATATGCTATACATTTGGCGCATGTTGCTTCAATTTTTTTGAGGAGCTTGTCGATCACAAATACCCATAAGAGAGGTGATATTATTCCTCCTTGTGGTGTCCCTTCTAGGACCTTTTTATGCCTGGTAAAGAGATAAAAGTCTCTGGGCCCGATGTTAAGAACAGAGTGGTATTAGCGAAATTCTTTGTGTAACAACATTCCAGGTTGAGGTTTTCTCAGCCTGCTTTTCTTGAAATCTTTTCGTAACATTCTGATTTGGTCTGCGTTGTAAGGGTCTATTATAGTGAATCCCTTCTTCTGGAAATGTTGTCTCTAAAAATCCGGACACCATTACCTTTTCCGACTTTGAATTTCTTCGGTGTCGGTGAAGATGATCGCTTTTAGATCATAGTGATGGATGTGGTGGATCCACGTCTCATTCATAGTTTCAAAGAAGTCTATCAGATTTGTTCTGAAATATCAACCTGTTGTTGTTTTGTTCAGTGGTTAATGTTTTGGATACCCAGTACGTCGACACACACACTGATACACGGAATCATCCTCGATTCATTGCAAAAAGCTTGAATTTGCGTACTATCTGAATAGGCGAAAACTATTTGCAATACGAATCCTATCGTGTTAAAATCGGCGATGCAGTCAGTGAAGAAGTCAAAGTAACATATGGCGTGCCGAAAGGCTCACAAATAAGACCAATGTTCTTCATAATTTATGCCAAATAAGTGCTAAAAGCGCTGAAGAACAGCACAGTGTTCGCATATGCAGACGACACAGGGATAATTGTGTCACATAAATATATTGATGCTGCATCCAGAACCATTCAGGGCGAACTGGACTTTATGACGAGATGGTTACATGACAAGGGACTAATAATAATTTTAGGTATAATCCAATAAGAAAAAAAATTTAACTTTTTTCACCTTTTCGGTGCTATGGATCATGAACGGCCGTCCATCAAGATATTCGTCAGCTGTTGATGTTCTTCCTTACATTAACTCCTTTCTTAAGGACTTAAGTACAACTAAACATTTTCGAATCACTCTCGACTGCATAATGCGCCATTATCTGCTGACAGTAATATGCCTTTGCAGCAAAGCCAATGATATCATCTTCACAACCCATTATCCTCACCACAAGAACTTGAATTCCAACATGACAAGCCGAAAGAACATTCGGGCTTAAGTCAATTAGTAGCGTCTTTAATTTGATTCCAATGGCAAATTCGGCTTTTTCAAAATACGAACAGTGGACCTGATTCAAATGAAAGGCAGTCGCTTTATCTATGGCACGGTGGTGAGGTTTCATTTGATTTAACGAAATTCCGGAGGACATCTTTGATACTACTGAAATAAGAGTTTGCAAGGTTTGACTCTCTAGTTTAATTACTTACTTGTCTCATCATTGATCCGTGGAAGATCACCGTCTGAGCTGAAGCTGTTTTCCATCCTACAAGATCTTTAGCACGCTGGTTTCATTTGGTTAGGCGACCTCGTACCATTTGAAAGAAGAATTTCAGTCTTTCCTTTCTCCGAAGTAGCTGTGCGTCGAACATACTTTAAGCTGCAGCATTATTTTATTGCAGTCGACGGACTTTTTCCTCTCAGACTGGATCTGTATCATTGAACTGTTCTCTGACTTTGCATGATTTGTAGAGTATAACTTTTATCCTTGAAGTTAGAAGGAAACTAAATTAGCTGGGCTTCCACCAAGGTTTCGTTTGTGGAGTTAATAAATGTCCTATCTCATTGGATCTTTTTGAAATTGAAGAACGTCTCCTACCTCTTAAAACCGACAACTCACTATCTCACACCCGATTGCGTCCAATTTTTGTAACCAAATTTAGGTGCTACATTTTTCAAGCACCTCCTTTTGGCTTTTTCTAAAAATCTCTCTGTTTGCATCAGTTCACACCGTAAAATCTCAAGACGCCTATCCCAACTTATCTCATGATTCCAAATCCTGTTACAAAAAAAAAACTTCTTTTATCTAACACAAACGAACTTCTACTTCGAACCCACTGTGTTGTCGTTACAACGTCAGACAATGCACGGATAATTTAATGTAACCAACGGACGGGAAAAAAGGACGAAGCCCTTCGAATCCAGGAATCGAAACCGAAACAACAACGAACCCAACAATGGGGGATGATTTCGATGCTGATGTTGAGTGAGTGTGTTGTGCTGGCAACAATCCAATTATTCCAAACGACTAAAACAAGTGATGATTTTATGGATTTCGCATAAGGATAACTGTAATATAATCCAACCATTTTTGGGGAGCACATAGTCATAGTTGACGCAGAAATTTTAGTTTTAACCACAAAACACCCCCACCGAAGTTGTAATTTAAACTCGAATATGGAATTCACTTACAAGGACTCCACTATTTGATGTGTGTTTGTGTGTGTGTGTCGCCAGCGATGGTGGCAGATGTCCTGGCGAACGTTTTCCAACCCGAACAAGGGGAACTTGATTATTTATGCTCTTTGTTTCGAATTTTGTGAAAGTGTTGAGGGTGGTTCTCCCAAGGAATCGATCAAATATGCGCTCGAATAAAATTTTATACTTCATTCTTTGGTTCCTTGTTTCCGGATGAACACATTGAAGCATATGGCATACGGAAGACACATGCCAGCAGTTCATTGAAGACATCAATGCACAAACAATTTGAAAGGATTCTCCCCATGTGTGTGCTTGTACTGTTCCAACTGGGGGTTTCTAATAAAGGTTTTGTTGTGTCATTCAATGAGACGCAGGCAGTCAGGCAGGCATCTACTATAGAAATCGATTGACAAAATTTCGATAAAAAAAAAACGACATAACCCAATTTGGCAAGAGATGTTCATTAATATGTATATGGACGCATGTACAATTTCCGGCGGGAGGCAATTAATGGCGAAACGATAACGAGATAACAATGAGTTGGGTCTTTCAATCGGATTGCTATTCTGGGCCAAATTGATGGGAACGAGCGAAAATGTTTTTTTGTTCGTATGTCAACAAAAGTTGCCGACTTTGATTCAAGGTCCAATTGGAAATGACAAATCATAAAAATAATGTGTTTTTTTAATGATGAATCCTTGTTTTTGAAGAATGAATGTAAACAAGCGTCTAAAAGTACTACTTTGGTGAATCAAAGTTTCGGTACAGTATGTCCAAATTTTTATCTATTTTTTCGAAATAGATAAGTGAGTGGCTGTACTGTTGTGGTAACTCAATCGGCTTGTCATGCTGAGGTATGAACTTCTTATGATTAAAATAATCGTTTTCTGAAGATTATGTCATTGGTCCGTCGTGTAGACTTAACGCAGACAACAAAAAGATGATGTAATCTTTATTAATAATGACAAAAAAAAAAAAATACTGCGAATTGAGCGAATGCAAATACAGTACACTCTCGGTAGAGTGAACTAATAACAACCCGAGCTTGCAATTTTCAAGCCGTTATACTGTAGTATTAGTGTATACTGCGAAATGTTTTTTTATTTCATTAGTTATTTCTTCTTAAGTTAAACACTGCATCCTGTTTATGTTAAAAAATAACTGACGGCTAATAACATTTTGCTTCACAAGCTGTTATGCTACCATCATTCTTCGGGGGATGACTTGGGGCGTGATCCAAAAAAAAGAACTTTGACAGCTAAACCGTCTTATCTTTAGGAAGTTCGTAACTTCATAAGTAAGGGTCAACTTTTGGACCATCCACAGCCTTAAAAAGATTATTTTCGCTGTGTACGCTCACACACATCAATTGAAACCAGCTGTTTTGGCACTTTGCGAAACACAGGTTCAGGAAAACTCCGGTTTTTAACCTACTTGGACATAGTTTAGTGCTATTATTCTCCTCACATCGTGGTATCGTCATTAATAAGCGCAATAATATTACTTACCAGCTTCAAGCACAACACGGCCAATAGTCCAATCCGGAATTCAATTTCATTCCAGCTAAAATTCAAGGTTCATAAGACAACAATTGATTACTGTTTTTATAAGAAGTTCAAACCTGAATAGAATTTGATGAGTTCTCAAACTCCACCTTAATTATTGTATTCAAATCTAATTCGGCATTCTGGTCAGACAACACCCCACAAGAGCGCATTGGACTTGTTCCTCACTTCTCATCCTGATAAAAACTCCCTTGATGTATTGGCGCCTCTGGTGTCATATCAGTCAATTTCTTATGCTCAAATCTCAGCAAGTCAAAGCAAAAGAATACCTTGGCAATATAAAAAACCAATTGGGACGCCTTCAATATCTTTTTTAGGAGTTTTGACTGGTCACTATGCGTTCTCGATAGTGACGTGGACGCCACTGCTCATATACTTACAAATATTATTCTCAATGGCATGAATGTCTTGAAACTAAACAAAATAAAGAAAGTCAGACGAAAAGAGAACTCATTGTTCGACTCGAGCTGCAAAGAAGCTCTCAGATTAAGAGAGTCTTCTAAGGCTAACCCTACTGTGGAAAACCGAAAAAAGTTTCGAAGAGTCGAAATGATTGCAAAGCTCGTTTACGATTTGTGAAACTTTCATGTGGACAAAAATTAAGACCGACAAATTTTTCGCTGTCCCAGCGGCAGTAAACAATTTTGGTCCTTCGGAAAAAGTATTAAGAACTTCCGACGCTCATCTGACATATGATTCTCCCGTCATTAATACTGTAGACAAAGCAAATCTGGTTGCTGCGCATTTTGCACACAAATCGGCTGATTCCTTAGTTCTGAAGGGGTATTGTTCTACGCTGGCAAAACCACTGCGTAAGCTTTTCATCTGATCGACTCCTCAGACTGTCCCTTAAAAGGATGGTTCTTCTTCTTCAATAAAAAACCCATAGCACTCACGTCCCTTCTTTCTTAGGTCAAAGAAATGCTGATTAATCGTCAGCTTATGAAATATCTTGAGATCCGAAACCTTCTTTATGACCAATGGAACCAATCATCGAAGCTGATTTGGAGCTTCTGTAATATACAGGAGGTACAAAAGTAAGCTTTGCCTATGGTCGGGAAATCTTTTTGTTCCTTTTGCGAACTCATTGAGGTACGCAAAATTCGGTATCAGTGCTGACCTCAGTATTTTTCGTCGTAGTCTCGCTGTTGCCAGGCAGTGGAAGAGGAAGTGCTCCAGATCTTGCTCTTCCTTCTTGCAGGTTTGGCATGTTGAGGTTTCTGCTAGTCACAGTCTATGATAGCGGCCTAATTTTTGCCGACCTTTGGCATTTGTGCACGCCAAAAAATGATTCCTTTGCTTTTCTTTTTTTCGACCCGAAGGCGTTTCCTCAGCTTCTTTCAGAACTTCTAATAAAGCCCGACAGCGTTATAAATTGGATCTGGCTACACAAGTTCTTATTGTGACTTCAATTTTACCCCAGATAATTTCAGAAACCAAGCACTAAATTTCTTTTTAAATTCAACCGTCACTTGCTTGAGGGTGGACTCGTTGCCATGCAGACTTCTATTTATGGCAATTGCTTTTGCTGCAGGATCAAGCGACTTATGAGTGAATTCTTTCTCCGCTGTTTTAGGAACCATTTATAAAGCGCCCTTTTTCATGTCTGGTAGTCAAGATGCTTTCGGTGTACTTCTATTTCCGTAGACCGTTCCTTGAACATCGATCTTTTTTGTTAATAGCACATTTAGTGGGTTTTGATTTTTCATTTTTTTTTGACAATGCTGTACCAGAAATACGGCAAATTTTGTTGTTACGTTTTTTGCAATTCGAATGAATCATAGCATTTATCCAACGCAGAACAATCGGTCATTTTGCTCGAAAGATTGTGCATTCTGATCTGCACCGTGTTATTGATTGAAATATAATTAAATTTTATACCAAGAAGTTTTAATTGATCGTCAATGTATAATAGTTTCGGATCGAACACAACCCCTAAAGATCAGAAACTTGAGTTTAAACAGCACATCAATATAATTTCCAATAAAGCGAACTCAACGCTTGATTGAACAAAAAGAGAGCCCAAACAATGTCATTTGTCCATTCCATCGTCGCTTGTCTGTGGACTGTGGACCTCCCATTACAAATATCATATCGACAAGATTGAAAAAGTTCTAAAAAGATTTTTGCGAATTTGCCTTGAGCCAGTCTAACCCGCCGCCGTTTGCAAGCAGGCTTAATCTTATTGATTTGCCTAAACATAAGAGCCGATGTTTGTATCTATGTTTTTCTTTCATTAGCAATTTTTTTGATGCCAACATAATTTCTTTGTACCTCTTGTTTCGTTCCAATTTTTATGAACCGCAAATAATTCCAGAAATACCTCAAACCTTCTCTGTATCTCACTATGGTTCCAGCTATCGGGTTTTCCAAAAGGGACTTTAAAGCTTTGAATTCACTAATCATCAAAGTGTCGTTGTCAATTTATTCAGTAAATTCAACATTTTTGTCGTGGTTAAGTACACGAACGAGCAACGTCTGCAAATTATAAAATTTTTTTACCGAAATTCGAAGTCTGTGACCGCAACTTTGAGAGCGTTAACTCCAATTTTCCAATTTTGAGTCTACATGTTCGATGTGTAATGTTGCCGTATCAGTGAGACAACGGGTTGATCGAACTGTCGAGAATATCGCTGCCGTTCAGGCGTCCGTAGCAAACGATGCAAGTCCATCAATTCAACGGACTTCTCAAGAATTGGGCAGCGCTCAGACCACATTATGGCGTATTTTGCATAAAAATCTTGGTTAACACCCATACAAGATCAAGCTTACTCAAGAATTCAAGCAAATGGACTATTTGAAGCGACGTATGTTCTCCAATTGGGCTCTGGAGAAATGCGCCAAGATGATGTATTTCATGGCAAAATCATCTCCAGTGGCGAAGTTCATTTTTGGCTCAATGGGTTCGTCAATAAGTAAAATATGCGTTATTGGTGGGGTGAAAATCGACATTTGCTTCATGAATCACCACATCATCCACAAAAAATAGCTGTTTGGTGCGATTTGCATGCCGGCGGCATTATTGGGCCATAGTTTTTCGACGACGATAACGATCGTCACGTTACTTTGAATGGCCAGCGTTATCGCGCCATGATTACCGATTATTTTTGGCCCGAATTAGAAGATATGGACTTGGACGACATCTCAAAAAATGGGCCAGATATTGCCTCTAGATTATTTTCTTTGGAGCTGTATTAAGTCATTGGTTTACACCAACAAGTCGATGATGTTGGAAGAGCTCAGAGGCAACATTGAACGCGAAATAGCGGCCGTTTCGGCCGAAATGTGTGGCCGAGTCATCGAAAATTGGGTCCAACGAATCGACCGCTGAAAACGTGCCCATATGATCGAAGTCGAGTTCCATTCATAATTGTATTGATTGTATTTCAAGCCGATAATATATTTTTTTGCAATATCTCAAATGGTTTGCGTTTTATTAAAAAAAAAGAATTTGTCAAGTCCTTATTGGAAACCTCTTAATGAACGGGTTTCTCCGTTTAATAATATATTACTTATCTTTTAAAAAAATGTTTTTTTCTGTTTTACGTAAAAATAATAACGTATAATTGTATACGTTAGATCATTAGCATTCGAAATAAAAAAAATATGGGTTCATTCCAATGAGGTTTACTTGTCCACTCTGTAGAGTATTCTTTATAAAATTTTTTGTGTTTACTCAATTTGTTCGTTCTGTCTACCGAGGGTGTAAGTGATATCGAATTCTCTGTCACTATTCGAGCACCACCCAAAGAGCAAACGAAACTAAAAAGAAACATGGATAGGTAGGCAAAGGTGGTGGTTCAGTGAGAACCTAATTAGCACTATTAACCGATTTAATCCCACAGCTCTGTTACCTTATCTATGAGGTGTATTTGAGATATCTCTAAATCCAGAGGTATTTTAAAAGGACATTAGTTCCTTATTATCCTTAGCAGAAATCTCATCAATTGAATTAAAGAAGAGTCTACTAAGCAAGTGCAAAAGAAGTGTGTTAGGGTCTCCCTCTCAGCTGTGTTTTTGCAGCTGCGACAATGTGAGATGTGTGGGATACCAAGCTTAATGGCATGATCTCCAATCGGCCAGTGTCCTGTGCAGACCGCCACTAATCTAGCAATATCGTGTCGGGCTCGCCGTAGGAGATCTTTTGTTTTTGATTGTTTGTATTCCGGCCAAATTTTCTTTGATGTTGCACAGTTCGTTAGTCTGACCCTTCTTAGATTTGCTACTTCAAGAAAGTATGAGGATATATTAGCCTTAACTGCTTGTAGTGAGATGAAAACCTCACCTGCAAGCGAGCGCTGAAGGGCAGATCCCTTTCTAGGAAGTTCATCGGCCTTCTCATTACCTGGGATGGCACTGTGGCCGGGAACCCATATAAGGGAAATGAGCTGACCTTCTAACGATGCTATTTCAGCTCGGCATTCCTGTACTAATTTTGAATGTGAAGTAAAGGAGGCAATAGCTTTGATGGCTGCTTGACTATCAATGCATATGGCAACCTTCTGGCTTGGCAGGATATTTGGATGTAATTTGATTTGACGACATGCTTCCCGGTTTGCAAATAGTTCGGCTTGGAAAACACTGGAATTGTCGGGCAGTCTATAGGCTTTACAGATATTCAGAGATTCTGAGAACACACCCGCACCGACTCCGCCGCCCATCTTAGAGCCGTCAGTGTAGATTGTCCAGTTAAAGTCCTAACATATCTGTCCACTATTCCATTCTGGTCTTTCTGGGATAAGAATGTTAAATTTATTTGATGGATTAATTCTAGGGACCGTATAGTCCGTTGGTGACGATACCAAATCTCTCGGTATAAGATCAAGTATAGCGCTATGACCATTGGGTTTTGAAGTCCAGCATCCAGACTCTCTGAACCTTGAGGCGCTGTGAGCAGTATTGTTTTTAATGTGTAGGTCCAAAGGGAGGAGATGCATCCGACGGAGTCGATCGAAGAGCCTGTGGTGCCTATGCATGCAGTTCTCTGTACCTTGTTAAGTTTGATGACATTGAATTTTTTCATGAGAGCCGGCCACCATACTAGTGATCCGTATGTTAGTATCGGGCGAACCACCGCCGTATACATCCATAGGATCAGCTTTGATGACCACACCACTCGTATTATTTTATCGTGGACTTGAATGATGATCGTATTCCACAGAAACCACTTTTTAGATCCTGAAATTTTTCTTCGAATATAAGTGATTTTAAAAAACGTTTCAATGCCAGGACCAAGACAAAAAACCAAACAGCAAACATGCAAGTATTATTGCTCAAAATAATGTTCCACTTGATTTCTCGGTTGAACAATTTAATTCAAAATAATTCCGAAAGTCTTACAAGACATGCACTTTGACAACATTTTTGAATTTTGACAACATATTATACAAAACTAAAGTTGCCAGTAGTTTTTTTTTTCGAAAATGAGAGCCAGATGTAAAAAATGCATTCATCAAAAACGCATTTTTTCCAAAATTCCCCAAGGTCCTAAATAATGTGCTCAGATATTACCCCTTAATGTCCTGAATACATTATCCCTTTTCTTGAGGCTACGCCTCCACTGTGTGAAGACACACAGCCGGCCGGTCTATCGTCCCGACTCTCAGCTTACGCTTCACAGTTTGTTACCCGCACATTTCGTCCGCATCCTGAAACGCAGTGTGATTTCTTGTGTCGTGGGGTTTGTGTGTGTTTTTTTTTTTGCCTCCTCCAAGAGCAGGGAATCCCATTCATTCAGCAGTACAGTGAGAGTACAACTACTACATGTCCTCCCACATCTAACGCCTGCAGATGTTGTTGTGTTTGTATACCGTAATGGATTTATGGTGAAAAAGGGGATGATGAAAAATGAAAACCACCCTTAACGAAAAACCAAAAAACCAAAAAAAAAATTGTTATTTCATTCATATGGAATCCTTGCTGTCATGGCAACTCACAGTCGCAACTCTGTCTCTTGCCTTTGCTGTCAATGCGTGAATTTTCCTCCCTTCAAATGGTTACACAGTTCACCCTTAGCCAAATTTATACCGACGACCAACGTGGCTTGCAGCAATGGCAGCAGGTCCTTCGTTATTTTTTATTTTTTTTTTTTGTCCAGTCAAATTTTCCATCATCGCTTTTCTTGGGGTGAATTCTATAAACACTCGTTTGCTCTCTTGTTTTTGCTTTTTCTGAAATGCTCTTCCTGCGAACACGGCACAGAAGAAGTAGGGACAGGACGGCGTAGTGGCGCCGAGTATCATCCCTTGAGGGATGCAAAACTGCACACCCTGCCTAGCTAGGTGGTGGTGGTGGTATTGTGTCCTTTATATGTTGTTTGTTCCTTGCTATTATGTTTGCATAATGCGGTGGGGGATATCCGTATCTGTGCATGTATACATTAGGGGTGGTTGGTTGATTTTCTCCTTATTCGTTTATTTTCTTCTTTGTTGAGGGTATTTCTGGTTGGATTAGGACCAAGTTCGAGGAACACAACAACACTGAATTGAAGGGTGGAATTGAATGCTTTTTTCCTGATTATGATGGTGAGTGGTAAGTAATGCGGAGAGCTACACCAATTTCAATACGTTTGTTGGAGTTTTGGACGAGTCAATAGTCGTTGCAGGAAGTTTTGGGTAATATTTAGACAGTGGGGATTGAAAGTTGTGTGCGAAATTGTTTTTTTTTTAAACAAATATTCGATTCCTGGGTTGGTTCAAAGTTTTTTTTTTCAATTTGTGTGGTGCAGGGCGAAATTTTCTATTAATGAAAACGTGGTGAAACTTCTTCACACAGACTTGAACTGCGCATGTCGAAATAGATTCCTGATACTGATACTGACTTTAGCACTGACTTAAATAATCATTCTACGCCTTTGAGATATAAATAGGCAAAAAGTTGAGGAATGAACGCAATTCAGGCGTTGAAGAGAGCAGTCAGCATTGAGTTTTGACGACATCGAGTCCATTCTGCTCTTTGAGGATCAATATGGGAATTCAATTAATCTAACCAACGTTGCCATTATCTTTCCATGGCTGACGGTGAGATACGGGAATGAGTGGACGAATGTGAAATAATTTAATCCCAAAGACAAGACCAGTAGAATAGGATTCGAACCTTGGACGCATAACCAACTGCAAAACCCAGTCCTTTAAAACACAAGAACTTTATTTATGTTATTTTATGCCAAATAAAAGAGGGAATGGAAAAAATGTGAAAACAAATCCTCTGCCTTTATTCAAACCTCACACGACCAGCAAAACGTGACACAAAACACATCTGAATTTCAAACCAATTTTGTAATGAACTGCATGACATCGGCTTGGAAAAAAACAAACAAAAGAATAGGGCGGCCTAAAAGAACCACCAGTCGATTCATCCAGACACTTCTCTCTAATCTTTCGACTCTGTTAGCATGAAAGTAATGTTTTAGACCACCAATGAAAGTATTTGAACAGAACCGGCAAACTGCTCCCATTGTGAATGGCATCTTATGATGTCACAAACGATTTAAGACAGCATTTCACATGGTCTTGTGGGGTCAAGTGTCTCTAGTACTCCAGAAATCATTCAAGCTGCTGACGATGTTATTATAGCTGAACAGACGAAAATTGACAAATACGGTCTGTCGCAGTCGACCTAAATGACTTTCCTTATTTGGTTCCAAGTTCAGTTTGATAGGTTGCATCATAACGTGGTTTCACATTCTCTATCATCTCGTTTGTATTCACTCAAAATTCGCGGTATTTTATTCGTGAGAAGCTGCATTAGTAGCAAGTGCATTTGGAAAATCGCTTTACCGTTCTGCTGTCGAAAACATTCAATCAAGCACTGGAAGAAAATTCGTTATAACAAAAAGTACTGACATTGATATTGAAGAAATATTGTTGAAAATACAAATTTAGGTTTCAAACCATTTGATGAAAAAAATATTCATATTCAAGGTGTGGAGTTTTACATTATTCATTGTACGAAATGACCACAGTATTTTTTATAATGAGCTTTCCAATAAGGACTTCACAACTTTTTTTTAAAATGAAACGCAAACCATTGGACTTATTTCAAAATATTCCAAGTACAATCAAAACATTTATGAATGGAACTCGACTTCATTCATACAGCCACTGCGGGCACGTTTGCAGCGGTTGATTCGTTGGACCGAAACGGCCGCTATAACGCAGCCCCAAAGAAAATAATGTAGAGGCGTTATCTGGCTTATTTATTGAGATGTCGTCCAAGTCCACATCTTCCAATATAATCGGTAACCATGGCGCAATAACGCTGGTCATTCACAGTAACAAGACGATCGTTATCGTCGACAAAAAAATATGGCCCAATAACGCCGTCGTTATTTTTTGTGGATGAAGTGGTGATTCATGAAGAAAATGTGGATTTTCATCCGAACAATAATGCATATTTTGCTTATTGACGAACCCACTGAGTCAAAAATGAGCTTCATGACTGAAAATGATCTTGCGATGAAATACATCATCTTGGCGCATCTTCTCCTGAGCCCAATCGGAGAACGAACGTTTGTTTAAAATGCACCATTGGCTTCAGATCTTGAGTCAGCTTGATCTTGTTTGGGTGTAAACCAAGATCATTACCCCAAATAGGTCATAATGTGGTCTGAGCGGCGCCCAATTTTTGAGAACGCTTCAGAACGATCATTTGCGATCGATCGCCTAAACGGCAGCGATATTTTCGACACTTCGACCAATCCGTTGTCTCATTATCACGTCAGTATCACCCAATGAATATATAGACTCAAATTTTTGCACTTAACTTGTTATTTCCTGTCTACTAGGGTGAGAATTACGAGTGAGTTGGAGTTGACGCTCTTAAAGTTGAGATCATCGACTCCGAATTTTATAATTTGCAGACGTTGCTCGTTCGTGTTCTTTACCATGATGAAAATGTTTAGTTTACTGAATAAATTGACAATGACAATTCGATGATTAGTGAAAGAGTGCGTTTACAAATTAAATTCAAAGTTGTCAAGTCTCTATTGGAAAACCCGATAGAATTTCCTCAAATCCAATTTTTTGCGTTTTTAAGCATCTTAAACAAATAAGCATTGCGATGTAAATTTTTCTCTTTTTCTGAAGATAAAAAATTCGTGTAGGAATTAAATCTGATACTTGAAAAAGTCTTATCTTTATTAACCTTTTCTACGAGCATTCAAAAATATGTAGTCTTTTTCGTGTCGGCTCCAATAAGTTGAATTATTTAACCACCAGAAATCTTAAACTGATGTAGTTCTTTCGCTTAACTTCGAAAACTGTCAGAACGATAATAATAACACTGAAAAGCATTAACTCAGAAAAAAAATCGAAAAGCAAGAAAGTGAAGATAACAAAAGAAAAAAATCATGGAGCATAATTTTGTTCTCTAAAAAAGATTTAAAAATAGAACTGATAAATAAAAAAAAAAATTTACTCCTTAGAAAATAAGCAGGATAGCATTTAATTATAAACAACATTTATTTAAGCCATGAAAAAACTGAAAAACTGATAGAAAAGCAAAAATAACGCCATTAACTTACCTTCGAAAATACGGACCCATTTTGTAACAGACCTTTCTAGTGAATGGCCGCGATTTGCGGTCGTCCGCGTTCGGGCAACCAAAGCTCATGCTCTATTCATGACATAGAAATTTGAGTCTTAAATTTAGACTGTTCTTTACTGACCCAGTGTACACACGTCGGGTTAAACTTAGCATCGGAGGATTAATTTATGTTAAATATTCCAACTTGATTTTCAGGACCTGCCACCTCCCACTTTTTTGTCGAAAATACACCTACTGCGATGCTCAATTTCTTCCATCCCACAAAGGCCTTGATTACTGAAAAAATCAAATTATCCACATTCCACATTTAAAAAAAAACATGCAACCACTCCAAGCATTGCTCGTCGCTTTGCTCCTTGCTCACTCGACGCTTGTAACATATCATTCGAAAAAACTCAAATTTTTCATATTCTTCTGTTCAGTTACTTATCGCCCAGACTGTAGACCCTCTGCACGCAACGCCAACTACCCCCATAAAGACGGGAAAAATAACAAAATCAAATAGACTTTCCCCCGCTCCCAAAAATAAAGCCGCCCTCACATTGTCCGCCGCCGCCGGCAATGTTTACGCTCGCAATTTCCTTACTCCATGCTGCAATTGCACACGCCAGTGTATGTGTGCGACTGTTGTTCATGTGAACGCTAGCGTACGTTTTGTAGTAAAACCCACCCCGCATGTCACAAGGGGAGAGAAGGCACAACAAAAAAAAAAAAATCGATAATTTCGTCGCCAGAATTAGATATACGCCAACGGACACCGACCGAAAGCGCCAAAGGACTTCTAAGGATTTGCGCCCCCAGCCAACTCTTTGCCGTACTCGTCCTCGTTCTCGGAAATGTGCATTTGGTTCGAATATCACATTTAATTGCTGTCGATTTGTTTGGTAGTGTGCGTGCCTTCGAATGTGAAGGCAAAGACAAACCTGGCCCTCACCGCCAATAGCTTAGAGGGCGACGACGCCGACGGTGAAGGTGATGTTCGCTCTTTTGAAGGGCAGGTGAGAGGGAGCTCAGCTTATATGGTCGTTCACACAAACACAATGGCGAATTTCTGTGTGGATAAACTTTGGTTCTTGGGGGGGCATTAGGCAACTTTGGCCGGAATTCCAACTGATGACTCATAATCAGGCAAAATGTCGAGGAGTTTTCCGTTTTTCCCCTTTTTGTCGTCGGTCTTCATGCAACAAATATTAAGGGATTGTTGATTTGATTACTCATGGAGCTATGGCCATTGGAGCGGGATCGTTGCTAGAGCTTTGATAAAGATTTCATAGATGATCCTATTTTGCAATGAAATAGTTTTGCCGAAACATGTGTACAGTTGGATTTTTGGGGAGGATTTGATTAAAAAGTTTTCCAATTGCAAAATGGTTTGTGGTGTGCAAAGTTTGCCAAACACATGTGCATGCTTTGAGTACTTGTAAAATTACAGAGGTCATGGCGGAGGAGTGGCCAGCCGACAAGGATGTAAACTACGAGTACCCCATCGTATTCCGTTCGTGCACTTGTGGATTGCAGTTTAAATATTGAATTTTGGTATTTACATAAGTTAACAGATTGTAGAGCAGCTGGAAAAAAAAGGATGTGCACGAAAATGGTAAACTTCCGAGTGTATGACATGGAGTAAAAGCTAAACCGGCGGGGGGAGTGGGAAATGTAAATTGAACTTTGTTGGTTTAAGCAGTTTTTCCTTTGTGTTTATTTTTTTTTCTTGTTGTTTGTAAAAGTGTCAAAGTTAACTTGAAGTGAAGGAACAAGCTTATTTTGCAGTTTTAAAAATTCAACATAGTTTGTGATATCTTTTTTGTAAGGATCTATTGGATAAGATATTTGTAGTTGAGTCATTTTTTAAGCTCGGATCTGGTATGATAAATAACGTTAGAAACGCGTCAGGATATTATATTTTTTTCATAAATAAAAAAAAAAGACTTAAAAAAGTTTTTCAAAATTTTTGGAATTTTTATAGTTCTTTGTGAAGATTGAACATCTTGGATTTACTGTGGAATATTCTTTTATTCGCTTCGGCTGATTTGGCAACTTAGCATTCTCTCAGACCAAAATTTTACTACACTGTGGCAGTTTTGATGATTTCAACCTCCTCTCGTAACAAGTTTGAGTAATATAATTTTTGAGTGCCGGACAATCAAGATCACCAAAAGACTGATTATACGAACTAAGGCTGCTTAAATATTATAAAAAGGTAAAGTTTGTACGTTTGTATAAATGAAACTACGAAACTACTCATCCGATTTCAAAGAAATCGTTCTTCAGTATTTATTATGGCCTTTCAGAAATGCGTTTTTTCTGAACGCTGCCTTAACGGTAATAGATACTTGATTGCTTTCTATAGAAAAGTTGTACAACCGAAAATGTTCTATAAAAAAGTCCGCGGTGACATATCTCTATATGTTAAGGTTTGGACACAATAATATAAAGAGTAAAAGGGTGTATGTTGTTTGTATCTAGGAGGTAGTCTTCGAAACGGTTTGTACAAAGTCAAAAATTCTTTCATATGTTTAATGTACTTCCGTATAAATAAAACAGCTTTTCGTGGCGACCAATTTTGTTACTAAAGTCAATGAAAAAACGTGACGAGCGGACTCGTTTAAGGGGACACTGCCTTAACGGTAGGAGTTATTAAATTTCTTTCGATACAAAAGTTGTGCAAATCAAAATGGTCTGTAAAAAAGTCCGCGATGACATATCTCGAAATGTTAAGTTTAATGCACAAATTGTTAAAATATAAATAAAAATTATATTTTGTATTTCAAGTAGTTAAGATCAGGTTTAGGTTTCCGTCTTTGCTACCAAAGTTCAAAGCTGCTGCCAAGACTAAAGCGTATATTTTTTTTTGTCAGGGAAACTTGACCACCGACATATTTGAAAACATGTTCGATGGTGTAGCTATGCCCTGACCCTAAAACGAGCTGTTGCGCCATCAATTTATTTATAAATTTTTAACTTTTACGTTTAAAGCTGCCTTCACAATAAATTATACAGATTTACAGCACGTAGAAGCCTTAACAAATGGTTCATGACATGGTGAGTTTTAAAACAAATTCTTATTCTTGAAGGATCAATTTAATTTTTTTAAATAAATTCAGGCAGTGTTCACCGAATTCGGCTTGAACATTTGAATTGAATGAAAAAAAAAACTAGTACGTTTTTCTCAGGTATGATCTGACAGCAAAATGCAGGCCTTATGCTTTCAAAATTATATCCTCTGTGCCTGTGAGGAGAGGACCTCTCAACACACCCCTGAAATCGAACTCTAAATCTTGAGAAATTTTCCAGAACTAAACATTTCAGTTAAAAACTATGTTTGCACGCATTCGTTTTGTTTATACTTCGTCCTCGCAAAGAATTGCCATTTTCATTGAGAAACTCTAGCACTTTACCCCAGTTCAGGCATATTTTCGAACATAAGACACATGTCCCGGTATCGTTTCTGACGTAGATAATCCCGAAGGATAAGTTGCTTGTTGGACCCTCGTACGATTTCCTTAAATCAACGAATCATCACATTTCTACTACTGTCAAATTTAGAAATGACGTTGCCAAACTTCCAGATGTCCTCTAGTTCTATCAAGGCGCGTGTCTAGTCTAGAGAGAGATAAATCAGCTCATTTTCAAACATTTATTTCTCGGCTTCTATACAAGATAAAGCAATAAATTTTTATTCAGGACATTATGTTAAGTGTTTAGATTAAGAACATTTTTTTTTTAATTTTTTTCTCCAGTTTTTTATGAAAAAATTGTAAAGGGCGCCAATGTCGAGGCTGCAATTGTTCAAAAATTGAGCTATTTTTGCACCTGCAGATTTCGATATTGTAATTTTTTTTTATGTGGTGTATTACCACTCAAAACACCTTTATAAAGGATTTAACAACATTTTATCGAAATCGATCGAGTGGTTTTGGAGATTATCTGTCCACCAGTTTAAAAAAGTGATTTCGAAGAAATCGCCTTTAAAGTTTTCTGTACAAACCCATTTTCAAACTGGATTGCTTCGGTACACTTTCAAAATCACACTGAAAACTTGTAGAAGGCCAAAATAGAACCGACTGTGTGTAATAAGACCTTTGCAGGTACACGTTAACAAAGGAAACCGGAATTTTTGGAGTAGGGATTAACAGCTGCTCCAGCTGCCAAATGCGCGCTCCCAGTCGTCCGTACATAAAACGCTGTAACTTTTTACATATAGCTCATTTCGTCACAAATTTTCGAGGTGATTATTGATACTACAAGACGTTGAAAAATGAATTTCTGAAAATTCTAGACTAGACACCTACCTCAAACTAACTTTGGTTAAGGGTGGGTCTTTTTATGCCAAATGCAAAGACTGTCGCCGAAGCTGTAGATTATTTTCAGAGAATACAAACATCTGGACATCTTCCACATGAACGTTGATACTAAATCGGTTGGAATGGTGTTCCAGGTGTTATTGAGGTCCAACCAAAATGTATTTGAAACAGTCAACGTTTTGCAAAACAATTCCCCTTAAGTGATCGACGTCCGCCGTTGTTCATCCTGTGATATGAAAACCCTTCCAATGACTATCAGCTTGATTTTGCTTTGATCATTGGAGAATACATGTTCAGAATTTTTCACCAAAATAAGGCTTAAATGTAAATTTCGTGTGATTTTTAAAGTGTCATAAAAAAAGGCAATTAATATTTTTACAATCCATTTTCTTATTATTTATTTATTAACATAACAACAATACAGAAAAAAATCATACAATGGAAAAAGTTGAAAATTTCAAAAGTTCATTCCCACGGTTTCAACCCACCCTGCAAATTGAAACCAAAAAAAGAAAAGATTATTAATCTAGAATAACGTCGGAATAGTTGGAAAGATTTTTTTTTTACAAAATTAAAAAAAAAACAATTTTTGTAACACTTTTTTTTAAAAAGAAAAGTAATAGAAATTTGGGGATGGGGATAGTTCCAGACATAGACAAGTCTATAAAGAAGACTCTCTAAAAATTTCAGGTAAATGGGTTCAGAAGAACCTGAGAAATTGTGGGTATAGTTTTGAAAAATACAGTTTCGAGAAAAACGCGTTTTTAACGTTTCGCAGACTAAGTCATCAAATGATATTGTAGACTTACATTTATTCAATCTGCTATTCTTGCTTCATACATCGGACCTTTCTCGACTTCGAAAAAACTATTTACCGCGTTTCTCTCTTCATATCGAGCAGTTCTGGCCTCCTTTGATGCGTTGGATGCTCGTATCTCGTAGCGGTCAATCCGGGTGTTGTCTCGTTTCACAGCAAATGAATGAGCTTCCGGGCCAATTTTCATTCCCATAAGCTCTATCATTTTTAAAATAGGAATGAAGCCTTCATTAGAAATAAATAAATGTCGCTATTTCAATCATCTAAGGTCCGGAATGAATATGTTTTGGATGGAAAGTCCTAATCAAAGAGTTTAGAGGCTCAATATTATTTTGAGTTTCTGAACCTAAACATCGAGTCAATAATTCCTCTGATGATAAACTCTCGTAAACTGGCTTAGTAATTTTCAAAACTTCATCACACAGAGGAGGATTTTCGTGGTCAAACTCCTGTAATGTACCTTCAGGTTAGAATTTAACTTTTAGCATCTGGACGTAAGTGAACACTAAATGTAAAAAATACAAGTCACCTTGCAGAGGACAAAAAGTTTTACTGAGAAATATGGATTCAGGTAGGCTGGATTAGTTCCGGCCGATCCAGTTTGGATGCCGGGTCAGCAAAATACCGATATCTCCGAAAATAATTTGAATTTTGAAAAATCCTCTTGTAGATATATTCTTTGAAAATATGAACAAAAAAATCGATTTTTATAAATTTCTAGACTAGAACACGTACTTAAATAAAAAAAAACTTCGTCCTCAATGTTCTTTCTAACCACTTTCTAACCACTCGAATTTTCGACCTCATTTAAACATCCCATAAAATGTTTGCTTTACTATCAATTTGAATTAAATATTTCCCATTTATTCAGTTTGAGCAAACCCTTTTCCTACAGCTGCATGAATGATTTGTATAGCCTTCGATGAGGCCCAGAAATTGGCTTTCGCTCACAATCAAAGGATCCTTTTTGAAGTATCCTCTTTATGTGATTGGTTAGAGTAGGGGGTGTTCATTTCTTTTCATTGTCAATCCATCCTAATCCAACACTTAATTTGCTCGAATTTCCTTTCAAACTTTTCTACCCAGTACAATAAGTGTAAATAGTCTTAACCCTCCCGTGCCACATCCCAGAGCCTGTTCAAATCTATTCCTCCTCAATGATGCTCGAGCATCAAGAAAGACCAAATCAATTTCCGCAATCCCTCTTATCCATTTCGCACCATACCGCCCAAAAAATACACCCTTCCTAGACTCGAATGGTTCTCCTTGAAGAGATCCTTATCATTAATACTCATCATTACGGATTTGTTGAAAGTCTGACACAGAGGAGATCGACGACTCCTTAACCCACCTGCCATAGAAGCGCCCAATGGCCCACCAAACGGCACGTATCGACGAACCCATCTAAGGGTTGTATCCATGTGTACGTGCATATGTGGCGAAGTTGCATGTAGGGACACTCACTCGAAATATAGCAAATTGCTCCTTTGCTCCGGCCAAGGATGAGGACTTGTGGGTGTCGTTATGATGGGAATCGTGATCAATATTGATTTTAGGAATTTAAGGAAATACGAGAGTATATTGGTAGTTAAACGTTTGGCTTGCCATAATAGGCAAGCACATTACCGTTGTTAACTGAAGTGCGTAAGGATATAAGGATACAATCGTACGTTTGCCTAGTTTGCTGTTCGGCGTGGCCCAACTCAGACGGCTTTGCGAAACATACATACATCGATGGTGATGCTTTGTGTTAAACATTTGAAATTGAATTGATTTGAGAATCTCCTTGATGATCCTGAAGTTGAGGAAAGAATGGATTCATCCAATAATCTAAAGAGGATTTTTATTATGGTTCGTCGACGTGTTCGCTTTGTTGTAGAACGGAAAAATTGGTCTTAAAATTTTAAGCAGGCTGAATTGTAAACGTTTAACTTAATCTATCTTGCAAGGATTTTGTTTTTAGAAAAGGTTCAAATTTTCGAAGGAAATTTGGTAATGAAGTATTTTGATTTGTTGAAGGTTGAGTGAGGAATTCAAATAGAATTTGTTGAGTTAAAAAAGGACCATTTGGATGGTAAGGAATCGTGTTTAATAAATCGAAGATATTTTAGATTTTGACGAATGAGATGTTTTAATCTGAATCATTGAATTCGGTCAAATCAAAATTGTGATAAATCGAAGAAGTGTGAAGAATTGATTAGTTTTTTTTAAGGATGTAAAAACAACGTTGTTTGCTTGACTCGAATTTAAGATAGAACAAAACTTTTAACCTATCCTTTGAACCCCAATGCTGTTAAATAACATTTTTATAAACTCAAAAATGTTTAGCGCTTTGATCCCACATCGTTTAATTATCTGAAACATATTTAGAATTGATTTTCGCAGATACCAACAGACGTATGGTCTTAACATTTCTTTGGCCATTTTCACACTATCCGTTTCCGATCGGACGGCAAAAAGCCGGATGACGAAATTCCGATTTCGTAACCTGTTCATGCTACACGGTCTTTTTCCATCACAGTTTTTGGTTGGGTTGGGTGCTGAATAGGGAAACGAAAAGCGTTGCGAATTCGAATTTTCGCCGTCCGATTTTTTTTTCTGTCCGGCCAAAACCGGATTGTGTAAAAAGAGCCCGGTTCTTATATTAGGCCGAAAATATACTACTGTGTCCAAAAAATAAGGTGACATATGAATTTAAATTGCGCGCGTCGAAGGATTTGGAAATTTTTCTTTCTTTTTAGGTTGGTAGTACTGTCAGTGACATCTATGTGAAATTTCATGTCAAAATATATTCATAGTGTTTGAGATACGCGTCGTTTTGTGAGCTGCTAAAAGTGAGTCTTTCGTTTTTTGCGATGTCGAAAGACATGCAGAAAGCCTTCGGTGATGAGGCTATGTCTAAAAAAAATTTTTACAAGAGGTATAGTGATTTCCAAGCCGGCCGTGAACGTGTCGAAGACGAAGAGCGTTCTGGGCGACCATCAACCTCAACCGATGAAGCTCACGTCCAACAAATCTAAGATTTGGTGTTGAAAAATCATTGATTAATTAGATTAGAGACCTTGCTGATGAAGTTGGCTTATCGAAAGGCTCAGTCAATACCATTTTGAAGGATGCTTTGGGCCTCAAGCATGTCAAATCTCGACTGGTACCGAAAACATTGAATTTTTTGGAAAAAAGGCGTCGCGTTGAAGTGTGTGAAACAATGCTTTCCGACTACCAGGATGTCATGAAACGCATTATAACTGGCGATGAGACTTGGATCTATGCTTACGACCCCGAAACAACCGATCAATCGAGCGAATATCGTGCCAAAGGAGTGCCGAGACCAAAAAAACCGCGCCAAAGTCGCTCAAAAATCAAGGTCATGTTGACTGTTTTCTTCGATTATCGTGATGTTGTGCTTTATGAATTCCTTTCAACCGGCCAAACAGTCAACAAGGAATATTATTTGAACGTTATGCGTCGTTTGCGTAACGCTATCCGCCTAAAAAGGCCGGAATTGTGGAAAGACAATTCTTGGTTTTTACACCACGATAATGCACCATCCCAAACCGCACTCGTAATTCGTGATCATTTCGCCAAAAACTCAACCCATATCGTTCCGCAACCACCGTATTCACCTGATCTGGCGCCGTGCGACTTCTGGCTGTTCAACAAGCTCAAAAGACCGCTCCGGGGACACCGTTTTGATACGATAGAGGAGATTCAAGCCGCAGCGAAGACGGAACTGAAGGCCATCCCGAAAAGTGACTACAACCAGTGTTTCAAAGATTGGAAAATCCGTTGGCATAAGTGCATTGCATCGGGAGGGGATTACTTTGAAGGGGATGAAATTGATTTGGAAGAATAAATAAGGAAAATAAATACAATGTCACCTTATATTTTGGACACAGTAGTATGTTGCTGAACTCCTTCTTAACGGCTTCACCGAGTTTGATAACATTTTTTGTGTGTGTTTGACTAGTTCCCTGGATGGTTTAGATTCACTGAACAATATTTTTTCATGACTCACTGACCGGGAGACTTCTTATTCTTTCATAGTTGAAACTTTTACATAACAACGTCTGTCGGATCCGCTGGTTGATTATTATTAAATAAGTTTAATTATGCTTTAACGAAACCCAGCAACGCTTTTGAAACCAGAAAAATAATCCATTGATATCTAAAAATAAGTCACTCAATTGTTGTCCATCTAATGAGCGAAAGCTTAATCAGGTTGCCTGTTTTGGATTTCCGTAATGCATGCCACTTGCCCTTACATTCACATCAATGTTTATCTCAGCAAAATTTACGACATCTGCCCGGGGTTATTTCTCAAATTCCTGAATACTTCCCCTAGCTAATTATTTCGGCATCAAATTTCCATTGTTCGTTTAGCGCTCACGTTTCAAAAACATTAACAACCCATCACACAAAACAAGCGAATCGAAATGACCATAGGGGTTGGATCTCGATAAACAAATCCTTCCATATGGGCCGAGGGGTATACTCGTAATGGAGGCACCCATATAAACCCTCTAAAAGGACTAACATGATTAGCTGCTATTCGAGGCGTTACGAGGCAACAACGTTCTTTGCAGTGAGATGGGTGATTTTCAAACATCCCGCGCAAACAATACGAAATTTTGCAATGGTACAGTATGTGGCAAAAAATTAACAACAGATTTTTAAGGTAGTCTTATTTTTTTTTTTTTTTTGCACATTCCTCAACTACAAAAGCTTCTGTGAGTCACTGTAAAAGAGTAAAAAAAAATAAGGTCTTCAAACGAATGCATCAGCCAGAGTGTAACATGGATTCCTGTTTGTCGGCTGCCTCCTCAATAAAGGCGAATTCTTAGAGCATTGGAAAATTCACAATCGAACCAAAAACACGAGAAAAAGGGAAAAATATCCGCGGAAGCTCAGCCATGTGAATCCACTCGACTTAAACGGATTTTTTCGCTTTTTCCAGGCGAGCGTAAACTCAAAACAAACAAAAACAATCACGCCGGTCAAATTTGTGGAAAACAACGCACGGATTTTCGTTTTTTATTCTGGACGGTTGCATGTGCGGTTGAATGCATTTTTGACTTTTTCTTCAGCTAGTTTTTGAATGCCAGGACGAGCATGAATAACCGACAAGCTCACCAGCAATCCTTTTATCCTTTGCACTTTTTATGTTTATCTGCTGTGGGGAAAAATTGGGATTCATTGGTTGAACGCTTGCAGAATATGAAATACAAAGGCACGGGCTTTTCGGGCTTATTTTGTATTTTTTTTTAAAAGGATTTCTCTCAGAAGAAAACAATTTGTAAGGCTTTGATCAGATATCGGCCATAAAATTTATGTAAGTGCTCGCTGAGTGTTGACGTTTGTACCAAAGGGACTTGCAAAGGTCTTTCCGACTTTTGACTTGTCAAGATTGAGCTGATCAGTGAAGAGAGCTTGGAAGTCTGCAGCGAAGTTATTCTTTTGGTGAGACTAGATAATGTGAGGCTTTGTTCTATAAAAGTATGGATTTTAAGCTTCTTTTCTGGAACAGCGAATAGCAAAGGGGAAAGCGATTAGTTGATGTGAAAAACTTGTGTATTGATAAAAGGATTTGTCGTTTTGGCCATGCTGGTACCTGCTGAAAAATGCTTCAATGTCTCATCATTATCTCGGACCATAGGCACCATTGATTTTGCACGATTCGGCGCGAGATGGTCCGAAGGGACTTAAAAACGAAAACGCTAAATTTTCAACAAAATACAAATTGAATCCTTGGCTGAATGAAAGTCATTAATTTGGTTTGTTTTGATTATGAATTTAATCACTTTTGAAAGAGGTGATTGGGGCTATCAAATTACGATGTACTTGACAAAACAGTTGTAGAACGAAGGACGAGTTCGAATAAGGAATGGAGTCGGACATTCATTTAGAGTGTCAATCTCGTGACGTAAGTTTCACGAATTCAAAAACATTGAAGAATTCGCATTCGAAAGAGATGTAGACAATTCGTTTCATTTTTCCCCCACAGATGAGCAAATAGAATGTCTGAAGACGAATATTATTAACCTAATGTCTAAGATCCTCAGAAACCAAGTGGCTATTTCCGGAAATGAACCAAAGATCTGAAATAATCCGAAATGTATCCATAAAAAAGAGAAGCCTGTGGTGTCACTTGAACATTGACATATTTTTGATGTTCCGCCGATTCGGCTAATTAAAAATCCGTGGGTCATCATGTCATCAATTTTGTCCTGATAGCACTCCTTCTAAATGCATTGCCATTTTTAACACGCTTTCGTTTCAACATTAGTTACTCTCATATTTTTTCTGCCCTTTTACTGTAACCAGGCCTTGAAGTAGTTGCAGTTGAACACATAAGAAAAGCAATTTATAAAAACTGTGCATTAGTTTTTCCAAAGGCTCTTGCACACAGAGAATCTAAGTTCCTCTTAGATTTCGTGCTGAGAAGCGTTCCTCAGGGTTCCATATTAGATCCATTGCTTTTTTGCAATTATTTGAAGCTTCCTCGCAGGAATATACAAAATATTTGATTAGGGGCAATGGTATCGTATAAAGTCTAGTCGATTTTTTAAACGATCACTCGTGTACAAGGGATTATGACCACCCTTAAAATGTTGGCACATAACGCAAGTAGTAGGAATCAGGGAGGAAATAGGGATAAGTACTGATGTACATTGTTTTTGAATTCCTGAAGATTGTAATGAGTCGGAATTACCGAGCGTGGTAGAGCGTTTCACATTCATGTTGCGGCTTATGAACGAGTCTCTATACTTGACTGTAAGACCGAAGTTGGACTTGAGGGTGAACTGATGAGCATTCCTGGCGATAATGCAGTTGGCATTAAATTCCACTCAACTCGTAGAGCCCCCTGATAGTAGATGTTAATATCGGAATTTTATAAGTTAATCATACGATGCCATTCCATTTCCACGGCCGAAGATGGGGGACGTGATTTTGGAAACGAATATGAAAAACGAAGAGTACTATCATCAGCGAATGAGTGTATTGGATTCGATGTAGCAGACAGAAGATCGTAAATGAAAATTAAAAAGAGAGTCGGTGACAATACGTAGCCCTGGGGAACACCAGCATTAATATGGTGGTTATCAGAATTGAAATGAGCGCCCGAAAGAAATTTTCTAATCCATTGAATAATTCAATATTTCGCCACTGTAGCCAAAGGAAACTCAATGCTGTATTAAGTAATAATGTCAGTAACTTGAGGAGATTCGATCATGTGTCTAGATTTTCACGTGTATTTCGTTTACTGACATTTTTATCGTCACCCAGACTCACTAACATCAGAACGAAAGCTCTGCATTGAAATCATTTTTAAGAATGAGAGTTTCTATAGATAAACTCCATTAACCTGGATTCAGACATTCTGCATATGATTGTATTTAAAATGAATGTAAACAACAACGGGTGAGGTAAGGTGATGTTTCAAGTGATGAGCTAGAAATAGATATTGGAGTGCCCCAAGGCTCGTCTTTGGGTTCCGATTTTATTACTTATTTGGCACTTATATGAAACTTACATACGCCAATACTTTTTTACTTGAATCGTTAGTAAAATTTAAGAAAGACAAACAAATATTAAAGCTGTAGTTCGCAAAACACGAACTTGTAACAAGCGAAAAAAAAACAAAATTATGTCTTCTCCTTCATGTCCAAAATTTTATCTATCCATTCACAACACTCGTAAAATAAATTATTTCAGCGAAGCTTTGTGTGATGATAATTGTTTTACCAATCAGTCTTTGGAAAGTTTTAAATAAGTAGGAATTTTTATTGACAAAAATCTAATTTGGAAATTTCATGCAGCGGGTTTATCGAAGTATGTATTTATATGTTTCATGCAACACGTCCTATATTTATGTTGAGACCACGTTGCTCAAACAGGTTTTTAAGATCTATAAACTTGTGCATTTAAAACTACAGAATTGTATTACAAGTTGGGGAGGAGCATACACAATACCTGATCATTGGACAAAATCAGTGCTAAGGAAAACTGATTAACTATAAGTTGGCCATTCTTCCATTGACTAAACATTTTGTCGGATAAAGATGTCATAATCTTTCGGGTGGTCAAAATGTTTTTCGCCGTAGCGCTTATAAAATGGGTTTTTACAATGGATAGTTCAATGGTCAATAACTTGCTTACAAATATTATCTTATTTTCAAAACTTAGTGATAGCTCACATTTTTATTACTCACTTAAACTTTCTAATTTTAAAATTTTTGGATACCAATGAAATTCTTTATTCCTGTGGACTGTGGAAGTACGTTCGATGCCATAATGTATGGAAATAGATTTCTTTTGCATGGCCACCACGGGCACGCTTGCAGAAGTCCATACGCTGAACCCAATTTTCGACGGTTTTCAAGCATAAATCGGCCGATACTGCTGCAATTTCACGTTCGATATTCGTATCAATCGTCGCTGGTTTGTTGGCATAGACCATAGACTTGACGTAGGCCAATAGGAAATAGTCTAACGGCGTCAAATCGCACGACGGAGGCGGCCAAGCGACTGGACCATTTCGTGAGATAACACGCTCTCCAAACTTGGTTTCCAATAAATTGATTGTGACATTCGCTGTGTGGCTTGTGGCGCCGTCCTGTTGGAACCACATGTCCTCCAAGTCCATATCATCGAATGTGGGCCAAAAATATTCGGTTATCATTGAACGGTAGCGATCCCCATGCACAGTAACGTGCTGGTCGTGATCATCACGGAAGAAGTACGGCCCAATGACGCCGCCGGCCCATAAACCACACCAAACCGTATTTTTTTCGGAATGCAATGATGACTCATGGAGTACGTGTAGATTGCTGTCTGACCAATACTGCATATTTTGTTTATTGACGGAGTCATTCAGCCAGAAATGAGCCTCATGGCTGAAGTAGATTTTTCGATGAAAATCTGAATCATTTTCAAGTTGTTGCTCAGCCCAATTCACGAACATACGACGTTTCTGGTGGTCAAGCGGCTTCAGTTCTTGCGTCCATTTAATCTTGTAAGGATGTATGTGAGAGACACATTTGGGCTTTCTGCAACTGAAGCCTCAGCGGCAGCAATATTCTCGACACTACGGGCACTTCTTTGTCTCACTGGCACGGGAACATTTTGTACTTGGCCTGTGGATACAAATTTTTCCACTAGACGCTCAATTGTTAGGACGATTATGACGACCATAAATTGGACGTAGCGCTCTTAACGTTGAGGCCAATGATTCCGAATTTCGGTAGGAATTTTTAAAAATTCCGACTCGTTGTTTGCTTGTATATCTTTCCATCATGAAATGGCAAACCTTACTGAAGAGAAATGTCAAAAGAGCGGCAAGAAATATGGCGTCGTTTGCTGTCCCTGTCGCTCTATATTTGTAGCGCCCCTGTTGAAAAACCCTTTATATTTGTATATTTTATGTAACTTCGTTTTGTGAAGTATTTCTTAATATAATTTAATATTATTTATTATTAATATTAAATTATTTAAATTTTTATTAAATTAAATTATATAAATTTTAAGTAATAATAAATTAATTAGAAATTAAAATAAAATATGAAATAAAATAGAATGAAGGAAAAAATTTAATAATTAAAGCGTCCTGTTCCGTCCTTAACGCTAGCGTTGAGTTGGAAAACTTAAGGACCTTGTTAGCAAAGAGTGACTTGGCAAAATTTTTATTCACTGCAGCAAAAACTTACATTCAAATCGATGAAAAAAATACTTCTGGGACCTGGCACTTGTTTCTTCCATCCACGTTTATCTTTTAAGTTGAGGCATGTTGACATCTAGGTGACTGGGAAGTCAAACGAAATTGCCGCATTTTGAGGTCGAAATTTTGAAGTCCATGAACATCCCCACCAAAGCTTGATAACCAATATTTTATTGCCAGAAATTAAGAATTAAGTTCCAGCTTGCCACCTTGTTGCAATCTGATGACGTTGGTCTGTTTAACCAGTCGTTTAATTAACTTGCACTGTTCGTATTTAAGTTGTCAAAATTTGCAACTATTTTCTATCCAATTGTTGGTATCGGATTGAGCTGAAATTTTACCTCAATATTTTAATAATTTCTATATGACCGCTGCTCCAAGATGGCGGATAGTGTACATCAGTCTTTGAAGCTTTTAAAAAAATAAAAGTTCACGTTTTGTGTTTTTTTTTTTTTTTTAACTAATGCTTGTATCCTTTTTTTTATTTTTGTTTTATCGTAATTTAATTTTGGGGGTGCCATTTAATATTTACTGTGAATAATCCAGAGACGATTCCGGACTTCTTGCTTCAAATAAATTTTATAACTTCTATGACGGCTCCATTAACATTTTTTTAACGTCTTGTCTTAAGGCATGTTTAAAATCAAAACTGCTGGTTGAAAGAAAAATAATTTTAGTTCATTATGTATAAATACATAAATCTTGGATAGCCTTGGGATCTAGAAAGGTTTTTAGTTTGAACTATTCTTGGTAGTCAATTAGGAAAACTTTATGATTCCTCTTCTATTGATAAATCTTCAACTGTAGACGAATACTGCCTAAAATGAACCAGCCTCTACCATACTTAAATCCACTCCTGAGGCTATATCCCACCATCCTCATCTTTAACGACGCAAAAAACCTTCTGCGATGTTATCTGACTATTAAGGAAAAGTGTGTGATTGATTACTGTCGGCGTAACAGTTTTCAGAGAACCATAAAACAAATAAAACTCCTAACCTAACCAATTAACCACAAGTCCATCCATTAACCACGGCAAACACCATTTCGTGACCTCTTCCTTTGTGTTTTCGACTCAGCTTGGTTAACTAATTGAAACTCCAAACAAAACTCGAAGGGAACACCTATAAGTGTTTCTCCACCATTTGGATTAAGTCCTCTTCCAATTCGTGACCATTCTTTTTCGAGCTGAAATAAAAGTTCATTTGTGTTCAGCTTGCATGTGAGCCCCTCAAACTGTCACTGCGTGTTTGGCTGAGTTAATTAAAAAAGTCCACATCGAGAGAACCTTTCCTGCCGATGCCACTCTATTACGATTCTTCGAATGTCCCTAACTTGTCACACCAGATGGCATCTATTGGAATTAACAGATGTGACGTGTGCTTGCTAATTATGAGGCGTTCTTTAGAGTGTTCCCATTACTGTACGGATACAATATGCCCTGACAGATTGTATCTATAAACTGGAACGGTAGGTGGGCTTTATTTTGTTTTGCATAGCAGTGGAGTTGGGGGATTTTTAATTAACGCGGCTAACTAGGCAATGCAATGCCAACGAGACAGATGAGTAGGATAATTTCTGAATAGGCAGCATAACTATGAGGGCTATTTGTTTAGTCGCCCGCCGATGGGCTTACATATCCTCGGATGCGTTACACGATTGAGATGAGGGCATGGCCAAAATTTTAATTGCTTCCAGCTGAATGGGAATGAAAAGTGCTTTCGTCGTTATGCCGTGGAAAAACTATATGTAATTAGAATGCCGTCAACAAAAATCGGTACTTTTTTTTAACTTGAAAAGTCCTTCGGGATGATGAAATGCATTTTCATTTTATTCAATGAGAACTATGCAGATCCACGGGCTGCAAGAGCCATAAGTACATACTTAAGCTTGAGAATTTTATTTAAAATATTTCAAGTTCTACATCAGTGAATTCGCAGAGTTTCCGTGCTTAGAATGTCAAGTTGATGGAACAACAAGAGAGAACGAATGCTGGCTGGGTAGCAGCGTAGAGTCACTTTAGAATAACGTCCACTTGGTTCCAATGGCACTTTGAAAATAATAGAATTTTTCGTTTCAATTTGAATGCGAGAACGTCCATTTAGCATCATTCGATTAGAGTGTTGTCCTTAATGAATTGAGTTGAGCAGTAGAGTCCTCGCTGCACTCGAATCGAAGCAAATATCAAACAACTAGAAAAAAATGTCCTTGTAAGCAATTGAAAAATAGGTTTGTTGCACAAAGGGGATATGTGGAACGACAAAGATGGCTAATATCAACACTACTCTACTTTAACTTGGTGGAGATATATTTAAAAACTGAAAAGTTGTGGTTTGGACAGACTCTGGTTTATGAATGGAGGGTGTCGTGATGAGAAAAAGGTCCTTGTTGCATTGTTTCAAGCAACAGCTGAAGATTATTCTTAAAACTAAGTTATTAAGAGTGAAGACTGGAAGAAGACTGTTGCTAACTAAAGTTTATCTTGTGCAAAAGGTATCGGCACACCTCCTCTTTTTGTCGGTGTGCTGCCTACGTTTGGAGAACTTATTTTAAACAAAATTTAATGCACTTTAATTAGTAGTAACTGTCTGACCAGTTTTAAGTGTGGTTGCGGGCACCATTTATTGCCCTTGTGAGGCACATCGACATATTTTTGCTCTCCATTCAAAATTTTTAGAACCCATCGATTTGACTTTAACTAAAATTTCAAGTGATGATTTAAAATTTCGGGACACAGCCTGTCATTCCAGCCCAGTTCATCTAATATCATCTCCCGTATAATCCTGCTATTTCCTATCAGCTTTAGCTTTTACCAATTCTACAGTTGTATTTGTATAATTGAATCGTCCTCCACAGCAAAATGGGCAGTCTGGAATTTTCGGAACCACTTTGAAATAGTAACACGAGATGATGTATTTATTCTGTTTTCATGTCGGCTTTCATGAAGAATTTTGACTGGCGTGAGTTGATGTCCAAATCCGTAGAGAATAACGAAACGAATTTCTTGCTGTGTTTGGTGGGGAGTGAGCTTGCATAATTTTTTTTTTCTTTCTTGTCTCAATTTTTACCTATTTTTCTGAAATTGAAAATAAATTTTACTAGGTTATAAGCAAGAGACTTTTTTTCAACCACCAACAAAGTAAACTTTTGCTGTCCCGCCATGCATCATTTTTGGCCTGCTTGTATAGTATATCTTTGGTTTCCCAAACTTAAAGAAATGTCTCGGTGGCAAAAGATTCGCAAACAATGATGAAGAGGAGTCAGTGGGCGATGGCTTTGTATAATAACTATTTGATTCTCACTAAAAACAGGGTATTGAAACAATTACGCATTGCTGAGATAAAAGTTTTCCTTCCAGAGAAGTGCCTTCGCAGAGTGTCCTTTTGAAAGAAGGATTCTCTTGAAACGAGTAGTCTATTTTCCTGAGACATAGAATCCCGCCATCGTTTTCCATCTCGATTAAGTTGCTAATATTTTACCACCTGTCATTCACGAAAACTGGTTACATGTTACTGGTAACTGGTTACCACTCGACGTATTAAAACTTTTTTGACAATCCTGATTTCTTAAAAACAAGGATTTTGAGTGATTATATTGCTCGCAGAATGAATTCAGCGTAGGCTTAGTTGTTAAGTTGTTTCGAACTTGGAATATGTTTCCAAGCCGATTTAACTTGTTCAAAGACATTATCTTTAGTTCTAAAATTATTGACTGAAATTCGGCGATCTACAATCTTTTATAGATTTTCAATAAGGTTGAGATCTATGAGCTGCGCTGTCCATTTCAACACATCGATCTGGATTTCGCGAAACCATGTCTTCATCGTATTGGACGTGTGCTTCGTTTCGTAGTCCTGCTGAAATGCCCATTTGAGGGCAACTGTTCCTAATGGGCATCTATTTCCTAATGGGCCAGGGTAATTAAACTAATAATAAAACTTGCAATTTTTCTGCGAACACTTGTGCTTATTTTAATCAATAGATGTTTGGGTAACGATTTATCTTCAATCCAGAAAACAACTAAATATGTTCTGTTTGTGTTAACTAGAAACTACACACACATATTAACAAAAAGATGGAGATTTTTGTCAGTTGCTTATGCTTCGGCCAACACTGAATACGCGAGCGATTTGACGTTTAAGTATTTTAGTATCAACTACAAATTTTACAAAATGATCATCAAAATGATAAATCTATGTTTTCCGTTAAAAACATATCTCTGTAAAATAGTCCAAAGTTTTCTGTTCAATTGCAGATTAGCAGGTGCCCCTCAGGGTGCAGCCATCAGTCCTGTCTTATATAATATTCTTACTGCAGACTTCGCTGGGCTTCCGGAATGTAAGATCGCCATTAATGCTGATGATACTGCAGTATTCTCATAACATAAAGTTTCTCTCAATACTGAGAGGACTCTAAGCAATGCGAAAGTGATTCTGACAGAATATTTTAGGAAATAAAACTTTATATGAATAAAACGCAAGCCATCTTTTACACACGAAAGAGTAGTTCCAGCAACCTTCCTAACGTACAAAGGACAAAAAAGATGTCATCGTAAACTTCCTTACGCACAAATACAGATAAACGGCATTGGAATCGATTGGAAGTCATCCGTAAAAAATCTAGGCGCACATCTCGACACGAGACTGACATTCACAAACTTTTAATAAAATCAATATTGCCATAAAACTGTGCCCGATCATAAACAGAGAATCGAAACTATCGAGCGAGATGATATTTCAGGCGATCTTCGTAAATAGATATCAAGCATGGAACAGCTATACTAAATCTCATAACAAAAATTGCAAGTATCGCAAAATAAATTGCTCAAAATGATGCTAGATATTCGCTCGCACCACTCTACCTTTCATGTCCAAAAATAAGGAAATGTTGAATTGATAACCCACAGAATCGAAAAGTTAACGGTTTTTTTTTTTATTAGCTGTGTTAACAAACTATTTATTTTTTTGTTTTATATTCATTTATTTGATTATTAATTTTTTATTTAATTTATTTATTTTATTTTTATATTAACCTATTAATTTATTAATTTTATTTATTCATTTATTATTCTCTTTTATTAATTTTTATGCATTCATTTATTTATTTAATTATTTATTTATCCATCTTCTTGTTATTTATTCATATATGGATTTTTTTTCTTTATTTATTTGGATAGTTTTGTATTTGATTTTATATCTTTGCCTATTTTCCGATATTCCATTTTTTTTATGTCTGAAATCCGTCTAAGAATAATTTTTTGTTCTCAATTTTTGTTTGTTTTTTGTAATTAAATGGAATGTTTTTCATGGCATTTTCCTTTCATTATTCAATATGTCTTCAAAATATTTCCCTTCTTTCCAGTCGTTATCAGTTATAATCAGTAGAAAATATATTGTAAATCAAATTCAAAATCTTTTGATTTTTCCGTAACCAACTCGTCAACCGTCAAACTGATCACTTGACAAAGACATGCACATGTTGATTTCCTCATGATTTGACTAAGTTGAAGATTGAGTTGAATCATGTTTGGTGTGCATTAGTTAAGACATAAATAAGTATAAAAAGTGATAAAGCAATCTTACGAAAAAATAACTACATTCGCTAGTCCATGGTGAATAAAATACTGCGAATTGAATGAGTGCAAATAAGTCAATACGCAAATTTTCGTGCCTATGCGGAGTTCACCCAGTTGAGTTTCAAACAACAACAGAATCTTTCTTTACTTCTTGTAATCCTTCTGTTAGCCGTGAGTAAATGCAGTGTAAGGATTGTGATAATCCCTTGAAATAGAATAAATTATTAAAAAAAAACGTCAAGTTGGTGATGGGCCAAGCGAAAATACTTACGCTGCACGGACTTGGTGCGGTCTTTATTCATTCAGTTCGATTGCTGTAAGAAAGAAACGGGGCTCAGGAGACAAACCTGAGATACTCTTGATGATCCACTTATTGTTTTAGAATTTTTTTTTGAAGTCATTGACAAAATTCTTTTGATTTTGAAAGATTTTTTTAAATTTTTTTATTCTTCATCTCCTGTTCAAAAGAGAGATCTAATAAACATCAGAGAAGAGCATTTCAAAAAGTATTCTTAGGCACGTTAAAATCATTGCATTATTATTCGGATAGTTAACGCCTCTGAATCCTGCAAAATTATATTTTCGCAACATTTAATTTTTATGTCGTCTAAGGGTGAATCGATACGTATTTCTAAAACATCCTTTTGAATGCCAATCCACGTCGTTAAAAAGTCCATGTTAAATTCTTTTTTTTTTTGTTCAAATTGCCAACTATGAACATAATTCAAAAGTATTAACAGAAGGTTAATTGTTGACTTTTCAGAAGTTTAATTGGTAAATTAGTCATGAAGATGTATTGGCTAGTGAATCTAAACCATCTGGGGACCCACTCAAACACAAAAATAAAATTTAATTAAAATCGGTTCAGCTACTCAGCTGAGAAGAATTTTATGGAAGAGGGAAAATATTTAACTTCAGTTAGTAAAGGCTTCTAACTGAAGTAAAACCTGTCGAATAAGATGGCTTCTAAAGGCTTAGGTAGAATATTATGTGCAACAGCTCCGACAAGAAACTTCCGTCGATGAGACTGCTGTAAAAATTGCTTTGGTAACAATTTAAACCAAGAGTGACGTAACCCAATCAGAAATGTGAAAATCCATTGCTACAGAAATCGTGGTGCTACAAAGAGCCCGATTCTGGTGACGAAGTGACGAGCATTTGTGATCACCGCGGACTTATACTAGGTTTTTATTTGAATCGGGTAGTGAGAGCACGGGAAGAGTGAAATATCTTTGATCTTGTGATCATCTGTCATGATGAAATGGTAGGAAAAATTTGGCCTACAAAATGCCTCCTTACTTCTGGTACATCATATGTATTTTCGGCATTCACATACGGCTCCTGAATAGCAAATAAATCGATATTTTGGAGACCTGCAGGGATACATTAGAAAATTCCCACCATAACCTCGTCGCCGCAAGGAAGGAGAAAAGGTCTCATAATAGCTGAGCACTCTACACTCAATTTACACTTGAACATTGCCTTTTTATTATGGTGATGCGGCAGTAATTGCTTCACCTTCAATCCATTAATTGAATGGGCTGACGTCCATTCCGTTTGCACAAATTACAAAATTATCCAATCAGCAAATTAATGAAAGCGCTTGTTCCAATTCTTCTTATTGTGCAGTGTACATTTGTTCATTGAACATGTTCCTGTCTCGAAAAAGGATATTCCTTAAAAGTCACTTAACAATTTTGTATAAGTGCTTTTTGTGTTTCGGGTTCTTACACTTCAAGTACAATCCTGAAAGTCAGAAATTCGAATATTCCAAATTCAATAACATCGTGTCCGTTGTGCTTCACAACTGTCTTAAGTACATTTTGGGCGCTGAAGTCATCAAAATGCTCGTCCTGCAATTCTTCAATTTTTTAGTCGTCCATTTGGAATACCCGATTTCTGATGCTATTGCCTCCCAAGAAAGGGTCCTCTTCTGGCCTTGGTTAAATTTCTACCCAATCACTGGATGTCTAGTCGCTTTAAATTGGATTACGTTTCGAGACATCATCCTGCCGACGCTCAACGAAACATTGGACATCTTTCATCAGCTCAAGTCGAAACTTAATTCGAGTATAAATGCTGAAAGGAAATTCCTCCTTTTACTCGCACTTAAGTTTTTTCTCCTGGTGATTCGCAGCGAGTTCTTCATAGCGATGGCAATTTTTGGAATACTATACGAATTTGAATTCTTCCACCTGCACGCCATCGTCCTGTTCGAGTTGCTTTTCTTCAGTCACATCTACTCGCAGTTAGTTTTGATAAGCTTCTACGACAAATTGAATAAAATTTTGGAACTTTTCGACTTGGCCGTGATTGAGGAGCGCCACGCTACGAAATGTGTCAAGAACTTGATTTCAATATCGTTTCGGATTCATTGCTTGAAAAACACTTTCGACACGTGTTTCACGTATGTTCTGATTGCAACCTACTGTCGGTTGTTTGTCGACATTCGTCATTTGTATGATGCCTTGAAGATTGTGGTTTATTCCAAGTATAGATACTGCACCATGCCGAAATGGAAGTTTTTGGTTCAATTGATATTTCACGATTTACCACTTTCCTGCACGGTTTCGTATGATTTGTATCTTGTGGGTCTTTTGTCGGATATGTTGATTCGATCTGAGGCAGAGTTCATGAAGAATGTCCTGGAGATCTATTTGAAAAGAAGACTGCTTACAGGAGACACTTGGATGGAACAGGAGGTATGTATGCACGAGTATTTGTATATGGGGCAGTGCGAAGGGTCTTTATATTTTTTTCCAGATAGAATCGATGTTCCTGCAATGTAAAGTGTTCGAGTTGAGCACAACAGCTCATGGACGGATCAAGTTTGATCGAAATGTATCATTTGAGAAAGCTATAAATGCGCTTATTGTGTATGGAATGGCGTGCTTGCAGTTCTACGCGGGAGAAGCAATCTACCCAAGGAAGGCTGACGAAAAGTTAAACTCAGATTCGAATTGTGAATAACAAAAATTAAACTCATTTCGAGTATCTTTTTGCAAAGGAAAATAATACGATGCACAGTAGTTTTGGAACATCGCAAAATCATCTTGTTCGAAAAGCAAGCTTCTATCCACTTTAAAATCTTTGGACAAGATCCACCAAGTTTTTTAAGGCTTAAGGGTGTATTCTTGTCTAGAGGCATGAATTTCGTGTAATTTTTTAAGTGTCATTAAAAAACAGGCAATTAATATTTTAAGTATACATTTTTTTATTAGTTATTTATTAATACAACAAGAATACAGAAAAAAATAATCAAAAAATAAAAAAAAATTGAAAATTTCAAAAATTTGCAGTTGATGAAGTGGCAGTCTCAAAAAATTGGCACGCAACCATACTCACAATTTCAACCCTCCTAGCAATCTGAAAGCAAAAAAAAAAAAGATAACTAATCTAGAATAATGTCGGTATGTCTGGAACTACGGATAAGTTGGAAAGATTTTTTTTTCACAAAATGGCGACTGCCTGAAAAAAAACATTTTTGTACGACTTTTTTTGACTGTTTCGAATTTTTTTTTTAAAAAAAGTTATAGAAATTTGGGAATGGTTTGGGGATAGTTCCAGACATAAACAAGTCTATAAAGAAGACTCTGTAAAAATTTCAGGTAAGTCGGTTCAGTAGAACCAGAGAAATCGTATCGAGTATTTTTTTTGAAAAAGACAGTTTCGAGAAAAACGCGTTTAAAGTTTCGCGAAAAGTTTTTCGCAGTCTAGTCATGAAATAATATTGTAGACTTACATTTATTTAATCTGCCATTCCTACTTCATACATCGGACCATTCTCGACTTCGAAAAAACTATTTTCCGCATTTTTCTCTTCATATCGAGCAGTTCTCCCCCTCCTTTGATGCGTTGGATGATCCGTGCGTTGTCTCGTTTCACAGCAAATGAATGAGCTTCCCGGCCAATGTTCATTCCCGTAAGCTCCATCATTTTTAGAATAGGAATGAAGCCTTCCTTCAAAATACAAACAGCAATAAGTGTCGCTATTTCAATAATCTTAGGTCCGGAATGAATATGTTTTGGAACGAAAGTCTTAATCAAAGAGTATAGAGACTCATTAGTTTTTTGAGTTTCTGAACCTTAACATCGAGTCAATAATTCCTCTGATGATAAACTCTCGTAAATTGGCCTTATAATTTTCAAAACTTCATCACACAGAGGAGGATTTTCATGGTCAGACTCCTGCAATGTACCTTCAGGTTAGAATTCAACTATTAGCAGCTGGACGTTAGTGACCACTTAATATAAAAGATACAAGTAACCTTGCAGAGGACAAAAAGTTTTACTGAGAAATATGGATTCAAGTAGACGGAGAATCCCTAATGTCTTTTATTCGATTAGTTCCGTCCGAACCAGTTTGGATGCCGGGTCAGCAAAATATCGATATCTCTGAAAATAATATGAATTTTGAAAAATCCTCTTGTTGATATGTTCTTAAATAGTTATACTTTGAAAATATAAAAAAAGCGATTTTTTTTTAAACAGAATACCCCCTTAAGCCTAAAGCGATAAAAAAAATGTATTTAGGCTGTACAATCGAAACCTTAACTTTTGCTAATGCCAGCAACTGTTTGTTCAAACATTTGCGAAATAAACAAAATCATGGACCATTTTATGCGGCATAATTCAGTCAGTAAATTGGCGTAGGCGTAGGAGAGAATTCGAATTCAGTGTGACGATGAGCTTCTCTCAAAAATATTCCAAAGTGGTAAATGAATATTCTACTTCAGTATTTTTTAATTCCACTTGCATATTCCATCTAAGGCACATAATAAATATAAAATAAACAAAAATAAGCAAACGAAACTTAAAAACAAGAATAGAAAAAAAACAAAAAAAAAACTTTATCCTATTTTATTAAGTTAAAGTTAAAGAACTACAATATTAAAAAAGTAAACAATTTAGACGATTAAAATGTTAAAAATTTTAAAATTAAAGCTTTAAGCTTCCACAATAAATCTTAAGATTCACAAGGAGCATAAGCAATATAACATTACGTACTTTCGAAAACCCTTTTCAACATTCTGAGTTACACTGCACAAAAAAACTTAAGGGTGCGGAATCTGAAAGTAAAAAGTAAAAAGAAATAAAGTGACAGACATTCGTTTATACGCATTTGATTTTTTTCAGTAAAGTGTATAGTATGGAGCCGTTTGATAATATAAAGAAAAAGTACATACGTGTCTCAACTAGCGTCAGTAAAATTTTTTTACCAGGACTTTTTCCGCTGCACCAATGGGTTTTGCTGATGTTTCCCATTCTTCGGTGTCAAAGCTCCAACAAAAGCAAATACTAAAATAATATTGCGTCAGAGAGGTCAAATTCGCTACGAGGCAACTTAGAACCGTTTATCAGCCCGAAAAATAAAGGACAAATTACAATTGATCTCCCTATCAGTTCGCGGCAAATTGCACGCGTTTAAACGCTAACACGAACATCAAATGGACGAAACTTAAACCAAAGCCACGTTTGACCAAGAGCCACAAAGTCAAGAGACTAGAGTTCGCCCGTAGGTACATGTCCTGGACCGACGAATGGCGTAATGTAATTTTTTCGGACGACAAAAAAATTTAATTTAGACGGGCCGGAGTGTTACAGTTGTTACTGGCATAATTTAAGCAACACTAGTGTGGTCCGATCGAAACGCAATGTTTAAGGGTGGATTTGTATGGGGAACATTTTCGTGCTACGGGACTATCCCTATTTATTTTATTACAAAGAGAATGGATTCTACCACTTAAACAGAGTTTTTGGAATGAAGTTCCAATTGTAATCCCATCGAGAACCTCTGTGATAAACTGGCTGGTAAGGTTTACTCAAGTGGGAAGCAGTTCAATAATATTCTTGAGCTGAAAAATGAAATTCAACGTGTTTGGCCAGAAAAGGGCTTCGAAACCTTACATAAGTTGATTGATTCAATGCCCAATCGCTTTTTTTGTTGTTATTCAGAATAAAGGGGGTCACACTTATTATTAAAAAAATGTTAACCAATTTTGTTGCAAAATTTTTAGCAGGTTTACTTAAGTGCATATAAATGAATGTCCAGCTAAATTTTCGGATTTTCATAAAAAAAAAAATATTATTGAACATTTCCTAAATATATATTTTTTATTTTTATTAATGAGGCAAATTTTGAAAAAATAACAATGAGCTAATAAAAATACTTAAATAAAATCTCAAAAATGTATGTGCGTTAGAAAGGTTGACCAAGTTAGTACTTTGTCTTGCTTGCCTTACCATTTAGATATTTCGAAGTAGAAAGAGTGTTCAGCCGAATGAAAACAGAAATGTTAAATTGTATTTTCACTAAAAAAAAAACATGGGTCATGGTCATACCAAGTGAATTAGTAACCGAATTTTCAAAGGTTCATTTCTATAAAAATCTTAAGTATGTTTAAAAGTTAAAAATGTGAAAGAACAAATATCCATTTCTTCATCTTCTCTCTCTTCATCTCTTTGAGAATATTATAGATTAATTAAATTGTCTGTTATCAATTCGTGCGTAGCAAAATTATCACAGCATCTTCCCATTTCTTTCATCTATGTTTCTATAGTTAAAAGATTATTTGACATTTTTGATTTCATTCTGTTTCTAATGTTTGACTAGAGTAAATTCAAAGCGCTGAAATCTATTTCCAACTCGACATTCAAATCCAAACTCATCTTTGCCAAGGAAAACTTCCATCAAAATTTGTATGGTGTACTCAATATTTGTCCATGAAACTTGTTTACAATTTTTCAGTTCATTCATTATTTTAAAAATATTCTCAAGCTCATTGTCGCTAAAAATAAGGAAAAGGAATTTATTTTGTTTTATAAATTTATGCTTTTTGGCAGAAGTTGGTTTTATCAGCTGAAAAACGAAGCCTTTTCTGAGTTTACACTTTTATGTTTTTCTTTGACAGTGTATAGTACGGGGGTTTCGAAAGTATGTGCTTATGTCATATCACTTATAATCTAGGTAGCTGCGTCATCCGGAATCAGTCAAGTTTTTTTTTTAAATATGGAAATAAAAAGTTTACTTTAGTTACCTCTTCGAAAACATGCTAATTTTATTGTAAGGGGGTTGCCTAGTGTCTTGCTGTCTGACTCTAGCTAGCGCTGGACAGTTGCACAGAAAATGAGTTAGTGTCTCTTATTCTCAAGTGTCGTTACAGCTGCGACAGTATGTGTTGTATGGAATGTTTAGTCTGATTGCGTGGTCTATTATCGGCCAGTTCCCTGTGATGACCGCTTTTATTCTCGCTATGTCAGTGCGTGTCCGACTAAGAAAATCATCAGTCCCTGTTAAATTATATAGCGGCCATGTTTTCCTGGATTTTTCGCAAATGTTGAGTTAAGACCACCTAGAGTCAGAAATTTTCGGGAAATGCGTATCGATTTTAGATTTGACTTGTCCTAATGGTATATGCACCTCCGTAGCTTGCGAGCTGTGTCGAGTGCTGAACCTTGCTTGGCTAATTCATAAGCTCTTTCATTACCTGGAATGTGCCTGTGTCCGGGAACCCAAGCCACTAGAAAGCTATTCGTGGCAGTCTTGAACTATTTTCGAAGATATGGTGGTCGATACTGTAGCTTAAATGGCTGCCTAGCTATCGAAGAGAATAGCTGCTTTTTGTATCGAGCCTCTGTGTTCGATTGATCTGATTAGATGACACCCTTCCTTAATGGAGAAGATTTCTGCTCGAAAGCAGTCTCAAGGCTACACATATATTCAGATCTTCTGTGAAAAGATACCTGGTCCGACTCCGCAATTCATCTTTGAACCGTCTGTGTAGATTCTCACATCCGAGATGAAATTATTTTGTCCACTATCCCAGTCCTCTTTTGTCCGAAGGACGACGTCAACGTATTTTTTAAAACCATTACAAGTTGGTGTACAGTCTGTCTGATCGGATGTACTATAGCTCTGTCCATATGGTTTTGAGATCCATAGCTTAGATTCTCTGCACTATGTGCAGTTAACTTATGTATGTGGAGGTCTATAGGCAACAGATGGAGCATGACTGTCATAGCATCCGAAGGAGTTGTCCTAAGGGCGCCTGTAGTCCCTATGCATGCCATTCTTTGTACTGTAGAGATTTGAAATATTGTGTTTTATCATAAGAGCCGGCCACCAAACTAATGATCCGTAAGTGAGGATTGGACCTACTACAGCAGTGTACATCCACTGAACCATTTTAGGTCTTAGGCCCCACTTTTTACCAAAGGTTTTGTTACAGGTAAAGAAAACTATACATGCTTTCTTGACCCGTTGATAAAGGTTGATTTTCCAGCTGAGTTTAGGAACCAGATAGACTCCAAGGTACTTTGCGCTGGGTGAAAGAAACAGTTGCTGACTGTTTAGGCGTGGGAGGTTAAAGACAATGTCAAGGCAGATATCAACTTTTTTCAAAGCAAGTTCCATGATCTCACTAATCACTGTAACACGTTTTCCAGACACAAGAATCACCAAATCATCCGCAGCCTGTTATCCTGATGGATAAATGTAAGAATCTGTTAAGAAAAACGGACTAGATGTGATCCCCTCATAAACCGAACTGCTACTTTTTACCTGCAAGAACAAAGATCCCGTGCTAAACCCTGACTTCTACTCATGGATAAAATTCTTGCAGCAACAGGTGAAGATTCCTTCATTGCTGATTAAGGCTAGCCTGAAAGAGAAGCTAGAAACTCCATTTGCTAGTAAAATAAATACATTTTTCTTTTGTTTTTTTTTTTTTTTATTGTGGTCCTTTGAGCAAGGAGCTATATGTATTTGTTCATAGTTATTTGGATGAACAGCGATCGATTGCGAAAGTCTCTTGCCGATCTCTACCAAAGTGTCATTTGGGTAGTTCTTATAAAAAATTGTGTACACAAATTTTGACATACTTCCTTGAGAATTTGTCTCCTTTTGATGTCCGGTTGAGGCCAGAAAATAATGTCTTGACTCAATTAAAAAAAACAACTTAAACAAGGCAAAGGATAAGAGCACGTCCACAATTGATGTGGAGGTGTGGATTCATGGACAACGTTATTTCTCGTTGGTTTTCCGTACATTCTATCGAAGACAACGCTGTAGTAAAACCATCTGCAGTCTCAGCGGAATTCTTTTTATCGTCGAATCCTTCGTTTCGGTTTTATGGGCCTCAACGTCATCCACAATAACCATCCATCAAATAAGGGCCAATGTGTTCGCGCTGAATGCGATTACTGCCGGATTTTTTTTTTTTTACACCTCAGTCCACATCTTTACGATAAAAACACTTCATCCCTTCTGACAAAGAGTTTTTGGTCATCTGGTCATCCATTTTTTTTTTGGGCTCCAACCCCAAGTCCCATTCACCACACATAAACAAAAAGGTTTGTTGTACTCGTACACATAAAAAAAATACATATTTATGTTCGTAGCCGTCACTACTGAAATGGCCATCTGTGAAAAAGGATCAAACACACACTTTTATCAACGTCATGTCATGAGTGGCTTATATGTCCTTCCACTGCTGCTGGTGGTCTATCCTTCGTGCAGGACTTTTATCCAGCCGATTGTTTTGCAGTTAAACTGCTTTGGTTGTGTGGTGCGGCGATGGCGGGGGTCATGAAACTCATCCAATCGAGTAACACGCAAACACACACGGGGTACGTGAATAAATTGAGCAACATTTATAATTCCGGTCAGGGGTGACTGTGAGTCATGCAAAGTTCTAAGCGACAAGACGATTCGGTCAGAGGTGGGTTTTACGGGGCTGTCTCATGTCTGCCTTTGCAGGAGCGCATGTGTGCGTGTTATAATTTTATAAATATATACTCGTACACTCTGACGTTTGGATGGACGTCGGCTTGGGCGGTGGCATATGTCACAAAAGGAAGAAAACCGCCAACCGCCGCCATCTATGGCATAGAGCACAGTCACTTCACGAGACCAAACAGAGTAATCTACTTTGTTGCTCGCTTAGGTTGTCATTAGTCGGGGTATCTTGGTAGGGGGTTTTCCCCCCTGACTGCAGTGACAGGATTTATTAGGGGTGAAATTCTTATTTAATTACAAGGAAGAACGAATCACTCTTAAATGTAGTCTTTTGCGCTTGAAAAAAGGGTGGTACGGTGACAGAGGTTATGCACTGAATAGCACATCCCTGATTGGGAACAGTGTGCTTTGTTTGGATTGCTGCGAAGGGTGGGGTAATACAATTTTCAATGTCCTTAGGTTAATCCAGGAATTCTTTTCAATTCACTGCAATGGAAATGGAAAATTATTTTGTCTTGTGATGAATGGGCTCACGGCACGTGGCAGCAATTCGGGAGATTGTGTTGGTTCTGTGCTCAACAAAACGTTTGATTTCGTAGGATTGTGGGTCTGTTCGCAAACCCTCACAAAAAATGAACTAAAAATTCTGCGAATTCCTGTTATGTGGGGGTTGAAAAAATTTCGCCATGCGGCTAATGTCAGGCAAAAGATAAAATTTTGATAAATGAATGAAATGTGTCCAACTTCGCGTTTTCGAGCCGCCTCCACTTGGCGTCCTTGAATAGCAATCTTACCAAATCACCTAACGTTGAACTTTTGTACTTACTCAGTGGACCAATATCGAAGCGCAAAAGTCCTTTTTTATGCGAGAGAAAGCTGCCAGAAATTGTAAATATTCCTCATGCAGTAGGTGGCGGAATGAAATCCCTGGATAGGATTTGAAGTGGAAAAGACGCAAGGAAAATTACAGCTGTAACGAAAGGTTGAGCTTATTTGGACGAGGATGCAGGAGGAACAAAGGTCATCGAGCTCAAGCTGATCAGCGATCGTGTGACCGTCATCCGCATCGACAAAAAATTCTATAATGTCGGCTTCTTTGAGCTTCACGACCTTTACCAGCAGTAGGATCTTTGAAAGAGGAATTCTACGAACATGTGGATGGAGCCTACTTGGGGATTTCGAGGCTTCATCTGGTGAAGAAAATATCTTTGGCATAGTGGTCGGAGAGGAGAGCTCTCACGAAACGAAAAATAGTCATACGGCGATAAGTGGCGTTTTTTTTTTCTCACAAAAAGATTTCTATAAACCGCGTGCTGATCACCGCAGGACACTAGTCAAACCATCTGGAGTGCAAAAGTTCGAAGGAGCCAGCGTTCGATTTAGAGACCACTCCTAAAAAAGAAAAACAACTAGAAAGAAAAATTGCAAAATTTGTTAATGACAGTCAACAATCTGCGTGGATAAATACACTAGAAAAGAAAAACAAAATATTTTCCAAGAGATACAAGAGAACTTGAGCGAAGACGAGTTGGCAGAAAATTGCAGCAAACAAGATTCTCTGAAGACAGGAGTAGACTTAATGAGCTAAGCCAACAACTAAGAAGGGGAATTAAAGCCTTGAAAGAGGATTCAATGAAAAACTACCTAAGGAGTTTGACAAACGAAATGGTAACTGATTGTTTTTTATGTCCCGCCAATGAAAAAAAAAGTGTTGGAAACTGCGGACGAAATAACGAACAAAAAGCCAAACTTTTTGCAACATTTTCAGCCACATATCAAGCAAGACTTATTAAAATTGACTGACACCGAAGTTGAAGAAAAATATAAAGAAATAAGACTCATGACACCAAATGATGTGAGAAAAGAGAAAAGAAATAAAGTAGCATCTCAGAAAAATGAACAGATTTAAAACATGCTTTGTTCAAAAAAAGAAGTGTCGTATATAAAAACTTTTAAAACATATATCGAAATGAAAAATCATTTTATTTAAAAAAAAACAGACAAATAAACATTAAAAAAAGAAAATTTTAATATTAAAGTTGTATAAAGTTATTATATAAATACTTTAAAATACGTACACTGATTGCTTAGAGCTGAAGTGCAAATCCATCAGTTTAAAGAGCATGAGCACGTCCATGAAAATGACGTTCACCTTTTAAGCCTTGGTTGACATATTTGTCCCTGACATTGAAAAACGTTAGTCATGTAGGCTCACGAATCATCTATGCGCAACACAACGCAACTTCAATGATGCAAAAAATATTCGATCATCGTTCTGAATTGTTCATCTTATAGAACCGTTCATTTTTCCAAGACTATACTGTTTTATGAAACCAAAGAAAGCCACCAGCTATGATCCTTTAACTGTGGAAATACCAGAAAAAGCTAAAGTTAAATTAACTAACTCAATAATTGCGAAATACGTGCCCAGCTTCATGTTATCTAAACCTTAGATAACACTAAATGAAGTCTCGACCTACAGGCTGTTTTCATCACTGTCGGTGATATCTAAACTTTTCGAAAAACAACTCGTCAAACGGCTCAATAAATTCATACAAAGGAAAATCCCTTTTCCGGAACATCTGTTCGGTTTTTGAAAAAAAATCACTCAATTATTGATCAAGTTCACAGGATAGTAAATAAAATCGAATAAGCAAGCCTGTGATAAATTATGTCATGAAAGACTCAAAATGTTTCTCCCGAAACATATGCGAAATCATTGAATCGTTGCTTTAAGAAAGAACCGTCATCATAAAAATTAAGAAGGTTTTTTCAGAACTTAAGGAAAGTAAAGCAGGAGTACCTCAGTGTAATGTACTATTTCCAATCTTGTATCTTCAGTTTGCTTGTGATCTCTCAGTATTAGAAAATAGTAGTCGCTTAGTTCTTAGATCAAACAGCAATCTTAGCAGCAGGAAATGGTAGGGCGGAATCAACGCAACAGTTACAGTCGGATATTAACAAAATATGTGAGTGGACGAAAAAATGTCTGATAAAGCAAATCGGTACACGCAAACATCACCAACTTCAACTTCAAAACACTGCAGTATGCAAACACATCAAAATATTTTGGCATGAACCTGGACTGTTCCCCAACCGAAGACAACACACGGTTTACCGTGGTAGGTTTCCGCGAACGCACACACAAATGGTCCTGGCCGTCAAAAGAGCTGTCAGCCAATTTATTTAGAAAATCAAAACTCGCACGGAGCTAGCGGAGCAGAAGATAAAAAAATTACGGCGATAAAAGAAAAGAGCAAACGCAGTCTATAATAATAAATAATACAAACAAGTTGAAATTTCTAAAAAAAACTCAGGTCCATCCAATACAGTAGTAGACAGCTTTAGTTTAGGAGAACGAAACAATGCCCGATACAACATCTACAAAAAAAATTCTACATTCTTCGTCTTGTAATTGTAAATCGAGCTCCAAGTTCTGGAAAAACTCTCGAAAAATCAGTACGTATTCGAAAAGGCCTAATTCAACTTTTGATTTGGATCTCGATGAATGCAACATAAGTTTTATTCAGCCTTCATCAAAAGCTTTGCACCCTCTTAGTCCTCGCGCTGTGATGAAGAAACATTAAAATAATGTTTTTACTGTCTGGCGTTGCTTAAATGTGCTTTGGAGAAACTGCATATATTGAAAATAAAATCTAGAGCAGAAGGTTCAAATCACAATCATTTTGATTTTTTGAAAATTCTTCTTCCCACCGTCTTCACTACGTTCACGTTCTTCACCATAAAAACCATTTGTTCAACATGAACATAACAACTTCGACTTTTCCAGACAACTGGAAAGTCACTTAAACACTTCCACTACCAAAATCAAATGGAATGGAGCATCGCCTTTTTCCTTTTTGAGTTAAAATTTTCGAAACCATTATCAGTGACCAAATAAAAAAATATTAACAAAATAGGAAGCTTATTACCAAGCACCAGTCGGGTTACCGTACAAAACATAATTCTACAACAGCATATGTGCGAACTTACGTGCTGGTTTGGAAAACAATATGGAAGGACTGATGTTTTTTTTTTAGATTTCTCTTAAGCCTTCGACTTTGTTGATCATAGGTTACTTATTCAAAAGTTATTATTTGGGTCCTCCGCTGCGTCATCGAATCTTTGTCATTTTTCGCGATATGTGTGTCATAATAATATATATCAGTCAGTTCCGCATGGGGTTCCTCAGGGTTCTGTTTTGAGACCAATTTTGATTGTGTATGCTGATTATATGCAACTATATATGTTGTTTCGAAAATTTATCGGGCTACGAATAATTTTAATTTTGATCTTAAAATCTGGATATTTATTTCAGTCTTAATTGGAATGTTCACATTATAAGGATAGTTTCCAGAGCTTATGGAGCTTCACGAAGATTAAGCCCACTACAAAATATTTGCCCACCACTGTCAAATGTGTCCATTAACATTTTACCACTATCCCTTTAGGTTTCGAAATATTCTCAGACGTGGATTACGAATCCAAAAGGAAGCCTTTAATGTGAAAGGTATATCTGCGGTATCAGCAGACGTGACCAATGATCAGTGGTTCTACTTAAATTTCGAACTTTTAAAAAATCATGACAAAAAAGAATTAGATTATCTATTTAATAAATTATAATAACTCTCGAGAACCCAGCGCACGTTATATTATATCCAAACATAAATATCTTGTTACGATTGAAAATTTTTCGTCCATACAGTTTATCTTTTGAACTTTCTACCCGTAGATATCAAACTACTCTACTCGTAGCATAGGCACCTTCAGATAAAATTTTTTGCCCAAGTTTCCTTATGGAAATCCTTTAATCCAACTCTTCTTCTATTTCATTTCACCTTCTTTCTTTAACTCTTTAAATTTTATTGATTTATTTATAAATTCTTAATTTTATTATTGAATAATATTATTATTATTTTGTTATTATATTATGTTCAATGTTCTTTATGAATTAAAATCGAGCGAGGATTTATTGAATGTTGGCCAAAAGCCTTGTTGTACTCAGTTTCTCCGATAAAGACCAAGAGAACGATAGAGTGAAAGGTTTGAAGTAAACGCAATTCCAGCCGATAAAGTGGAAGGCAGATTAAGGAGGTCGAAACAATGCCCGATAAACAGGCAACAAAAAACAACCGCTCTTGGTTTTGCAGCTAGTATTGTAGCATGGATGTGCTTAACGTCACAGTCGACAACCAAAACAATTATCAGTTTCAAAAACTATACCTAAGTGGAGATTATCCTAACAAATGGGATCGAAACGCCAAAGTCGAGGGACAAAATCTTGGCCTTCAAAAAACTCATCTTGGCAGTTTTGAGTTCTCCTTTAGTGACTTTAATGTCGGACGATAATCAAGACAGCGGACAAAACTTAAGGTACCTTCGAAAAAAACGTTTCCGTCCGATAAACGGTCCTTCCAGTAGAGAGGTCATGTGGAAAAGGAGGTATTACTATGTGGATCAAATCTGGAAGGCAAAAAGCTATCGAATGTCATATCGTTCGCACGAACAACATCGAATCCCAGCTGCCAGCAGGTTCACGAAAAAAGGCAGACCGAAGCTTCGATCAAAAACTCAAGCAATCGCGGATGCCATGAGGCTTGGGTTAGCCAACTTGAAGCAGTGTGCCCCCGATCGTAAAAGATGCAAAAAAAACTTTACTCTTGTCTTATGATTGATGACTTTTGTTTTACTGATTTGAAGAGGAATGGGAAATAGAATTTAAAAAAAAAACTATTCACAAAAAAACTTTAAACATTCACCGGATATCAAAATAATTAAGCACACTTTCTGATTTTCCGAGATATTCACTGATGAAATATTTTGATTTTTTTCTAAACCGTCCACAGTGATATTTGTTTTTTTTTTTTTTTTTTAAATTCGACACGACTAACCCACGTGTTCCAATTTATTTAAAGCAAACGAATTACAACAAATATAAGAGCCAACAATTTAAGTACTTCCATTTTCCTTGGTGCTGTGATTGACTGCTCCTTGAACTTTCACGACTCTACTGACCGTGGCTGCACTCCGAATACAATTGAGCCTTCATCTTTATAAAAAAATAAATTCATCAAAACTTTTAAGCTATTTGTTTCAAGTCGGTCAATTTTCATCTCTTACCTGCATAAATCTAAAGACATCCTTGAGAATTTCATTAGTGCTCTTGCAATTGCCATTTTGTGGGCCAAAGACTCCCATCAAATCACCAGACGAACGTTTACCCCAATACGGCGAGAAGGTCAGCTAAAGTATCAAATAAAAATAAAATATTTAATTTACTAATGAAAGTAAAAAGCATTGTCAGGAATAAAACTTACTTGACTGTGTGCGACGGCACAGAGTAAAACAAGGACGATAGCTGAAACCAGAAGTCCACGAATTGAATTCATTCTGAAGTGTTTTGATAAGTCCTCCCCGACTGGTCGTCCTTTTTATACCCGAAAAATCGGACTCATGTAGGGTTTCAATTAGCATTCGCCAGAAAACTAATTGGATGGTAATTATTTTTTGATGACTCGCAAACTATTTTGTGGACGTAAAATTCGTCCTTCATGGAGGCTGATTGTGATTGGATTTTTTTTTGGATTTGTTTGCTTTAATTGCCTTAAAGTGGGATTTTATGAATCAACGCCGGAGTGCGGAACGATATATCTGGGTTAAAAAAGATGGTGTGGAGCTGACGTTTGTCTTCTCTTGGCAGATGTTTGTTGGCCATTTCATTACCGATGCACTCAAAAGTGTTGTCACGATTGCTTTGTCTTCATTAAATAGACAACAAATTTTCAGTTGTCCATTAAGCTCCATTGTACTTTTAATAAGGACTCCTTCAGGGCTGCATATTTGGACCAGCACTCTTCATCACTCAATTTTTGGAGGAACAACCAACAAATAATCGACACTGAAAAGCGTTTTTGTATACAGTCGATTTAATTATCTGTACTACGTCGTAAGATGGAAGAAAATTGTTATTGGGTAAATAAGTCAAATAATTGGCTTTAAAATCTCAACAGGAGGGGGCGTAATGATGTTGCTCTTATTTGAAACAACAGAATTTTCCCACCAGGTGGTAGAGAATTTCAACGTCGTTCAATAACAGCGAGCAAAATTATTAAAATTCAATCATGCGAACAGCTGAAAGGAGGTCTATTTCGACCTGCATCAGAGTGGGCCATATACTGGCTTTGTTTCAAAAGGGCTCGAAAAAAAAACGCTGAAAAATATTTTCCAACGATTGTTTCCTTGGGTCATCCTGTCAGCCTACATTTTTGGTATCGCGGTATGCCCATACCTCGCGAATAGCTTGAACAGTATAATTCTTGAGTGCCTGATTCGTCAAGCCAAGTATCATATTTAAAAATACTGAATACATGATTATTTAGCTTATTATAGATACAATAAATCGATTGAAGGCCTGATTGTTTGGCTCCTGGGCCCATCTAGCTGAAACCGAGCTCGACCAAGTTCATAATCTCAATTTCTGGTCATACTCGTTTCTCATAATCGTAACGCTTCTTCTATTGTCGAATAAAAACCGTACCACTGTTACGATTTAACAACTTGAAAAATTCGCTCGATCCTCAAAAAAAAACCTCTCATCTCTGAACAGTCATAAATTCGAAAACTAACAGACTGACCAGCAGAATTGTAAACAGAAATATTTGTCAAGGGCCTTTTTTGAGGTCTCTCAAGCCTTTCAGAAAGTGTTGGATAGAGGCTTAAGTTATAAGCTGCGGCATTTCCTTCCCACGCAATTGTGTTGGATACTACAGCAAGAAAAAAATAAATACCTTTCTGCATGAAATAGGGAAATGGTAATTCTTGCCGAAGTTCCACATGGATGCCTCATTGGCCCGGTAAAGTACACTTTTGATATCCCCCGTAAAGAAGACACAATGTGGTCATTCAATGTACGGATACTACAGCAACTTCAGGGATATTAGAAAGATGCAATTAGACAAAGAATTGCTCAATGGAAATCCAATTCAAGCCATGTAAAATTTACTCAAAAAATATTTAATCTTTCGAAAATTAGGACTTTGAACTTTATTGTGACTTAAAAATTTCAATTTAAACATTACTTAAAAATTGTAAATGACCGGCTTTTATATAAATGCCTGGTAACTGGATTGGTCGACCAGCGATAGTAGTCTGACTAATCGGTCGTTTTGTTGTAGTGGTTATTGTATCGGCTTAAAACATAATTCGTGATATTAAAATAGTGGTTTGTGTAGCTGGCTCTGCTGTTAAGGCAGCAGCAGTTTCTGGAAATCAATCCATGGGCTATCAAAAGAGTTTAACCGCGTATTTCGAAAAGATTTCTATTTGTATCTGGTCTAAACTTGGATGAGGATATGGCATTCAGTGGATTGAAACGTGAATGGTAGTTGTGATCTTCTACGCTATCATTAATTTTTGAAACCAATCTAAGTCTAATTTTTTTTAATAGCTATTCAACTTGGTAAACCATAAGAGGTGTAACTTTTGTTCGAAAACCATTTTTTGGTTGCTTTTCTGAACTTCCCGCAGTAAAATCGTATAATCTTTCTTTCTAAGCTAATTCTTTAGCGATGGTGGGTGATATCGATGGTATCTTAGTATTCATAGCTACTTCTTTCGAATGCAGTATAGGTTTTAAAATACGTGTTACCATTTTTGCTCCAGTGTGAATTTTTCTTGCATACTTGTTGGAAATAAATCTTCCGTGAAAATATCATAAATACCTAAATACTTCAGTTCATCTCTTAAAGGGATAGTTTTTCCATTTATTTCCAAGGTTAAGGCTTTACTTTCCTCTACAGCAAGGTGGTGTTCTTTTCCGCTTGAATTTTTACAGCAAATTAAATCGCACTTTGTTGCGTTAATATTCAATCCCCCTGTATTTGAATATTCCACTAATATTGGTAATTTAGCTTTAAATTTCCTAAGGGCGGTTTCCGACCTGCCATCGCTAGCTACCATCATTGTGTCATCAGCGTACAGGGCCTAGAATTGTACCTTGCGTTATACCTGAATTATTTGGAAAACTATCAGAATGTTCGGAACCTATAAAGACCGAGCTGTACCAATTTTCGAGGAAGCTTCCTATGATTTGCGTCAGCCATTGCGGACAGTTCAGCCTCATGAGTTCATATTCTGCTAGAACTCGCTCAAAAAGTTTTCCAACATTTGACAGAAGGGATATAGGCCTCAAGTCTTTAATTTCTTTAGCATTTTTTGCTTTTGCTTTCGGGAGAATCTTAGCCTTCTTGTAAATAGTGGGAAAGTAGGCATTCTTTATGCTTATGGTGTAGTGAATGAACTGTTGTCTGATGTTTTCAGATATTGAACCATTCTTACCGCGGCATATGATCTCATCCTCGGTGTGCATACATTCATTACGTCACATTACAGTACATACATGCTTTATACAGAGAACAGAGCTTAGTCATGCAAAGATGCTGAATATTATCTTGGTTTTTTATTTTGATTTTTCAATGTTGTTTTTAATTAATCTGCTACAATTTTTAATGAAAGCCTTAATTTCGTTTTTTTATAATTAAGACTATTTATTTTTGGTATTGTGAATCTATACAGTCTCAACATTTTTGAATTTGCTTAAAAACTAAAACTTGCAACATAATTACATCTAGTTTTCTCAGAGCCAGACCTTGTCATGTAATCTTCATTCCACCGATAAGCTGAAAAAACAATCGTGTGTATGCCCACTTCTTGCTGCCATCCATAGATTATAAGTCACATGTCAGGGCCTTGTTTTACTCAACCTAAGTTTTGGCTTCAGAATATTTGAAAAAAATTTTACATTATTGACTCAAAGGCATATAAAGGATTCTTTTATCTGATGCTAGATAAAGGAATTTTGAACTTTGGCAGTAAGAAAATAAGGCAGTCTTATATCATTCCTATTTCTTAGTAAATTTGGTTGAACTTCACGAGCATACTGAACATATCTTACACATTTTTTTGATTACTCAAAACAAACATTAGAATATTTATAACAATTCATATTAAAGAGCTTCTAACATGAAATTAAACGGTGTACATCTATTACACTTGTAAAATGTATCTCATAGCTTTATTCTGTGATATTTGAAGTCTAACACTTCAACAAAATTTGGTTCAATATTCAAAATGTTGTTCTTCAATTACATTATAAATATTAAGGACTGATAATAACTCTATATCTTTACGTGTTCTCTTAAGCAAATCTATTTTTTTACCAATCTTTTTACATAAGCAAGCAACAAACATTAGAGTCCCCATTACAGACCCTTGAGGAACTCCCAGCTCAACATGCTTCGAAAACAGTTCGCTATAACTTAATAACAGGCACACACATGAATAAATCTTTCGAAAACCAGATTTAAATTCAATTATTATGTAATTATTTTCGAAAAAATATTCAAGTTTTTTAAACGCTATTTTTTCTAAAGTTTATCACAGAAGGACGAACTGTTCACGGGTGGAATTCATCACATTTTTTGGTATTCGATATTTTTTTCAATCCGGGGTTCACGAAGAATTGTCATCTTAGTGATGCTAGTTAGTCATGTTATTCTATTCTATTAAAGTTTAAGATGTTTTTGTTACTCTAGTTGGTTTACTCATCAGTTCATACAAAGAATTATCTGCAACATAAAAATCACCTACCACAACACTATCTTTATCATTTCCGCATATTTTAGATTCGGTCAGACACTCTTTGAGATTTTTTATAAAATTACCGCTAAACATCTTTAATTGCCGAAGCACAAATCATTTATACTTTCTTCGTTGACTAATATTTGAATATGTTTTTTAATATACGTGCACCACAACAAAACAAACCCTAATTAATGTTATCAATTTTTAGGTTCCTTTATGAACTGACCGAGCTTTCATATCCGCGCAGATGTTGATTTATTTTTGCCTACTTTATTTTAAATAAAAATTTAACTAACAATTTGTTTATTTTTTCTTTACAGCACCATTATGAACGTTTTAATATCGCGCTCCGCAATTTGTAGCTTGGTAAGTGTTTTCCCTCACCCTAAATGCACAAATTACAAAATCATAAATCGGATAAAGTTCAGCCATTAACAGGCCAAGCCTATTAGTCCTACTCCTGATTGGTTCCCCTTTGATGTACCCACGATAGGGATATACTTATCCTGATTTCCTGCGTGCTGTGGTCTGCGGTTTGAACAGGAATCAATGGCCAAAAGTAAAATGTCAGAAGATAAACTCCCTCACCCACCCTTACGTTTTTAATTTCGACGAAATCTGTACACATTTACATTTCGTGGTCATAAATTAAACGGTGAAACGGGCCCTTATCAACATTTAATGAAGTTTACATTCGCTGCGGTTACGCTGTAATTTCAATTCGAAGCCAGAGGTAGTCCAAGCTTTGAAGTGACCGTTGGTGGTAACTACAGTGGGCGGGTTATGGTAAATCGCCTCAAAATTATTTACGTTCTTGTTGTAGGCTGTCTAAGTCAGATGAAGTGCTTACCGTCAGAGATCAGGTCAACACTATGTACTGTGGGCGAGACTTTTGTTCCGACAAAACGACCAAATGAAACATTAAGAGGGAAGTTAGAAATGAAATAGAATTTTAAACGGTGGTGGTAAATGTGCGGCTCTTGACACCTTGGTATCACTTGTGGAGGAAGCATAGAGAGACTCGAATAATCTAAAACGTGACACAGATCACAGAGTCGAAGGTGGAATTAGCTCGCTATTTGTGAACAATTTAATTGAAGCCCTAGAGCCAAAACAAACGAAAGCCATTTGGTGTAAAGTGCTGCCCATGAGGTGTGATTGACACTTTGGGCGCGCAGTGAAAGTTTCATTTGCGCGATTAGATTCGTTTGATGTTCGACCCGCGGCATATTTATGAAATTTTATATTTTTGTTGGTGTTGTTCACCTCTCGGTGAAATAATTCAATTTTGTTTGCGGAGGTACGTAAAGGTTTTGTTCAATTTTGAGTTAATTGTAAAGCATGCCAGTTTAATTTTTGTTTTTTTAGAAGAGCTGATTTGTTTGGCAGCAAATTATCTTAAAAATATACTACTTAGATATTTTTGGGTCCTTCCTGCGAATCACGACGTGTTGGAGTCCCTGTACTGTGGTTTGAAACTCAAATGATCGATTGTTGCAGCCGTTGACTCTGAACAGTAATGAAACAATCGACATCTTTTTGCATTCACTCAATTCGCAGTATTTTTTTTAACTCTGGTTGATATATGTGCAGAAGTGCAGTTTTTGTGATTTTCAAGGCGAAGTCACACAACAGAGTACATTTCATCATCTTTACAAAACACCAGAAAGGCTTCTCAATAAGTATGGCCATAGTCCTGTAAATATTGCCGTCCATTTGTTCCCCAACCAGTGCGTTGGCGGTGTAAAAGAAGACTATTTTTGGCAAGTCTTTGTTAGTTTTTCAACTAAATTTCAAGCTTATAAACGCTGTAATCTACTTCTGAACTTTGAATGTTGCACGAGAAATTTCGACCACACGATGTTTAATTTTTTTTCTTTCGGGCAAGTGCGATTCGGACTCACGCACCGAGGGTTCCGTACAAACCTGTAGGAAAGAAATGAATATTTTTAGCTTATTTTCGAAAGCTAAAGTGTTTCACCAAAAAACTTTGCTCTTTTTATTAATCTGCAATAATGCACAATTTTGCCGTCACGGAAGTGGCTTATTTTTCGTAAGGTGTCACCGAAGATGAGGAAGCTTATCGTGCAGAAATAGTGCCAGGAAAACGCCACAATGGATGCCATTGCAAAGGATCTGCTGTGCCCCAAAAAGATGGTCTACGGTGCGATTGAGGTGTATACTAAAACAGACAGCATAGAAAACCCCAACGGGCGGGACTTATTTGTGGGCAGAGTAAGAGAAACCCTTTTTTCACCATCAGTGATATCCATCTTGCGGTGTCGTCCCAACAAAGTGCACAAATTACACCTAACACCGTGAGGAACCGACTTTAGAAGAAGGCTTGCTCGCAAAAATCAAACGTTTCAAAAAAAAAAAATTTAAAATGACGTTTGAAATTTGCTAAAGACAAAAGACACAAAAACCTCTACCATTTGAGAAAAGAATCTTCTAAAGTGATGAGTCAAAATTCAATATGTTTGGCTAAAAATATGTGTGCCGGCCAATGAACAAATAACTCGATTCCGAGTACACCATCAAATCGATAAAACATGGTGGTGGAAATGTCATGGTTTAGGGAGCGTTTTCCTGGTATGGTATTGGCGCATGAATCAGCATGTATGGAACTTGTAATAAAGCCATATGCTGATGACATTTAAGCAGTATCCTACATTTTCCAGCACATGATCCCAAGCACACTTCAAGGTTATTGAAGTGTTGGTTTGAGGAGCACCAAATTTATGTTCGGAAGTGGCTAGTGCAAAGTACCGACCTCAATCCTATTGAGAACCTGTGGGCTGATGTGGAGAGGCGTTTGGGACAAAAAAAAGTCGACTAACTCTGCCGAACTCTTCAAAAATATTGAGGAAGCGTGGAAGAGCATGCCTCTGAAAAGATGTAAGGACGTGTGAGTTAACGAGCCAGTTAACCGAAAAGCTGTTCAGCTGTTTAACAGTATAAAGGATACCTCACCAAGTATTAGCTTTTCTAGTAAGAAACAGAATTTGATTTGGTTTTGATTTATTTTACGCTGTTTCATATGTACGTTTTAAGGCCTCCAAAGAATTTTGTTTCTTCTTTCTTGTCCGTAGAAAAAATATTTGTTTCTAATTAGTTTTCCACCACTCTACTTTATTCTCAAGGTAAGGACTTCAAGCAGTCAAAAGATTTCAGTGAAATCAAATGACTTCAATTGACTGCAGATGATTTCAAAAGACTTTCAAGAATGCAAGCACCCTATTCTATTAGATTGCATTCTTTTGAGTTAAATTACTTTTAATTCATTGATTTCAAATTGAATGGTGATTGCATCTTTGAGTTTAAAGTACTGCATTAAAGTCGTCTTAAAAAAAAAAAACAAAGAAAAAACAAACTGCGATTTCAAAGAATGCAAAAATGCTCTCAACTACTTTTCATTCATCTCGTACATTACTCGACTGAGTCAAAATAAAACTCGTTTCTTTTATATTTCTGTGCAAAGAAAATACGCACACTTAAGAAGGAGAATAAATTTAACTAAAATTTGTATTGTTTAATTAAGCTATCGAAAAATTCAGTAGGTCATTAGGCAATGTTGACATTTTATACAAATATCTCAAACATCAATCAAGCTCTGTTAATTCGCTTTGTCAGCTTAAGAATTAATTTTCAACCCAAGTTACTGTTATTTGTAAACCTAGAGTCTTTAGTTTTCCTAATTCTTTTGGATTCTTTCGGTCTGTCTTGTTTTTTTTTCCTTTTTATCTTCTTACACAATCCATTTAAATTTATGTATCTACCTTGCATGACAAAAGAACACAAAAAAAATGTCATCAAGGCGTCTAAAATTTTATGCATATTACCTCCTGAAAGGCGATTTAGATGCAAACACATTTCACATCCCATTCACTGAAACTTGTATCTGGTCACATATAAAAGGTTTATAAGGTATAAAAGAAACAACACACGCATGCGCATGCAACTCAACTCAACTCGACCTGGTTTAATTGCTCCAAGCTGACCAATTTTCTAGTTTTCCCATAAAAAAAACGAAAGAAAGCAGCCACAGATACAAATATGAACCACCCATCAACTGTCCAGCTTCATGGGTCACCGACCGACACCACCGATGGATCGTCCGACATTATACCTCACAGCTCACTTCGAATGGATAGTTTCCTCACTGGAGAACATTGCTGGGACACCACACCGGTTGCACTGTGCTCATAAGGCCATTCAATCCTCATCGCCGCTGCCGCTTAAAGAAGCCAAAGCGAACAAGAAACTTGGCCATTAATCATAAAAGACATCATCAGTGTTCTGTTGTATCTACGAGTATGGTTGTATCTGTGCATCTTGTTGAAGTGGTTGTGGAATTGTTGTTTTAATTAAACTTGAGTGAGGTACTTACAGAGGCGCTGTTGAGACAATAAAATGTTATTTTTTTCATACTCTGACCCCATCCGGGGTGTTGGTTCAAAAAAAGAAGATCTGCCCCGAGATCTGTCTTCGTTCGCATGAATTGAAAAATTTTCTCTGAATGTCCCACTTTCATGCGGCTAACTGAATTTGAATCCTTTAGATTCAATTATGTCGAGAGATGGATCAAGTGGATGCTGGACAGGATGGAGGAAGTTGACAGTTTCGCTGGCAGCACCGGATTAAGTGAAGTTCTATTCTATTTCGAAATTAGAATGTCAAAACAGCAAGTACCAATCTATGAATCTCGAGAGCTGTTTTTTTTTTATTGTTTGCCCTTTAATTGGTCCTCTGCTAATGACAACTGAAACTGATTAAAGATACATTTCGAATGCAAAGCCTCACGTACATCTAATTACAATTGAATGAGGAACGTGTCAGCGTAAGGAAATTTCACCTTAAGCCCTTGTCATGTGAGAATCTCACGCGTTATGCCCACGTCCATTATTGCAAATCCCGTGTAGGCGTATCGACTTGTGTGCGATTACGTGTGTCGTCGACAGTTTGTTTTCAAGATGATTTTGAAAATTTGACATCTGAAGTTTGAACCCTCGCCTCTGGTTCCTTTTTGCATTTACAGAACTCACTAAAAAAACAAAAAAAAAAGTGGATACTCAAGCTGTAGAAAAAAGATCCCTCACTTGTGCCACCCCACTAAGTGGATGTACTTGTTAGCTTGGTTATAAGAGTTGTTCTTTCGTCGACGGTAGTACGTACTCCAGTCTTGGCCTTTGTGTTTTAGTTATTTGGAGCGGCTTTGTGATACACGCTTGAACACCGGAAGTGTGTGACACCTAAGCCAAACGACGACGACGACGACGTGCCCAGCAAGAATGCCAATAGAAATGGCGCTCTAGTCTGACAGAAGGGCCTTTTGTCGAAATGGCAATTGTTCGACGTGGAAAAGACTCGTAACAAAAAACACAACCAACTTTTGATTGCAAAACTAGAAGAGGGTCGGAATTGAAGAGAATCTTTCTAACTTGCTGTGTGCTTTGTTTCGTCCGTTTTGAATGAATGGGAATTGTTTTATGTACAAAGGAATGCACGGAAGGGAATAGCGAAATATCTGGGAAAGTGTGTGTAAGTAGACGCGGTAAATGAGGTTAGGGAACTTTGGATAAGGGGAAATGTTGCAGTGAATTGTACTCATCATGGCAGGAAACAATATTGGACGTGAGTGCTGCCATCGGAAAGTCACTCTGGGGGCTACAAAATTGATTCCCACGAATCATTTCTTGGGGTTGAAGTAGTTGCAAATTTGTGAGGATGATTCGAGTTTTCTGGGTCAAGACGAGAGTGTTGACATCTTTTCTTTACATTCTTTTAATCAGTGAGATACAGGGTGACCGATGATCGACTTATTTCTACAAAAGACTTACTGTAAAGGGTCCTTCATAAGGTGTTTCCTATCTTGAAATGTAAATAAAACGACGAAGTATGTGTGAGATATCATCGACATTTTTTATTCGCTTGAAATCAGACTGAATTTGAGCATTGACCTGGGTTTCATTGACTTTGAGGGACGCTCTGGTTTGCGGCTTATTCGCATAGACCTGCGGTGACCAGATCTGATCACCTCCACGTGAGATGATCATGCCCTCGAATCGCTCATGCAGAATTTCCATTGTGGCATGAGCTATGTCGTTGGTGTTTACGGTGATGGACTGGCCAATGTTGTTCTCAAAGAAATATGGACCGATGACGAAATTCGATACCAAAGAGCAACTCTAGATCTCTTGTGGATTGGCATCGTCTAAAATTCTACAACTTTGATTGTTGACGTACCCATTCATTCAGAAAATATTGGTCAGGTTCGAACTGCTCCAGAGCCCATTCAACGAACACACGTCGTTGTCTTTAGTCGTTTAACTTCAGCTCCTGGGTCAGTAGAATTTTGTACATGTGCCGGTCCAAATCACGTCGCGAAATTCCACCAAGTTGTGGTCTACGAAAGGCCTTGTTGTTGGTTGACCGTTTACTAAACCAGTGGACCAGTGGAACGTCTTCTTCAACGCTATATCCGTCCATCGTGATTTGGCAAAACAGACTGAAAAAATGACAGCCAATTTGACAGATGTAGCTTCAGCTATCAACTGTCAAAGTTCGGAAGTCCCTATTGGAAGACCCTTCAGTTGCGCACACAGCTAGAAACGGGTGTTGTCTGGATGACCAAAATGTCACGACTCTGTTACAGAACAGTAGTAGTGTCATAGGAAAAAGCCTGGTGACTTTAGTGTTAAAGGGCCATGACCAGAGGCTGTAAAGGTTATCGAAGTTACTCCACCTTCCTGACATAAGTACAAGCAACTTTCGTAAAAATAATTCTTTTATAATGCGTCCGTATGTTGTCAGTGCACACATTTATAGCTGATCCCCGCCAATTTTAAAAAAAAATTGGATTCCTTGGATCGTGGTCTTTGGTGATAAAGTCGCATTCTTGGAGTAAATTATAAGGGCATTTATGGCCCGTTTAAGCTAGTCACTATGTTTTTTTTTTCAGGGCCGTGGTTGAAGGGTGTTCAGCGCTGAAGCAGTTCCCGGAACATGAAATGCTGCGACTTTTGAGTTACATACAAATGAAGTCAAGCCCATGAACAATGGAATAACATGAATCTTTTTCATTGAATTAGCTGTCAGGACTAGGAATGATCTAGACTCAAAAATCGAGTAGGCTATAAAACAGTCTTAATATTAAGAAACATCTATTTGACTGCAAAACGATTTTGATTGCTTTCAAAATATCGAATTCGCAGCCATCTGTAAAAACTTCGAAATGTATGTGGATAAATATTTATGGCAATATTGCACCAGGTGACTCACTCGAAAGAGTCCTGGAGTTCCCGCGATGTGTATATTCTCTTCTCTTCACTTGTGCTGAAGTTTGATAGCTGCATTGTGGTCATAAGGTCATTCATGGCTAGACGTGGTGTCCTCTCCGGGTTTTTTCTCTGACAATTCGAGCGAGCCTCCTGGGAGCCTAGATTGGCTGAGAGCCTCCTGGGAGCCTAGATTGGTTGAAGGAGTTTTTGGGGAATAAGCCATGTGAGGATTTTTGTCTTAGAAAAGGATTCGTTGGAACTTAATTGTCGAGCGAGCGACCTGGTGGGGTGAGTCCTATGAGAGGCTAATCAGAACCCTGAAAACAGTCTTGGTGTAGGCTAAACTAAATTTTGATCAGCTTCGTACTGTAGTCACTGAGGCGGAAGATAAAATCAACGACAGACCTTTAAGGTGTGTATCAACCGAACCGACGAATTTTACGCCACTGACACCAGCAAAAGAATCGCTCGAAAAACTCCGTGAAATTCGCGAGACGATGGCGTTGTGTGTACTCACAATTTTTAAAATCGTTCCACAGCTATATCGGAAAGATATCAAATCAGCTCAAGCCAGGGGGATAAAGTTCTCCTCTTCGATCCGCATATAAAGGACCAGTGCGTTCCTGCGCAGTTAGATGTGCGGATAACAAAATAAAGTTAACGATTCCTTTTGCTGATTGGTTCATTTGTCTTTTTCAATTTTGAACGTTGGGTTTTTAACAATATGCTTTGTCGATATAGCTGAGTCACACCTGAGGCCATTCAGAAATAAGGCGTAGAATCGCAGGTTATACCGCTGAATTGGTTCAAACAAGCAACTTCCACTTTCTTACTTTCTTTTATTTGAGGCCATCGATCTTTGGAAGATCAAAGACTTGGCGAAAGCTACTTTTCGTCCTTCATTTTCACAAGAATCTTGCTTACTAGCTTACTATCATTCGCAGTTCCTTGATCCTTAAACCAGATGTTTGCGTCCTTGTTATATGAACCTGGTGGATGGTGTATTGTATATTATTATGTGAGCAACACTAAGTATGGAATATGCCTCGACAGTGAGAGTTGGATTTTTGTTAAGCAGCTACAGGAAATTGCTGTCTTAATTTATGCAAATCGGGGATAGGATTTCCTTCACACTTACAGAGAGACAAGATGCTGTTCGAGTTGTAAAAATACTCTTGAACAGATTTTTCCACAAAAATTTGGTATGTGTGATTTGATGAAATGAGATTCGTGTTTTAATTAAGTAGCAACTTTTTAGGCGTTACAATCTTTGAGAAGACAGAAGATAGACTTAAAAATTTTACGGAAACTATGTTCCCTCACATGGAAAGAAACACAAATGGTTCAATGAATTTTTTCGAGGTCGGATGAGCATAAAAGACGATGAGTGATCAAGAATACCGATTCACGTCGCAGCAGAAGAAATAGTCAACAAAATCCAAGAAATTGAACGATCGCCGGATCCAAGCTTCTTAAGATAACTAAGATTGTTGCAGTTTCAAATGAAACCATTATTCGAATCCTGCATGACAATTGATGTGAATACTTGGCCCCTCGTTGTTGGCTTACATGAAAAAAAAGCCGGCCAAGTGCGAGTCGGACTCGCGCAGTAAAGGTTCCGTGCATCTTGAAGGTATGTCAACAGTTCGTGCAGGACGAGAATCGAAAATCGTTCCCGCTTTTGTTTGCCGTAAGCTATAGATTTTGATTCTCTAGTAAGCATTAAAATATGCGGCTTACAACATATTTTCCAAAATTTTAACTTCACATAAAGGGTATTCCAATAAGGACTTGATAACTTTTTTTGAAATAAAATAAATCAATTATAAGGTGTGCTGTATGGTTTGTGGCACCATCCTGTTGAAACCACATATCTTCCAATTTAGGACAAAAATAGTCGGGACTCATGGCGCGATAATGCCGGCCATTCGCAGTAATGTGACGTTCGTTATCGTCGACCCTAGCACCAAACAGTACTTTTTTATGGATTAAGTAGTAAATCATGAAGAAAATGTGGATTTTCACCCGACCAATAACGCATATTTTGCTTATTGACGAACCCATTGAACCAAAAAGGAGCTTCGTCACTTAAGATGATTTTGAAGATGATTTGGCGCATATTTTTCAGATCCCAACTGGAGAGTGTATGTCGCTTCAATTCTTGAGTCAGCTTGATCTTGTTTGGTGTAATCCAAGATCCTTACGCAAAATACGCCATAATGTGATTTGAGCGATGCTCAATTCTTGAGATCGCCGTGGAATTGACAGATTTGGATCGTTGGCTACGTACGCGTGAACGGCAACGATATTTTCGACACTTCGACCTCATTGACATGGCAATATCACACGAAAAATATTTAGACTCAAATTTTTGCATTTAACTTGTTATTTCCTGTCTACTAGGGTGAGAATGACGACCGAAAATTGGAATTGACACTCTTGAAGTTGAGATCACCGACTCCGAATTTTGGTAGAAAATTTTTATAATTTGCAGACGTTGCTCGTTCGTCTTCTTTACCATGATGAAAATGTTGAGTTTACTTAATAAATTGACAATGACACTTTGATGATTAGTGGAAGGATGCGTACATGAATTAAATTCAAAGTTGCCAGGTACCCATTTGAAAAACCGATATAAAGCGTTCTTCTTGTCGCTCCGGTGTTTTTTTTTGTGATACAAGACATTGCTTCTTGTCAAATATCATGATTCTAGGTTTACAGAAAGCGCCCCCTAGTTTTAAGAAGCAGTCGGAAGTATTTCGATAAACGAAGGGAACCTTTAAGGGTTCCGTTTTCCTTTTTAAGGCACAGAACCTTAAAAATGTTGTCCTTGTAAAAGATTCACGATTTGTTGTCATCGATATGGACATTTTAGCACTAGATTCACATTGCAATGGTTATCATTGAATTTTGATGTTTTCGCTATGGAAATTCAAAAAAATAAACAAAACACGGCAAGATTTTTGAACTTCATTTATGCAGTCGATCTGGCTGTCCAGTCCCTTTCCGATTCGTTTGAAACTGGCTTTAATGGCCAAATGCGTTATCGAGTACCCTTCGACATTTGATAAAGTTCGGTTTTTTTCCATACAACTCTTCCGAATACCGATTGATGTTTGACAAATTTTAAATAGTGACAGACCAAAAAAAAAACCCTTTTTTCGTTGGAAACAGCTTTTGTGTGAAAGCCGAGTTTTCGTTTTTGTACAAGTACATTTTTCATTTCAAAATCACTGACTTCAAAAACATCCCTCGTATAATTGGACTTATGCCATTTAAAATTCTATGCTTCTCATTAAGAGTGAATTAAGATTCAGCAGAGGCGCAATTTAAAAAGATATATACTTTATTAAAACAGCCAATTAAAATAAGCCATAAAATTTACATTGTCGTTAATTTTTTTTGTTTCATTTACCAATTGCGAAAGTTTTCATTTGCGAAATGAAAATTGCGATATTTCTCCACTTGGAAAAGTAATTAAGTTGCATCCTGCAAATTGGTTTCATTAATTAAAAAGAAAAACATTCCCTGTCCCAGTGAATTTTGTTTTAATATCCATTACGAGTCAATTAATCAATCCATGCCACTGAATGTGCGTGCAACCTGTCCTCATGCATCCCCAACCGATGCGATAGTTCCAACCGCCTGCTCTTCTCACACCAAAGCGTGCCCATTATTCGTTTTCAAAGCAACCAACCAACCACTCGCATAGATCCTGTTTTGTTTATTGCGCAATCAATGGATACGAAAAGCAAAAACCAAAAAAAAAACACAAATCGAATTTTCCTCCTCGTTGGTGAAAATGGTTGCCTTCATCATTGCCTACCATTTAACGGGAGTCAAGCAAAGCCAACAAACTGCCACAAGATGGAGAGGTTACCCACTCCATCCAACTGACAGAAAATTAATAGCCTTCCACCAGCTATCTATCAGACAACAACCAGGCAACGCAAAAAGTTACAAAATACCTACCAACATTTGCAACGCTTTCCACTCCAAAAACTAGTTTGTAACTGGAATCGAGTTGGAAAGACCTTGTCCAACCACTCCCCATGAATGGAGCAGCCCGATCCTAATGCGACCAGAAATCAAGAGATGCAATAAATAGCTCAAAACTTAAGCTGCTGCTGCTTAGACTCAGAGTCGGATGGTGGTCAGTTTGGAATTCCTTGATTGCTATGATTTGCCGCAAATCCACGGGAGGATAATTTTGCATTCGAAAACTGGTAAGGACTTGAAAATGAGCTGAAAATTATTTAAAAATTGTGAAGGTGTGTAGATACAAAAAAACAGCTTCGAATTTATATTCAATTGGAGTGCAACGAGTGCTTACACCTACCTACTCGTAGGGTATTCGATTCGTGAGATGAATTCTAAGTCGCCACTCTCTATGGATGGCGGGAATGAGGTGAATTCTGTGAAATTCTCTCTGACAGTTTGGATGAACATGGCTGAGTGATTCCGGAGGCGATATGATAATCGAATTTATTGTTTTCAGCATAAAATTATTTTTGGAAAAGATTTGCGCTGCCGATTGAATAGACGTATAATTGATGGAGCAAGTTTTTGTGGAAGACTTTTCCATGGAAATGAAGTTTGTCCGGGAAAGATTTCGGAGGGGTCCCTCAGTTCCTTGGGTATTGATTTGTTCTTATGAAAGTCATTTAAACTTGCACATTAGTTTCGAAACAAGATTTCGTCCTCATTTTATGTTCAGGGCGGTTTTGATTATTTCAGATCGAAAATATTGTAGGCGAATAAATGAGGTGACACGTACCTAACGTTGCTCAATGGTTTGTGGGTCGGACTTTCAGTTTTATGTCTCAAAGTTTAATCCGGGAAGCAACACAGTCCAACCTCTCGCTCACTGTACGTCAAACAGCTGCTATTAGTTTGGGGTAATATTAAGCACACTCACAAATATCGGTTGATAACTAAGTAATTGCAGATTTTTTTTAGAAAATAGAGAAGATAAAAGACAATTTTTTCATGGAAAGAAATAACTTTATTCTGTAATGTATTGCCCATTTTGAGCAATGACCTTTTGCCATCTTTCAGGCAGCATCATAATTCCACGTTCATAAAACTTCTGGTTTTTATCAGCCAAAAACTGAACCAGTACGATCATTATCGTAACCAGGTCATCATCATTATTATTGGAATTTTTACCATTCAAGGAATTTTGCAAAGATCGAAATAAAAAGTAAGCAGATGGTGCAAGGTCGGGACTATTTGGTGGATGTGGCAAAACATCCCAATCAATTTCCAATAATTTTTGCCGAGTAACCAAAGATGTGTGTGGCCTTGCATTGTCATGACGGAATACAACACCTTTTCGATTTGTCAATTCGGGCCGCTTTTCTTCAACTGCATTATTAAATTTTGTTAGTTGTTCAATGTAGACATCTGAATTGATCGTTCGGTTGGGTGATAAAAGCTCAAAGTAGACAATTCCTTTGTAATCCCAACAAACTGATAAAATAACTGGCTTTTGATGAATATCAGCTTTTGATGTTGTTTGAGCTGGTTTACCTGGCTTGCTACACGATCTTTCCCGATAAACATGTTTTAAACAACCTATTTTTCATTACCAGTTATCAATCGTGAACCAGTGAAGAATCATGAAGCTTCTCTGCAATCTCACGTGTTGTACTATGACGATCCGAATCGATTATTGCTTTCATTTGGTCGTCATCAATTTCAACTGGACGACCAGTTTTTAGTGAAAAATCACCAGAACGAAATTTGGCCGTTTTTTTAAAGCTTCGTCACCATAAGCAGCGCATAACTTTTTGTTAGCTTGCGATGCGTTTTTTCCTTTCCGGAAATAAAAAAGCAAAATATGACGTAACTTTTCGTTTTGCTTTTCCATTTTTCAACAGACGCCAAACAGAATGATTAATGATTGACAGTTGAAGTACCAACTATCAAATAACAAAATGTGTTTGACATTTTGAAAACGTCAGCAAACCTTAAAATTCAAACTAAAGCAATCTATGAGTGAAATCCGCTTATTTGCCAACCCAATAAATGTAAATGTAGGCCTAGGTTCCCTAAATATACGTGCCAAAATTATGCCGCCATCAGGAAAAGTCCACTCTCTTATTTCTTTCCTTATTTGTTGTTTGATTTTTGTTGTCAGTTGCACAAAAAAAAATATAAAAGCGGGTGCAAGAAGAATTCTTGTCGCTGCCGTTTCAGATTCCACTGTTCCTCTATCAAGCAAAATTGCTTTCATTCCCATGACGCTTTTTTTTGTTAATGGGCATGCCTTCAATCCCTTGCTCGTCCAGGCACGAAGAAAATATAAAAATCGCGGAGGGCAGTCACGTTCCACTCCCGAATTGTTCCGTTTCTATTCCATTTTATCATTATTTTTCTCGATGGTGGAATAGTTGGCGGATGAACAGCGTTATTGGTTCGGATGTGAGGTAAGGACCGTGAGTTTGGACGAGGGAAGAATAAACTGCTCCATTTCACTCATTCCACCACTATACTTCATCGAAGTAGTGCAGGAATGAGCTCACTATTAGTCTGCGCTTACACGTTTCTTGACGATCCTCAACTCACTTAGTTTTCAAAGGAATATAAGCAGCGCATTTATTGCACCAAGTTTATAGCTTAGTGCAACATTAAGTCTCCTGGCCAGTGGGAGTTGCACAGGCACAGGATGTTTTTTTAAGTCTTTGTCAGCTTATGGTATTCCTTTCGCAAGGTCTTGAAAATGATCGAAAACTCAATCTTATTTATGTTACTAGACGTATTTCGTTTAGTTTTCAATATTTTTTTCAAAAAAATTTCCGCAGACGATAAGTCGACTGATTTTTTTTATTTTAAACGTCAAACCAACATTGTGTGCTATCAGATATGGTAACTGTTGATGAAATCGATGAAACTCGATTGTATCAAGTAAAGTGCTGTCGAACCTAGTGAAAAGCCCTCGGGAAACCTTATAAAATTGCAAGAGGTGTTCGGAGAATAGTACATGTCGAAAACACGCGTGCTGAAATGTGTTCAAGAAGGATCGTGAATCGATAGAAGATGATCAATATGAAGGAGCTCCCGTCGCCGCTCATAATGCTCGTCACTGTTGACTGGCAATTGAGCACTCCTGTCATGTCGTAGGAGTTAAATATCAACAAAGAAACTGTCCCCAAGATATAACTCGGCGTGAACGGCTGGGTTTCGCACCACTACAATGCGGCAGTCCTTTCCTCTTTTACTGTGCAAACGTTTCAACGATGTCCCTATGATTTTTTCTTATCCCCAGGCTGAAAGCACACCTCAAAAAAGCTCATCACGGTGGCGATGAGGAGCTGAAAAAAATTGCAACTGAAGGGGGTTAATTTCAAAGGATTTCCAAGGGTGCTTTAAATCGTGGGAGCAACATTAGAATCATTGTAAAGAATTTTATGAAAGTCTATTATAAGATTTTGCTAAAAACTTTATTTGCTTATTTGTTATTTACATTTACAAATTCCCGGAGATTAATTGTCTCAGCTCGTAACAAATTTCCCAATCGTCCCTGTTAACGACACAAAATATTGAAATCTCTGCTAATGTCACATTTCAATCTAAAGATACCTTCATTCCATTTGATTTTCTGGTTTTGAGTGTATCCTCTTTGAAGTAGTCCTATAATCTGTATCCGCTTGGCCACTGCTTATAACAATATCCGGATGTAACATAAAAGCATTTTGCTGATTTATCCACTCATGGGCTCACGCAGAGACACAGAACGGCAATTAACGTCATTCTTAATCAAAATGATTTAACTCCAACAATCACTCCTTTGTCTAGTTGGACCCGTAGTTCTAGAATCGAGATACACACATATACAGTTACACATAATCTATGCAATTAGCTTTAGAAAATTTAATTTTCGCCACAAGAATCCGCAACTGACGGCTGCTATAAATCTCAGTGAAATGATTCATTTTGCGAACCGTTCTTTGGGCAAGAATCAGAGCAAAGAGATTGAAGACGGATAAGGCGTATCTGAACCGCTTTATCTCTCGTTATAGTTTAGTATTTTGTTAATATTGGACACAGGGAGCGCTTGAGATGGCCGAGACAAATTTTTATTACTCTAAAACAAACTTTTATTTTGTATTCCAAACGGCAAATCTCATTTTCGAAATTTATTTTGACAGCTCTTGCGTGACAAATGACGTGGTTACCTGCTACCTGTATCGCCATAGCCTTGACATTGTCCGCAACGCGTCACGTAACATAAACTTCATCTGCGCGTCCCATCTGCGGGTGACTTAACTCTTAATTGGCGCCTTTCAACTGTGGAGGTTTATTTAAATTTCCCCCTGCCTGGAAAATGCATACAAATGCAGCATTTTCCTATTGTTTGCCCCCGTTCAGCTGCTCGGCGTTGAAGAAGAAAAATGTCGTTCACTTCTCGGTGCTTGCTCTGTTGTCTGGGCGAAGCGTTTCTCACGGTTTTGTGTGTTTTTCGTCCCCCTTGTCTTTCCACCGGTGCAGCAGTCGTTGGTGCATCATCAAATATGCGTTTGGTGAAGAAGACGCGACCATTGAACTTGGTTAAAAGACTGCAGCAGATTTGTGTTGGAAATATTGTGTGGGCCTGGATGAGCCCATTGGTAGTGTTTAAAGACACTCAACGAAGATCCAGCAATCGAGGTACTATTTGGCGCCATTGGCGGCTTTGGTTGTCACAGTAGCTGCGTGACGTTTGTAATTACGGAAAAGAGAAGTGGTGTCGGAGAATGAAGAGTGCAATTATTTTAGGTAAAATTAAGGCAAATTATGGATTCAGGGAAGGACGAAGCTAATAAGTTTGTAGGTATTTTTTTTGTTTTTGTTCCAGTGAAGACGAAAGAGATGCTGAAGCACTGCCTTGGCTGTCAAGATGATGCCGAGTCTTTTCTTTGTTTTTTTTTTTTAAAGCGAAAGTTGAAAGGTATTTTCTGGATTCCTCAGGTTGCTTTGGGCGTTTGCTTTCTGCGTATAACTCCACTTTGTGAGTTCAAATTGTGCCGTCATTATTCATTTTTGCAGTCATCTCAGCAACTAGAAAGGCAGAGGTTGTACGTGTTGGGGGTTTAACCTGTTGCGATGGCAGGCAATTAAGTTGCTTATGACAGGTTCAAAGGAATGGTAACATGGAAAAACGTTGGCAGAAGCTTTTTGTTGGTTGATAATCCAGATTAAATGTTTCTTTGTGTACTCGTACATGTGCTTTAATAAAATTAGATGTAGTTTCACCATCAGACTTTACGATTACTTAATCTTGATTGTAAGATACAGTCTTTTAATTTTAACTGATCACCTGTGCAAGCTTTACAGAAGGTCATCCTGTGAACTCGCATTTCTATACGTTTTCGACGAATTCTGACTGTTTCATGAATAGCTTGACCAGTATTTTTTTTTTTTGAGTTGCTGAATCGCGTCTGCATATAAAAGTTTTATAAGTTTCAACGGCGACAAATCTCAGTAACATTAAAATGAATGATTTAAACTGATCTTGCTGGAACCATTCCTCGCCGAAGTTCAAACCTAAAATTTCTGATACTCTTCACTACAAAACTTCTTCCATTGTCTTCGTAGGAGAAAAGTGATCAAATTATGGCTCTACTACAAACAACACACCAAACAGTTACATATTTAGTATAACTTGTCATCTTAATGACAACACGTTGATTTTTTGAGTAAGATTGTGATTGCCCAAACAGAGAAGTTACAATGAGGTCCTTTCACATCAAATTTCTTCTCAGACTACGCCAAAAAAATTACGACCCCGTACAACATATTCTTTGTAAACAATTCTGTAATATTTCCCAATGCCTCGCACCTCGAAAATGGCCCCATTCCAGCACACCTTTGCTAAACTGGTATACTGCTCCGCTACGCGGAAATTCCTCTGGAACGCATTTGGAGCAACAGAATATATGACGTCACGTTAACCAGCAAATCAAATGGGGTTTGACAGCTTTCCTTGCGTAGCGAAGAAATCTTTGCTAAATTCCCTTCAAATATCCCTTAAATTTCCCCGTAGCGACTCGCTACCCTTCGCTACCTTCCGCTACGCTTTCGCATAGCGGATCTGCGCTACGGTGTGCTGGAACGGGGCCAATATGACACTGACTTTCTGTCAATTATTTGACCGCATGAGAACTGTCAGTGTCAAAATTACGTATGATTCAAAAAGAAACAGACAGATGGCCTTCCTCACCAACTTACAGTAAAATAACTTCCTGCTCTCTTTACAAGAATGGCAGCCAGGGTTTTGACACAAACTGTCATCATAACGTCATTTTATTAACAGAGAACGACCAACAATTCCAGCTTATAAAATTGAACACAACACTGAGACTTTGTGTGATTGCATGACCTCTGCAAGTGATCACCAACTTGAACGGATAGTTATGAAAGTCAATGTGAAGAATTCGATAACTGAAGGATCGGAAAGCCAAAAAGCAGACGCATTGCAAGATTGAACCGCTTCAATGTGATCTGAGAGACACCGGTTCTAACTCGCAATTCAACTGAACCAAGTGACCCATATTACAATCGGCTTCGAGTTCGAATAAAAGCACAACTGGGCTAAATTGGAAGCAATACGCGCTGGGTTGTGATTACAGAACATCCGTCCAAAAAGTTGGCCTCGGTGGCAAAAGCACACTTTTCATAGTTCAAACGCATGATACTGATTGCGCTGGAAGGAAACAAAACCTTAAAGCTACGATCCCTACAGCTCGATATGGCCTTATTGCAAAAACGGAAGCTATCTCGCTTCCTCTAGACGACATTCCGAAAATCAAAATGTAGATTCATGCTTACTCTAAAGTTTATCCAGTATTCGTACACATATTTTGGAGACTGCAATGTTATATTCTAACTTCACACTCAAATTCTTCTTCTTATTTAGCGGACGCTACAGACCTGGGCCTCAGCCAACATGCATCTCCAACAAACACGGTTTTGAGGCGCCTCTAGTATCGTACACCCAGTTGATAGCTCGCTATCAAAGCCGAGGTCTTCTTCTTCTACATTGTCTCTCGGGGTTAAACTTTTCGACTTTTCGAGTCGGAGCATTGGCGTATATGACCCAGCTGAAACATACAGATTCGTTTGACTAGGTTTGATATCGCTGTCTAACTCGACGAGTTCTTTATTCAATCTTCTCCTCCAAACTCCTTCCGAGCAGATGAAGCATTTTCTTCTCGAAGCGGCCGAAAATATCTGCTTCCACATTTGATATTGGCCCATACTGCCCAAAGACACAGCGATTGGCAAGAATTATCCTTCGATATTTCTCGGCTGTCATATCTGAATAGCTGGAGTTTAATACAGAGCTTAGGTAAGTAAAGTCCTCTACTACCTCGAAGTATGTATTTGTCTATTCGTCTAAGTCTTATTCACCTCACAATGCTCACAAATACCAAAATGATAGCTCGCTGCGTCCTTCCGATGATGTCATTTACATGGGCATATAAAAGCAGTTGCGGAGACTTGAGGAAGGTCTTGTCACTTGTCTCTAGTGTTGACGTCTGTGTTATGTTTAAAATATGACTGTGCATCGCCTTGTCTAAATCCTCTTTTTACACCAAATCTTTACCGACCTTGATGGAGTAGAGTGCCTTCTCCATCGTTATGTTGCAAAGATAGATGAGATTCGCAGGGATGCCAAAATTAGAGCTCGTCCCTTAAAATACTATCGTACGCGGCCTGAGTATCGATCTGCAAATCCTCGATCTTATCCAAGATCTCTCACAATTCGATCATCTGGTAGTTGGCGCAGTGAAGAGGTTTTCCTTTCTTTACGATCGGGCAAACGATCCGACGGGCATACACTCTCTTCGACCAAATTTTTCAGATGAGTTGGTGTGTGCATCTTACTCCCGCTTATAAAAGTTCGGCAGGCTTTTCATCGGCGCCAATAGCCTTATTGGATTGAAATCGGGTGGACGGAATTCTTGTCTGCAGAAGCGATCTTCCCATATTTTCAGCACCGACTGTGATGCTATTACTCGATTCCCATCTTTATCCTTGCAGGCTTCTATTCGGTTTTACGAGTTTGTTTTTCTTATCTGCTTATAGAATTATCGAAATTTCTTTCTTGGCTGCATGTGCTCGCCGACATTCATCATCTTACCATGGGTTTCTCCTTGGGAGTGGGATGAAACCTAGCACATTGCACGTCTTGGAACATCCGGACGTCCAGGAAACTGGTAGAATGTTTTGCGTCAACCGCAATATTATCAATTTGGTTGACCGTGGTTTGATCTGGAGATCGTCATGACCCTTTATTGATATTGAGATGTGGAAAACGTATGCTTTCTTCACAGAGGTTGGACCCCGTTATGAAGTTGATGAGCCTAAGTCTGTTGTCGTGAGTGATGTCGTGTAGGCTATGTTTTCGGCCTTCTGGCCCAACTTCTCGTTACAGTCACTAAGCACATTTGCTGCCCATATTTCTATCGCTGTCAAGCTCAGCCCAGGTTTTTAAAGCGTCTGATAATAGCAAATTGCAAAAGAAAGAGGTTCGGTATTATAGCTTCCTCGTATTTGTTGTCGATTGGAGTGGCCACGGCTTAACAATGTTCTCCACCTCTAAGACTACCCATACTCCTCGATAACTCATTAGAAGGGTTGCGACATCGAGTTATTTTCCAGCCTCTCGCAGCTTCAGCTTATGTGCAGCAATCCGGTGAAAAGAAGTTCACTAAGTAGTGCTGGTTGTGAAGTTTGTGCTTTTGTCACTTAAGAGCTAAATTTGAAGGCAATTAGACTTTATTTTGGAAAACCGGTGGGCTCCGTATAATGCTTCTTAAACTTTCTAAAGCGGACCTTACAAATATCTTAAAATTTCTTCATGTGTGGCACGTAGCGCTATTCTGTTGAAACCACATGTCGTTGGTGTCCATATGATCCCATTCAGGCTAAAAAAGTTGGAAATTGTCAACTTATAGCGCTCGAAATTGACGGTGGTGACCTGACCAACGTCGTTCTCAAATAAATATGGACGGATGACGTGACCAGCCCAAAAACCGCACCAAACAGTGACTTTTTCGGGATGCATTGGACGCTCTGGGATCTCATGTGGAAAATTTCGTCAAAAATTTTACAATTTTGTTGGTTGACGTACCCATTCATCCAGAAGTGAGCCTTATCGCTGAAGATGATTTCTCGATAAAATTAGAGTCTGTTTCCAGTTTCTGCTCCAGAGCCCATTCAGCGAACACTCGTCGTTGGCTATGATTGTTTACCATCAATTTCCGGGTCAGTTGAATTTTGTACGGTTGCAGGCCCAAGTCACAACGCAAAATTCGCCAAGTTGTGGTCTGCGAAAGGCCGAATTCTTGTGAGCGACGCGAAATCGAAACGGTCCATTTTGATAAAACAGTTCTATTATTTGCTAGAGTTGTTGGACGCTCTTTCCATCCATTGTGATTTGGAAAAACAGAGTGAATAATTGACCGCCAATTTGACAGATGTAGCTTCAACAATATGGCCGCTATCAACTGTCAAATTGGCCCCATTTTTCAAGTAAATACCTCGGTATCTGAAATTTTGGGACCTAAAAGTTTTAAAGCCACGCTTAAGACTTTGAATTTCTTCTGTGTTGGCGAAGAGGGACTATTTTGGCTTGCTTCGTCTCAGGATCGAATTGATGGATTCAGGTTATATAGTAAGTCGACTTACTACATAGCCACGTCAGCTTGGTAGTCCTAAAGATTTGCTTTTAAATGTCAACTACTACAACTCGGCAACACCTTGTTCACATTTCGTTGAGAACGCTTTGTGAATGCTGTCAATTGAATTGTCTGATGGACGACCTCCTTCGGTCAGCTAGTCCAAGATCTTGGACGTTTTTTTTTTTTAATATTCTACGATGTGGGATGTCAATGTCCATTTTTCACGATGCTCCACTTCCGTGGATATTCTTCGCAGCTTTAGATGAGCAGAGTCCTCAGTGTTTCAACGAAGTCCTTGTGTACATAAAGAAGCTTAAAGAAGCACTCGTCATTTTTTTAAAGACTTTACGTCCACCAGAAATATCTTACTTTTGAAACACCTCTCGTGTTTAATTAAAGAATAACAGGAAAGCTGATAATTTATGAAGTTTTTGCAAACGTTTTTGCAGATCGTAAAAATAGACGACTACGAATGTAAAAAATATCCTCAACGAACACGTCAGCGGTCATTCACTTACGTATGTTCACATCCTGTCGCCAGTGATGTCATAGTATCCCCAGGCTCCTCCATTAATTCGAATAGAAAATATATCGGATTATAAAACACATTACCCAGAAACCGGTCTGTTATCGTATCCAAATATGCAAATTACCCTCCACACAAACAAAGTTTTCCCATATCTTGGGTCGGATGGACGAGTATCTTGGAACTTGGGATTTACTTGCATACTTTCCTGTCCACTGGCTGGCCATTGAATGGAGCCATTCATGAGTGCATTCAATGACGCAGCCACTGCAAGGAGAGATGAAATTTAATCCCTTTGCACTACCCGCAAGCGGATTGAATGAAATGCTCGAACGGATCGCATGGCTTTAAGCCAATTTGTTTGAAAAAGCGTACGCTTATCTTTACCCGCC